>VFFE01008422.1:1460759-1491021 GCA_008921705.1 Burhinus oedicnemus | reverse complement strand
GTGTTGTTTTTTTTTTTTTTTTATATTCCTATCTGGGCCTTTACAATGCTGAAATAAGCAACAGTTAGCTGGTTGGGGGATTCACTTCTTCCCCTTTTGTCTTTTGCCAGGCCAACTGGCTAGTTCAGGGCCTGCTTTTTTATACCTAGCACTTCCAAATCTCCTGTTGGATTAAGGAAATAATGTAGTAAGTCACCACTGTCTTCTTATGTGACAGTGAAGTGCCATGTACCCACCTATGACATATTAATAATAGATACATTACTGATCAGGTGTACAGATAGGAATGAGAGAAAATAGAGACTATGAATAATGAATGACTGAAAAATACATTACTAGGTATACAGATGAAAAGGCATTTGTGAAGGGAGTCAATACTGTTATTTAGTTATGCAGATAGGGAGAATGCAAGTAGAACAGAAATGTAAGAATGTTAAATGATGCATGCATGAGAAGGAAAACTGTAGTAATAATATGAACTAGATTGATGGGCGAATTCTAGTCTTCTAGCTGTTATGAGCCTTAAAGCACAAGAAGCAGGTAGTAGGCATACACGAAGAAATTCCACAGAGCTTCCTGTATGTAATTTGGAGTGCTAGATTTCATTCTGTCCTGCCAATGTAAGAGCTCAGAGCTCTACTGTTGTACAGTTATTTGTCTTAAGAAGTCTTATACATTTGCACAGTTTTACTCAGAATTTCCTTTCATTTTTTTAGGATGGCCAGTTTTAGTTTCTGATCATTCCTACCAAAATCATCTCCAGATGGAATTTCTTTCTCAGCACATTCATTAGTATGTTGGTGGGAATTCTGATGTTTGCAGTGAATCTCTTCTTCTTTTACTCTTACCCTATCCTTATACAATTTTATCAGACTGACCTGGTCACTAGATAGGATTTAGAATTTAAGAATTCAGAGTGCATAAGATAATCAGAATGTCTGTGATCTGACCATACATGGTTTAACATATAAATTATGGTTCAAAGCCTACATAAAATAACTGTATTTCTTAAAATGTACTAAAAATGTGTATCCTTTCTTGTGAAGCTTATCAAACGTATGTAGAGTATATCACTTGTTAGAGATGGGTGAAGGAATAAGGCATTTACATTTCAGAGAAAGGAAGCTAGGAAGAGTCAGGACTGATGAATAGGATTTGGCTGCAACAGGCTTTTTGCATACATTTGAAAAAGCAGGGTGTTATTTGACTCATAACCAAAACAGAAAGGGCAAAAGAATCTATAAGAAGGGGCAAGAATTGGCTGTTTATTACTGAGAGACAATTGGAAATAATTTAAAAATCTATACTTGAGTGTAAGATGTTGAAAGACTCTTTTTTTAAAAATCTGAATACAGTATCAAAACACTAAAAGAGATAACCAGTAAGCAGAATTCTGTTAGAGGCAGAACTTCCCATGCTTAATGTTTGCATATTGTAGCAGCTATGGTCAGGTAATTAAACTTTGGTTTTGCAGATAATATCTCTTCCAGTTAAGCTGAAACATTGTGATTAAAGCTGAATATATTAGTAAGAGCTAAGCTGTTTGCTTTTGCTTGAAGAAGGTAATTGCAAATCTCATAAAAGTACACATCCCTAAAAAATCTGAAATAGATGACAAAAAGTGTAGCACATTAAGCATAATATTTCTGATTAAATTAAATTTGAGAGCTCATATTTAAGAAAGTTCAAAAATCAAAATCCAGGTCCCACTACAGCTGACCCAAAGAACTGACTCAGTACAAATGACCCAGAAAAATAAAGGAATTAAAATATTCTAGATAAAATTTAATGAAATTGTGTATAAAAAATGGAAGTCAGGTAGGGACAATTGCAAAGTTGCAAACCTGGAGGATTCTGACAACATTCTTAATTGCATGATTAGAGCTGAAGGGAACAGTGGAAAAGAGGGGAGGGTTGTAGGTGTTATTATTACCAGCTAGCTTGTCAGTTTTGAATGAGTGGAGATACAAGAAGCCATGAGAGAGAGATATTAGGATAGTGTAGGAGTAAGGCAGTTAAGAGTAGGCAATATTTGGGTTGTGTTTGTGGAGAAATGACACTGAAATATACATTAAATTGGTCAGTGGAGACAAGATGGTATATACAGAAGGCTGTGAATTGTAAATATCAGCCAAGATCCCTTCTTCCAGTTTTTGTTATTTGGTGCGTTCCTGGTAATAGACAGAATTTAGCCCTCCGTTTTGGTGCTTGTGTGATTTCCAGTAAAATAATATCCAGTTGAGCCTTGAAATATCTGTAAGTCCATTTTCATTGCCATGATGATGTCAGGAAAGCTACAAAACCTAGCTGAATGATTTGACCAGTCAGTCAGAAATAGATGGATAAAAGGTATGTTAAAGGAGGCCTAGAGATCACCTGCTGCTGAGTAACTGAGTTCTCCTGCAACTCACAGTTTCTGGTAAGCTCGTGTTGCTCTTAAATTCTCCTTGTGGTCTCCATCCCTTGTTAAAACTTCCCAGAAATTTGAAGCTTTAGCTTCTCTGCTTATTGAAAAAAGGAATTTTCCATGAACTTTTTGGAGATATGACACAAAAGAAAAAGAATTCTCTGTTACTCTGTACTTCAGGCTCCATATTCTGGTTCTTGTTTCCTATGAATTGCCCCATTTATCCTGTTTTTTCCTTTCCATTGCCAATGTGAAATTGATAGTAGACATAGAAGTTTGGTTGTCCTTCACAGATATTTGAATTCTTACAGTGAATCTAGTGAGACTATCATTCATTTTCTTCATGTATGGCTTGGAAAAGCAAAGAGCAGCAACTTGGACCTATCATTATATCAACTGTTATTCAATTTCTGTTCAAAGACTCTTTTCCCCATAGAACTGAATGAAAGTTAGGTATCACAAAAATTGAGGCAGTAGATTGCCTTATTAACTGAGACAAGTGGACGGGATATCCTTCTGAAAGTCTGTGAATTTGATTTCTCTAGTTAGTGCCACCAGTTTGGAACTTCTGATTTGAACAGTAGAGCCTGCTTGAGCTGGCACTCAAATCAATAGGCATATTAAAGACCTTTACCATGACTTGAAGCTTGAGTATGTAGTTAATGATAATGTCAGTAACATAACCACAGCTGCATTAAAGCTAATGGAGCAAACATAATGAAGCATCAATCGGTATAACCTACAAAAGAATTTGGAGACCAGTAACTAGTGGTGTACCCCAGGGGTCAATACTGGGTCCAGTCCTATCTAACACCTCTCTCCAGGTAATTTTTCTTTTGGGCTGTTTGCAGCTGCACCAAGGGGAAGTCATGCTTGATCAACTTGATAAACTTCTACGATGAAATGACTGTCCTGGTAGAGAGGGGAGAGCAGTGGATATTGTCTAGCTGGACTTCAGTAAGGCCTTCAGCGCAATCTCCCACAAGATCCTCATAAACAAGCTGTATGGATAAGCAGACAGTGAGGTGGGTTGAAAACTGGCTGAATGGCAAGGCCCAGAGGGTGGTGATCAGTGGCACGAAGTCTAGTTGGAGGCCAGTAATTAGTGGTGTACCCTAGGGGTCAATACTGGGTCCAATCTTGTTCAACGTCTTCAGCACTGGTGAGGCCACACGTGGAGTCCCGTGTCCAGTTCTGGGCTCCCCAGTACAAGAGAGACATGGACATACTGGAGAGAGTCCAGCAAAGGGCCACAAAGACGATGAAGGGACTGGAACATCTCTCTGAAACACAGGAGGTTCCATGTGAACATCAGGAAACACTTTTTTACTGTGAGGGTGACTGAGCACTGGAACAAGTTGCCCAGAGAGGTTGTGGAGTCTCCCTCCTTGGAGATATTCAAAAGCCGTCTGGACATGATCCTGAGCAACCTGCTCTAGGTGGCCCTGCTTGAGCAGGGGGGTTGGACCAGATGACTTTCAGAGGTCCCTTCCAACCTCAACCATTCTGTGATTCTATAATCAGTCCCAAGACATCCTGTCTTTGATTGGGCTTTTGAGTAGCATAAACATGTAAAGTCATGGCTTAAATGCATAGATGTGATCTTTTTCTTTCCTCATCTATTTCAGGAATGTCTGGCCTACCCTTTGTTCTGCAACGGGCATGGGGAGTGTAGTGTGTGTGTGAGGTGAGAAAGAGAGAGAGATGGTACAAGGTTCTTTCTGGATCTCAGTAAAAAGGGCCCAACAACAAATGCCTACATAAAATAGCTGTTTTAATAAGACATAATAATAAGAAGAATATAGATAGCAAGTAAATCTTAACTTCCCTTCAGATCTTGGGAACCCTGCGTTCGTGCAGCATCATGCAGCATCGTCCAGCAAGGAATTTCCTTGCAAGAAAACAATTCTATTCATAAAGAATGTTCACATGAGAACTTCTTGCTGCACTTTTAGATAAAGACAAGGGCACACAGGTGGCATAATTGCCAATACCAAGTGGAAACTGCCTGCAGGCTTCTCTGGCTGAGTTTATCTTGCGACCAAGGACACTGTGCAGCACAACACAGGCCTGGGCCTGCTCAAGTTAACTGTTATGTGGATCACTAACTCCTAAATGTGCAATGGTTTTTCAGTCAGGATCAATACATTCCACCCCTTGATCCATATACAGTTTACCTTTCCCAAAGATGATATAAGTTAGAGATTATATTAGTAAACTATTCAGCTAATAGGAAGCTTCCTGACAGGTTGGAATATTATCTGTCACAACATCCACCAGTGTGCAGCAAAGGCCTGCACAGGGTATTCCAGCAGATTCCATTACAATGGCTACTCATGCTAACATATGGGCTTCTCAAGCCCTAAGTACAAGGCCCAATACAGCAGACATGGCTTTTTCAAGATCACTAACTCCTTGAATACAATGTCTTCTGCAAGGCTTGCAATAAACCCTTGAAGTGCAATTAGTAGTTTCTCTAGTGAACAAATCTTTGTCTTGTGAAAAGTTCCTCTCTGCTCTTCATGAGTGGGTCTTTTAAGAAAGCCAGGTAATGGCAATCCCTCTGGGGTTGTGATAAGGTAGTATAATGCAAAGCAGCCAAAGAATTGCTCCAAGTTGCACACTGGATGGAGCAATATGGAACATATCCTGTCCCCAGCAGTTCCCTGATTAAATATTTTACCCTTCTGTCTTGCAATGGCTACACAGAGCACATCTTTCTCTTAGAGCAAAGTGTCTGCCATTGACTTTTGGGAAAGTTTGGTTGTCTAGATGGCAGCTGCTGAGGATTAAATATATTAAAACATATAGTCTGTTTGTACAATTGGTGGAAATATTATGACTGCTGGTAGAGTGGAGATTCAGTGAAAGAAGGAAGCTTTCTTTTGATATAGCCATGAAAATTATAGTATACTGATATGTCATCTTGGTTCCCATGGTTTTCTTTATTTCTTGTAAACACAGCTTCTCACTGGATATAAATTTGTGATTTGCTGCAAAAATATTCATAATAGACTGGAGAAAGGAACACCAGTTTATAGAGGGATGACTTGTGAAACATCTGAGAAGCTGGGAATGCTGCTCCTAGCTCTGACACTGAAGCCCTTTGTGCTCTTGAGCTAATGTCTCCCCACTTCTTTATTTATAGAGACAAAAGAAGAGAAACACCAGTAACTGGGGCTAGACACATGAGTTTCTTTTCATTTCAAACATGTGGGCTTTGAAATAAGGAAAGCTTTCTTGGTTTCTGCTCTTCTGGGTGCTTCGTTAGTCTGCTGCTATCAGGAGCCAGGGATTTCTCATTCAGGCAGGAGACTTTTCTTGAGGAGAGAATGAGACAAACAGCTGATATCCCCAAGGGGACAGAAGAATGGGAGAGGTGAAGATATCTTTTCTGTGGCTCCAACAGGGAAGAGAAATGCTGCATTAATGAATATAGGAGTAAACTTTAGATCCCTCTGTTCCTTTTTCTTCCTTAATTCTAGGCAGGGTCAATACTTTCCTCTCCTAATTGTATTCTTTCAGTAATATTTCTTTTCTGAACTCTTCCAGGGTCTAGTGGCTTACTCCCCACCTTCTGTCACCCTCCGGAGGTGACAGACTGCCCTTTCCCTGCTTTTTCCTGCCTACAAGGAGTACATGCTGTTTACAAAAAGTCACCTAAGCAGGCTAAGCTTGAGGAGCTGCCCAGGAGTCACTGTTAGTTATATGGATTTGGTTTTTGAGAGAAATAGTAAATGAAAGATAACTCATTGGGAGTTTACAAGTTTAAAGCCAGCAAATTACACACAAAGAGATAATAAATATTAGTTCATTTCAAACCTGAGGTCCCAATAATGGCACAGAGAAGATTATGTGTAACAAGATGAGTTGATCAGAAAGAATGGGAAGAATGGCTGTTTTCCGTTTTCCAAATCTATTCCTATGGGAGACAAAAGGAAACCTTGCAAACTAAGTAGTTGAAATAGGAAGACTAGAAAAAAGCATTTCAGCTGAGAGAAAAGGGAGCTTAAGCTAAGATAAAGAGCCTAAAGTAAGGTTGTCTTCAGCAAAGGCATGATCAGCTATGCCCACGTCTTTCCTGGCAGATATTAAACCTGTTTTTGAAGGTCTTCAGTAAGTAGACTCCACAGTGCCAGGGCATGGTCAATTCTAGTGGTTCATTATCCTCATTGCCCCCTTGAAGTCTAAGCTGCATCTGTCTTCCTGCAGTTTAAAGCCTGCATTTCCTTCTGCGTGAAAGTAAAGAACAGCAACAGCAGAAAAGTTGTAGTGTTCCACTCATCCTTCCACCCACATTTTTCATCCAAGCCCAGTTCTTTCCCTTGTTTCACATAGGTCATGTTTTCACTGATCAGTTTTGCTGTTTAACTCTGGTCTTTCTAACTGATCTTCATCTTCTTGAAAAACAGATGGAATATTCCTAGTAGAGCTTTACTGCTGAGTAGAGAATAAGGATTCCTTTAGGTGTCCTGAGGACAGCACTCATATTTACATATACTATTATGGTGCTTGTCTGTCCCGTGGCTGTATGACATTGTTGACTTATGTTCAGCTTGTGATCTGCTATAGTTCACAGACCGATTCTGCCAAATTTGTAGACAGTTGTTCTCCAGCCTGAATTTGTCCAGTAGATTATTCTTGGTTAGGTGTAGTACTTTGCAGATGTCTTTGCTGAATTTTGTCCTATTTTTCCAGACATTGTTTTCCAGCTTGTCAAGTTCATTTTGAATTCTGTTCCTGCCCTCCAACATACTTGCAGTTCCTGTTTCTCATTGTATATATGCTTAATAGGTGTATTTCCTGTGCCAATATCCAGATCACTAATGAAAATATTGACCAAAAATAGTTTCTAGAAGAAGTCCAGAAGGCAGTAATTTGCTGCCACACTGTAATGAGCAGATACATTAATGTTACCTATATAGTTTTTACTTACTATTCCATAGTTTAATTTTAGGCACTACTTCAAGAATTCAAAGAGGACTGTCAATCAAGTAATATTTGTATATATATTTATAGATGTGTATACCTATCTATATTTTTGTATATAAATATATTACTATATTTATGTATATTTATATATAAACATCTATTATATATATATTTTCATAGATTTGTATATGTATTTACAGATGCAATTTTTAATTTGCAAAGTATCAGCTCAAAATAAATATAAAAAAATCAGAGTGATATTGTACTACATCATCAGGTCCAGTTCATTGCTGTTGCAAGCCTTTAAGTCTTTACAAGTGGATCTAATTCCACCAGTTTTAAATCAGTTTAAAACTTACCAGTTTTAAAAGTGGTTAGGTTACTTGTCCTCAGTCTGGAAAGCTCTTTCTTTGCTGACTTCCAATTTACAGACTAAATTTAGTCATGGCTAGTTTGTATCTATTTGTTCTTGTGCTTAAACAGCTGTCGCGGATGGAGCGATGCACTTCACTCGTAAGAGAGAAGCAGCAATGTGTTTATTGATATAAAACAATGATTTAATAAAGTTGATAGTAGATGCGACAGTTTAACAAGATTCGAGATGGCAAGGTACACTTGGTTATTTACTACACAGAGGACAGGGTCAGACAGAACTGTCAGGGAGACCCTCCTGTTGAGTCACAAGGTTCAGAAAGGACCCCCTTGCTTTCTAAACTCCTTCTCAGAGAGGAGTCTGGGTGCGGCTGGATCCAATCCTCGTCCCAGACTTGGTCAACGCTTTATGTCTAAAGGATTATATGTGCGCAATGAGTCCTTTATATCACTTAGCTAAGATTTCAAAGTTCAGCATGCTAATAATCACTTACCGAGGATCTGTTGTGGCAAGGAATCTCTGAACCTCTAGGAGTAACCTTGAGAGGCATCCCTACTCAAGGGGAGATCCTGGCATGCAGCCCACTGCTGTTCAGGAGAGCTCAAAGGGCTCTTGGGCTGTGCACTACTTATGGGGGTAAGATGATTGACCTATTTGCATATTGACCACAGAACCAGCATTGCTCAAGTTAGCCCTTGGCTATTGTGTTGTTATCTGTCTCCCTGAAACCACGTTGAGCCCCAGATGCTGCCATCACGACTACATGCACCCATGATAACCACCACGGGTGGTTATCACTTCGGCAGGGTTATAGGAGATAAAGATCAGGTGGCACCTGGAGAGGGGGGAAGCACACTGTCACAACAGCTCTTCTGTTTCTCCAGTGCATTTTTGCTGGGGGAACCAGCTTTTGGTTTTGCTAATGTAACTTCTGTTTTCCTTTTAGAAGGATGACTCCCATGGTCATCCCAATTGCTGTGTTTTAGTTGAAATCCATTTATCTTGACCAGAAAGATGGCCAGATTGCGTATAGCTGCACCACTGCTTTGTACAATATCATAAATAATTCTCTGGGCTTTGTCAGGCAAGATGCTTCCAGTATCATATTTGCATGTTCTGTTATTATGTGATTGACCAGTATATCTATCTCTTCCTTTCTAAATGATGAACTGTAAAATCACAACATAGGGAGATACCTATGTCAGCCATGGATCTGATTAAATCCTATTGAATCATAGAATAGAATCACAGAATAGTTTGTGTTGGAAGGGACCTTTAAAGGTCATCTAGTCCAACCTCCCCTGCAGTGAGCAGGGACATCTTCAACTAGATCAGGTTGCTCAGAGCCCCGTCCAACCTGACCTTGAATGTTTCCAGGGATGGGGCATCTACCACCTCTCTGGGTGATCTGTTCCAGTGTTTCACCATCCTCATCGTAAAAATTTTTTTCCTTCTATCTCATCTAAATCTACCCTCTTTTAGTTTAAAACCATTACCCCTTGTCCTATCGCAACAGGCCCTGCTAAAAAGTTTGTCCCCATCTTTCTTATAAGCCCCCTTTAAGTACTGAAAGGCTGCAATAAGGTCTCCCTGGAGCCTTCTCTTCTCCAGGCTGAACAACCCCAACTCTCTCAGCCTGTCCTCACAGGAGAAGTGCTCCATCCCTCTGATAGTTTTTGTGGCCCTCCTCTGGACCCGCTCCGACAGGTCCATGTCTTTGCTGTGCTGAGGGCTCCAGAGCTGGATGTAATACTCCAGGTGGGGTCTCACCAGAGTGGAGTAGAGGGGCAGAATCACCTCCCTCAACCTGCTGGCCACGCTTCTTTTGATGCAGCCCAGGATACGGTTGGCTTTCTGGGCTGCGAGCGCACATTGCTGGCTCATGTCCAGCTTTTCGTCCACCAGTACCCCCAAAGTCCTTCTCGGCAGGGCTGCTCTCAATCCCTTCATCCCCCAGCCTGTATTGATACCGGGGGTTGCCCCAATCCAGGTGCAGGATCTTGCACTTAGCGTTGTTGAACCTCAGGAGGTTCACATGGGCCCACTTCTTGAGCTTGTCCAGGTCCCTTTGGACGGCATCCTGTCCCTCAGGCGTGTCAGCTGCACCATGCAGCTTGGTGTCATCTGCAAACTTCCTGACGGTGCACTCGATCCCACTGTCTATGTCATTGATGAAGATATTATACAGTACTGGTCCCAGTACGGACCCCTGAGGGACACCACTTGTCACTGATCTCCATCTGGACATTGAGCCATTGACCACTACCCTCTGGATGCCACCATCCAACCAATTCCTCATCCACTGAACGGTTCACCCATCAAATCCATATCTCTCCAATTTAGAGAGAAGGATGTTGTGGGGGACCATGTCAAAGGCCTTACAGAAGTCCAGATAGACAACATCTGTAGCTCTTTTCTTGTCCACTGATGTAGTCACTCCATCATAGAAGGCCACTAGGTTGGTCAGGCAGGACTTGCCCTTGGTGAAGCCATGCTGACTGTCTCGAATCACCTCCCTGTCCTCCATGTGTTGTCACAAAGTGGAGTCGTTTTCCCAGTGTGCAAGATGCCAATGGACACACAGAGCAGAGGTATTTATTTAAATCATTTCTGTGCACAGATGGGTGCTAGGTGGTAATCCACAAAGCTAGCACACCAGCCTACAAACTCTTTGGAATATTTATACGGTTCAAAACACAGAAATACACACTCTTAATTATAATTATTGGTTAGTACCTTATCTTAACAATTTCTATTGTTTAGTACAGTCTCTTGCTTTTGTTTAAAGCTACAATGTCCTTTAATTGATGTGCACATGCTCCAGTACAGTGGGGGGGATAGTTCTGTTCAGTCTATAATTAAGTTGGAGGTCGCGATCTCCCACTGCTGCCTTTACTTTTCCCCCAGTTACTGCAAATCTTTGCTGACTTTGGACCTCTTTCAGCAGCTGTCTGGCTTTCAGCCAGTTTCGGCACCTTCTGTGTAGGATGTTCCCTTGTTATCAGCCTTCTGTTCTTCTTCAAGGGTATTTTCATTAGCAAGGCATGTATTGTTTATACAAAGTGTCTTGTTTCACAAGGCCTTGCAACCTTTTTACAGCTTTTTGCTCCTTCTTAGTGAGAAATTCTACCTTGTAACATACATTCTACCTTTTAAAAGTAAATTTTACCTTTTTAAAGTACATCACATGTGCCTTAGCACATGATCTAGGATGATCTGTTCCATGATCTTCCCAGGCACAGAGGTGAGGCTGACAGGTCGGTAGTTCCCAGGGACCTCCTTTCCACCCTTTTTAAAAACGGGTGCAATGTTTCCCTTTTTCCATTCACCGGGGACTTCACCTGACTGCCATGACTTTTCAAATATCATGGAGAGTGGCTTGGCAACTACATCGGCCAGTTCCCTCAGGACTCTGGGATGCATCTCGTCAGGTCCCATAGAATTCTGTATGTTCAGGTTCCTCAGGTGGTCATGAACCTGATCTTCTCTTACAGTGGGAGGGACTTTGCTCCCCCAGTCCCTGCCTTGAGGTCCACCCACTCAAGAGGTGTGGGAAGAGAGGTTGCCAGTGAAGACTAAGGCCTTCTCCTCATCCGTTGTTACCAGTTTGCCAGTCTTACTCATCAGAGGGAAATGCTTTCTTTGACATCCCTTTTCTGGCTGATATATCTGTAGAAGCCCTTCTTATTATTCTTTGTGTCCCTTGCCAAGTTCAGCTCCAGCTGCACCTTGGCCTTCCTGACCCCATCCCTACACAACCAGGCAGCATCCCTATACTCTTATGACCTTCCTCTTATGGCATGGCTTCTTAATTCCTTAAAAGCTGTTGTAAAGGACATTGTCAAAAGCTATTTGGAAATCGAAGTAGAGTATATCTACTGGGTCATCTTTATCTGCATGCTTGACCTTTTCAAAGAACACCAAGAAATTTGTAAGGCATAATTTTCCCAGGTTTGACTTTTTCCAAGTAGGTAATTTTTTATCCAGGTGTTCATTAACTAACTATCTATCTATCTATCTATCTATCTATCTATCTATCTATTAATACTCCTTTTTCATGTAGTTTCTACTCATTTGCCTAGTAGATGCCTGCAAATGTATAGTTCCCAGATATCCTTTTTAAAAATTCACATCACATTTGTCACCCAGCTGTCCTTAGATATGAAAACAGTTTTGAAAACCTCAGTTAGAGGTTTCATGCCACTGCTCCTATTACTTTCAATTACTTAATTTACTGATTTTTTTATTCATCCTATTTTATTTCATCCTTATTCCTTTAGAATTCTTGGATTGCAGGATATTTGCACTTAAAGTATCATATCTCAAGTAGCCCATCTGAGCTGAACTGAAGCAAACAAATCAATCAAATGCTAAACTGTGAAAAATATTTTATGATTTGTAGGTACCCTAGTATCCAGGGGGCCAAGTAGGAGAATGAACAACAATGGCAGGGCTTTAAGCTGAGAACGTTCCCCTACCCCTCTTGGAAATCATTAGCACAGCTTCATTGCAGAATGAATATAATTAAAATATATATTTCTATATAATTATAGAATAAGCTCTGTAGTAGTTTTATCAGTTGGAAGTGGAAAGGAGCCAGTGCAGATATTTGAACAGTGGCCTTATAGCTCAGATTAGCTTTTGCTGCTTTTAAATAAAAACACTTCTCTCACTGGACCTCAAAAAGAGGTCCAGCAAAGCATTCAGTTGAAATTTGTAAAGAACTCAATAGCCTTTAAACATGAATACTAGAAATACAATTGCAAGTACCCCGATAATATCGGAGAGTCTGACAAACCAGATGCATTCCATCAGTGCCACACAAGAGCTCCAGCCCCAAACAACATTACGGTATTATAGTTTGATATTGCTTTCAGTTTTCTTGTCAGAAGATTCCCTTTTGTTCCACTGTAAGCCAAATCATTCCTCTTCTTTGGATCTAAAGCATAAGATGAGTATGATTTTATTCCCATCTATTTGAAGTGCAAGGTCATTTCTGGAGAGGATACACATCACAATATCTGGGATTTTCTTGAGGCTCTGACACGTGCCCATCTCTGCATCACTGTCATTACACCTTTCTGCCTGTCTTGTTGAGAGATACCTTTGGTTCAGTACTAATCACCTTAGGGAAGTTTAAATATCCCTTATCACTGAACAGATCCCTCCCTATAGTTCTTAGGCCAGTATATGATGATCGTGGCCAACTGACAAATCACAAAGCCATCACCTGGGCAAATTGATAAATACAAATAAAACAGGGTTGCTGAACCTTGACCACCCTATGACTTGAGGGGCTCTGGACTGTGTTGGTAAGGGCAGCAATAAATATCTCATCAATAAATGATTCTACCATTGCAATAGACTGTTCTTTTGCAAGCTTTCTTATAAATAAATATAACGTCCATCTTGTGGACATTTTTTGACTGGAAACTAAGAATATTGATCTGACACATTTAATTACATAGTGAGCAAGTTCTAGTGGTGGTTGGTATCTTTGGTGATTTGTGGGAGTGGAGATTGCTTATATAAATAATGGTTACTGACAAACATCACTTTTCTACAAAATAGTATAAACTTTTATACAGCTGTAACATTGATCAAATAAGATGGGTGAATATATCAGCATCATGTCTGGTTCTGGACAAATTTTGCATCTGTATTTGGTTAAGCCCACTCTACAGGGTAGTGGTAAATCATCAGACTTTGATATGGTATAAAGTCAAAGAGGTATGTTGTAGGTTCATTGTAAAAGAGCAGTGGATTTAGTACCTCCATACATCATGTAGATTAACTTAACTGATTCCTAGATATTCCCATGAGTCACTACTTTATTACTCTTCAGTAAATTGTATTTGTGATAGAGGAGGAAATTACTTAAATCAAATCTCCTGTGAAAGTCAGTTAAATGAAAACTGTGTACTTACTGTGATCAAGAAGAGCTGAATTCAGATTTGAAAGACAAAATACAGTGTGAAAAGGTTTATTGCTAGCAATATAAATGCTCGCTGGAAACAGTATGACTACTGTAGGTAACTGCTTTAGTCAATTTGAATGTTATAAACTCTGCTGCTATTAATGTGCTTAAGATGTTGAAATAACCGGATAGAGATATAACAGCATATCTAACTTGGTGCCCAGTTCTTAAATCTTTTACTTATACAAGTATTCCCATTAGATTTGATTTCCCTTGATTTATAACTTTTAAATTCAATTGCATTTGACAGAGCTATTTCTGATTTACGGTTTTGTAAATGAGAAGACACTTGATCCCATTAGGACTGAGCAAATATTTACAAGCTTCAGGACAGGTACCGTGGTTATTAAATATGTCATGATCAAGATTTAAAATGAAATGAACATGAACTTCCTTTGCTGTGTGTTATGGTTTAACTCCAGTAGGCAGCTAAGCACCACATAGCCACTCACTCACTCCCCCCCAGTGGGATGGGGGAGAAAATTAGAAGGACAAAAAGTGAGAAAAAACAGGGGTTGAGATAAAGACAGTTTAATAGGTAAAGCAAAAGCTAGGTGTACAAGCAAAGCAAAATAAGGAATTCATTCACTACTTCCCATTGGCAAGCAAATGTTTTGCTATTTCCAGGAAAGCAGGGCTTCATCACGCGCAACAGTTACTTGGGAAGACAAATGCCATAACTCCAAATATCCCCCCCTTCCTCCTTCTTTCCCCCAGCTTTTATTGCTGAGCATGATGTCATATGGTATGGAATATCCCTTTGGTCAGTTGAGGTCAACTGTCCCAGCTGTGTCCGCTCCCAACTTCTGCACCCCTAGCCTACTTGCTGGCAGGGCAGTGTGAGAAGCAGAAAAGGCTTTGACACCTGGATGCTGTGTAAGCACTGTTCAGCAATAGCTAAAACATCGCTGTGTTATCAGCACTGTTTTCAGCACAAATCCAAAACATAGCACTATACAACCTATTATGAAGTAAATTAACTCAATCCCAGCTAAAACCAGTACACTGTGAAACTTTTCTTGTTGTAGTTTATTAAAACATGAAACCTATTTCTTCACTAACCTTTATACTGTTTGCATGTTTGAAATAAGTTTCAGAACCTTGTCAAGCCATTCTTCTGCCATCCTTTTTAGTAGGGCAGATTAAATTAATAATTCTTATTGTGATTAAACACATATTAGAATAAAGCTATTGATGCAGTTCTAATTTATATTTTTAATATCTGAACTTATTTTATGAATTCTTGCTATTTCCCAAGACCTGTGACCGCTTTTTATGACTTAATGCTTTCCCATTCTTGCAAAGATAGTTCTTCTAAAACTTAGTTGTGCTAAGGCCTCTCTGTTAAGTGTCAATACATATATGTTGTTTTTTCACTTTTTTCGTGTAATTTCAAGTGTTAAATGTTTTGGATTTGTGCTGGAAACAGTGTTGATAATACAGGGGTGTTTTTGTTATTGCTGAACAGTGCTTACACAGAGTCAAGGCCTTTTCTGCTCCTCATACTGCCCCAGCAGTGAGTGGGCTGGGGGTGCACAAAAAGCTGGGAGGGGACACAGCCGGGACAGCTGACCCCAACTGACCAAAGGGATATTTCATCCCATATGACATCATGCTCAGCAATAAAACTAGGGGGAAGGTTGGTGGGGGGGGCTGCTGCTTGGGGACTGGCTGGGCATTGGTTGCTTGGTGGCGAGCAATTGTTTTCATTTGCATCACTTGTCTTTCTTGGGTTTTATTTTCCTTTTCATTACTACTACTACTACTACTACAATATTTCAATTATTAAACTCTTTTTATCTCAACCCATGAGTTTTCTCACTTTTACCTTTTCAATTCTCTTCCCCTCATCCTGCTTGGAGGGAAGTGAGTGAGCGGCTGTGTGGTGCTTAGTTGCTGGCCAGGGTTAAACCACAACAATTGGAAAGTAGAACATGCACATCCCTGCACATGTATGCAAGCCTAGTTGGTAAAATAAACATGGGACTGTCTCCTATCCCCTCCAGTGTCTTTTGTGGGTGGCTAGTGCTGCTAAACTGTAGGACCTCCAGGAGTGCAATTAGGCCACCCTCTAACTCTGCTGCTTTGGATGCTCTACAGTTTATCCTCAAAAAAAAGGCCCCAAACTAGTGCAAGACAAAACAAAGAGAACTGGGCGATATTGAGATCTGTGCAGCACAAGACAGGACAGATGTTTGTTTATTTTCCCTGAAATATGACATGTTTCTATCTATGCAGTTCTGTGCAGTGGTAAAATACAGTTACCTGCTTGAGCTCTGACTTTTAAATAATGTATATGTTTGTGTATACACACACATGTACACACATGGTAGTATGTCTCTAATTCACACTAAAGATAGCAAGGTTCATAAAAGCCTAACCTCTGTACAGTATTTTGGTATGGTTAATATGCACATTACTAGTTTCTGAGGACTTAAGAAGCAAGAGTTCAACAGTCATTAGCACTTCAGCACTGTTTGAGGCTACTTGTGTGTTACGGACACATCTAGGAAGTGACTGATTTCCCTTTGTCTTGGGGCAGCATGCTGTCACCTGTACTGGTGCTAACCCTGGAGCCAAATTTCAGTGGTTGATATAAATAATAACAATAATTCAAAAACCACGAAACATTGTACTTAGGGACATTCGTTGTACTGCAGGTTGTTAAACTATCAGAATAAACCAAGTCACAAGTGATATAACAACACAACTGTGTACAATAATGTCCTTAATTACCTTTTGGACTGGCTGAAATCATCATGGAAACTGCATGTTATTCTGACTCACACTATGTCACCAATAGAGTATGCTCATCCATGGACAAAGAAAGTGTTTGCTTTGGTACCTGCTGTGGTGACAGATTTCGGCCCAGAGAGAACTGCGTGTGAATGATCTTGGGATCCCAAGGGCCCTGCAGCTCCGAGATGTCTGTGAGAAGACTTCCCCCTGGAGATTTATTCACAAATATGCACATGGAGACTGAGACCAGGCTCCTCCATGGGACATAAATGCACCATTTCAGCTTGTATCACCTCTGAAACAGAAGGCATCATGGGGATTGCTACTGTAGTATTAATATGCTCTATTTAGGCTTAGTCAAACCAATTTCTATTTAATTTGTGATAAAGGGACTTGGTTTAACTGAATGCTTCCATATTTGACTTAAAGTAAACATAAATCATTCTTTCTGAAAATTAGATATTGATGGACCCATTTAACTGTACAGACTGAGAATAATATAAAAAACCCTGGTGCAGTTTCCCTTTTAGAAGTATTAATTTAAATTGTGGACTTTTTTTCTGAAAAGTTCTCCCTCATTCCCCAGTGCTGTTTACATTTTAAACTTTAAGATAAAATATTCAAGTGCTCCTTGAGAACAATAATTTTCTATCAATATTTGTTCTCAGTCTACTCTGATATTTTCTCAAGATTTTTGTGTTCTAGTTTTTAGAAACAGATTTTTGGAGTTCCTCAGTGGCTTATTTCCAATTCTCTTTGAACCTTTAATGTTGAACACTCTAGTTTCCTACATGCATATTCTTATAGATATAAATTCAGAATATAGGATCTTTAAGATTAGAGCTTTTCAGTGTTGCTCCATCCTTTTTGGTGATTTCATTCAGGTTTATTTTCAAAACCAAACCTGTTTTCTGAGGTCACTTTGAGTTTCATCTTGAAATAACAGTAAGCTCCATTGTCTCTTTTTTACTCATTATTAAGAAACCTTTAACTAAATTATTGTGTGTCTTACAAGATTTGCAGTGTGATAGAAGGACAAATTTCAAATGTCTTAAGGACACATTGCTCTAAAGACAAGGAAGCTGAATGTTTGCTTGTAGGTATGTGAAAGTAAATTTTCAAGTTATGAATATTTAGATATTAATGACTCAGGAAGGGGAAATTTCTTAAAATTGTGAAGACTGTCTTAGTTTAATATTTACATTGCTACTGTGTACTGATGGAATGAATAAGTATTTTTATTGTACTGTTTTGTATTTGCAATTTTGCATGAATTGATTTTACAGAAAGAGAAGCCTATTCCTGGTGCATAGTCTGATGCCGTGGATGTCTTTTTTATAAATTTTATATAAATTACTGAATCTAGTACATTTTACAGTATATTTCCTTAAGCAAACTAGTTGGAATGCTTTTTAATTACCATATAGCCATTTGATTATTATATGTTCCATTTGAAGACAGTTTGGATATAGAATCGCTTAAAATACTGAATATAATTTAAACATTAAAAAGGTAGATACGGACAGACTAAGCAGCTCAATTATAATCTTTGGTTATGCAGTTACTGCCTCAAGGATACTCCATCCATTTCATATCATATGTCCTTCTTTTGAAAAATGATCACTTGGTTCAAGTAAGATTTCAGCACAGTAGGAAATTCCATAATTTATAGACCTTTAAAAATGAAAACCATAAACCTACTTTTCATTAATTATATCTCCCTCTCTGTTTTTCTTACAGATTGGAACACTGAAGGATTACTACCACTTCTACCATAGTAAAACGATTAAAAGGTCAGTTCTCTCAAGTAGAGGTACCCACAGCTTCATTTCAATGGAACCAAAGGTAAGAAAATCCACCTATGTGTCTGAGGCAAAAGCCTTTACATTTTTTATATGAAATATCATACCAGGAGACATTTACCTGAATGGGATATAGCATTACAAGAACTGACCCTTTTTTGCTAAGGTTCTGCTTCCCATTAAAATGAAGACAGTACCATGCTATTAATTATGTGCTGTTGTTGGAACATAAGGTCTGACATTATTCATGGAGGAGCTTTGGAATTTTGTACTAATCACTATGCTATGCTTCCCTACAATATCGCCTATGTAACATTAATGGCTGTTATCTTCTGTAAATCAACCAGGTTTGGGAATGAAAAAGAGTAATATAGGATGATATCAATGTTCAGATGAAGGGTTGGTTTTTTTTTTTTTTCTGGTCTTTTTTCTGGACTTAGAATGTGTGAGGGATTAAAATAAGAATACTCTTTTCTGTGGTCTTTTTGGCAGTTTCTACTGACCTTAATTTTAAGACTTCCCTCTGTATGAAAAATGGTATCAGACCTTCAGAGTATGTATTATGTAATAGATAACTGGCAACATAATTTAATTACTGATTTATAGTTGGGTATAATATTGTCATGTAGCTGTATCCAAGACACTTTTGTTTTAAACCTTTAACTTCTGTGGTTAGTAGCTTCATCCCTAACCATAGAATTGGATTTCTTGTGGTTCTCTTTTAGAAAGGAAGTTTAAAGCATATCTTCTTTAGCATTTTTATGCTGTTCAAGCAACCCACTCCCCCACAACAAAACCCTCAAACCCCTAGTGGTTTCCACTAGTTAGTCAGTCTTTTTTTAGACCTTGGATTATTATTGTGGTCTGTGAAGGATTTGTGCTATCCTAAAACTTGGCAAGAAATTAAGAGAAGTCTAAGTTATCAGCAAAAGACAGTTTGAATGCTCCACATGTACCATTTCCTACAAGTTAAGCATCACATAGGAATACTAAAGGATACATGAATTCTTCTGCAGTCTGGAAAGCCAAATTTAGGACTGAAGTTTCTCCTGAGGAAGGGGCAGGATGAGGGAAATGCATACAGAGCATTTTCACCCCTGTGTCAATAGGGCTGGGCTGCTAAGTTCTGTAAGAGCACCAGAAGCTCTACTGAGCAGCATGTTTCAGGGATTAGTATGAAAATGGTTAGGGCACAATTCTCTGTTCCCACGATTGCTGGCACCCACCGTTCAAACACCAAGCACTGTACTCAGAATAGGTGACACTGCAAAAGGAAAGGAAAGTGTTCACATCTGTCTCATTCCATGCTGTTTCTCACGTGCACAGAGGTTGTGAAGTGATTAACATGCAAATGCACAAGTTCACATGTACATACAGCCTTAAACATACCCGTTACACTCAGCTTCCACATACCCCTTCTGCATCTCCAGCAGCCAGCCCAAATTACTGTGGCCAAAATCATGAGAGATTCTAAGGTAGAGCACAACAGAAAATCAGAGACATAATTAGTTTCTTAGTGCCTTCTATGTTATACCATTTGGGTCTTGTCCCATATGCAGCATTCTGTGCTAGTGCTGGTACAGAAATCACATTGCAGAATCACTGTTAAATATCACTTTAATAATGAGAAACTCTACTGAGGGTTGTGTGAGACACTCTACCCTGTTAATGATTCTGTACTCAAAGAGAAGCTGACAGTCTAATACCTTGATCTGGCAAAAGTGTTTGTGATTGATTGCTCTGCTGAATCTGGGCTTGGGAATTCTTGTGTGGCTGCAGACATGTCAAAATATGGACACCAGTATTTGTAGGTTAATGTCTGGTTTGTCCTCAGCACATACGACATTTCATGATTTTTAAAGTAGTCTTAAATTCAATTGTGTTGTATAAGCCGGACCTTTTAAAAACAAAATGTTTAATCTTAAAAAAGGCACATTGTATGGCCATGATTTTTTCATGCTAAGAAGATGGTCATCAAGGTGTGTTTTCCATTTATTTCTGAAATTAAATGTGCCAAGATTGGAGTACGAGGTTGAGTTAAGGAGAAAATAAAACTTCGACCAATTTATATTTCGCGTAGGAGGCACAAAATACAGCAGGAATGAAGAATTTCATTACAATACTAAAACCCTGGGATTTTAAAAGCAGCATCTTGGAGGAATTCTGATTAGAATGCTATTATGGGAAAGCTTATGTTTCATATTGGTAATGCTAAGTGTTAAGTTGTTAAACCTCATTAGTGAACAAAAAGATTTTGTTAGCCAAATAGAATAACAGAACCATTAAACCTTGGGATTAGGTGAACTACTGATGTCTGCCTGGGTAGACATAATCTGTATTACATAATCTGTATTAGTACTAGTTTACCACTGTGGACCCTTTATTTAATTGTCTCAGAAATCCTTTACACAAGCCACCCTTCCTTCTTTAGCTCAGTCAAGATCAAGAATCAGATTTGGTATTTTTAAGGAGCCTGTTGCTGGGTGAATTAGAATAGGAACTGATTCACAATGTATGAGAGGACATAGCAACATTTCACTTTAGTACCTGCCTCTGCAGTATTAAACACAGTTTGATATAAACATGGGCAAATAGTGCTACAGTTCGATCATGTTATAGGGCTTATTGTTCACTGCATTAGATCCTGTTATAATTAGTGCTGTTCTAACAGTTCTTATGTTGTTGTCAAGTTTGTATAAGATGGTTAGTATTTTGTTTGTTTAATGGTGATTGAAATCTGTACTTATAGGGCTGCCTAGTATATTAGCCCTAGCTTAAACCAGATTCTGCATCAGCAAAAATCCCTGCAAAGCCTGCAAGAATCAAGAATAATTTAACCATGCTGAGGATGCATGATAGCATCAGACTTATTTTCAGTTGTGATCCACTATGAACTAGATTGCAGTTCACAACGTACCTAGACCTAGAGGTTTCACCCTGAGAGTAGGGTAAAACATCCTTTTCTGTCTAGTCATTTTGGGGAATAGCAACCAAAAAAGGTGGTGTACCTTTCCCGCACATGAAAGAGTGTTTGTTCTGTACATGATACAAAACCAGCTCAAAGCTGAACCTTGTGTGACAGTAACCTAAAGGTGAAAGGCTTAATCCTATAATAATGTTATGATTAATCCTTAATCATAATGTTAATGGGACTGAGATTCCTTTGTGAAGAATAAAAGCTTTGTTAATGTCCAATTCTATTACCACATTAATGAGATGATAGCTGATTTTTCTATTAGTGCTTAAAAAGAAAACCCTCAGAAATAATCTTCAAAGCTACATACTGGAATTACCTTTTGATGTTTTCTGCTAAAAGCAGAAAAAAGGCCAGTAGGAATTCAGTGTAATACAATTTTAGAAATTAAAAAATGTACACTATCAGAGTAGTGTTTCTTGACATAAATTATCATGATTGATTACTTACATTTATATTTCAGCTTCATCATAATGATCCTAGTTGTTAGCACCCGCTTTAAAGGTTTTTTATCCTTAATTGCATGTGGTTTAAAAAGAAATATGAGATTTCAGAAAATTCTAATTTTCTATTTGCCAAGTCATTTTGCAGAACTCCTTTGCAATGACAATATTGCTGTTAACTGTTGGGCAAGAGTTGGAGATTAGTCTAGAGGTTTTAACTGGCTCACTTTCTAAATAGTAGCCCTTCTGGTTTCAGAAAAGAAAAAAAAATATTAATCAGATTTGCATTCTCTAGCTATTTTCTTATAGTGATTTTCTTAAGCTGGTAGAGGGATGGGCAGGGAAACTAAAAGACAAGGTGGCAAGTAGTTGGGTTGAGATTTTGACCAGTAGTATGCTGTAAAAAACTGCAGTGCCTCGCCCTTTTTATCATGTTATCGCAGCATCACATAAGTCCAGCATCAGAACAGGTGGCAAATATCTCATTTTAGTGAGCAACAGAGTTTACAGGGGTCGTGGTGCAGCTCCTATTACAGTCTCTGGGCTTCACGGTGAATGAGAAAGATGGTGGCTGAACTTAAAGATAGACACAATGGCTCAGCTATCTCTGACAGAACTAGCCAAAACTTTGTGAGATAAGAATATTCAAAATGAAGCAGATTACATGGGACTCTGGACTTAGATGTTTCTGGAGCCTTTTGGCTGTGGAAAGGCAAAAGCAAAAGGTATGAGATATATGCTATGACCTGGGGCTTTGCAAGGGACTCTACGAAGAAAAAAATTCTGAAGCATCCCAAAGCTCAATTAGAGCTGAAACTGGCCAGTGCCGTATCTGACAAGAAGGGCTTTTTAAAGTACATTAATAGCAAAAGGAGGTCTAAAGAAAACATTGGACTGATACTTGTTGAAGATGGTCACCTGAATAGGTGCTGATGATACTAAACTGGGAGGTGCTGTTGATTCTTTTGAGGGGCAAGAGGCCTTGCAGAGGGATCTGGATAGATTGGAGCATTGGGCAATCATCAACGGCATGAAATTTAACAAGAACAAATACCGAATTCTGCACCTGGGACGGAGTAACACCAGGTACAAGCATAAATTGGGAGAGGAGTGGCTGGAGAGGAGCCCTGCAGAAAGGGATCTGGGGGTGCTGGTTGACAGCAGGTTCAACAGGAGTCAGCAGCATGCCCTGGCAGCCAAGAGGGCAAACCGCATCCTGGAGTGCATTAAACACAGCATAATCAGCTGGTCAAAAGAGGTGATTATCCTGCTGTATTTACATTGGTGCGGCCTCACCTTGAGTATTGTGTGCAGTTCTGGGCCCCACAATTTAAGCAGGATGTTAAGGTACTTGAATGCATCCAGAGGAGGACAACAAAGCTGGTGAAAGGGCTGGAAGGCATGTCCTATGAGGAGCGGCTAAGGACTCTGGGTTTGTCTAGTTTGGAGAAAAGGAGGCTGAGGGATGACCTCATTGCTCGCTACAGCTTCCTGAGGAGGGGAAGTGGAGAGGGAGGTGCTGATCTCTTCTTCCTGGTATCCAGTGACAGGATGCATGGGAATGGTTCAAAGCTGTGTCAGGGGAGGTTAAGGCTAGACATTAGGAAACATTTCTTTACCGAGAGGGTGGTCAAACACTGGAACAGGCTTCCTAGAGAGGTGGTCGATGCCCCATGCCAGTCAGTGTTTAAGAGGCATTTGGACAATGCCCTTAACTTTGGTCAGCCCTGAAGCAGTCAGGCAGTTGGACTAGATGATTGTTGTAGGTCCCTTCCAACTGAAAATAATCTAATCTATTCTATTCTATTCTATTCTATTCTATTCTATTCTATTCTATTCTATTCTATTCTATTCTATTCTATTCTATCTTTAATATTGCAAAGCAACATGTGGTTTGAAGTCTTTATTACTTCAAAAAATTAGCTGAATTTTAGCTCAGAACTGTTTAAAAACATAGGTGATTGTTCTTTTGAGGAATTGTGGTTTTTGACCTTTCTGCATTTGGTGAATTTGGGACTTGTGCCAACTGAACTCCTTGGCTTTTGCTACATACTGTGTGTTCTACTGTTATATTCTTTTCAGTACACATGTAGACCAGATGTTAGGAACACTGGCAATATTTATGACCATAGTCTAGATCTTGTTACAGAAATTTGTTTAGGGCCCTCAAAAAATACGTAAAAATGTTATTTAGGAGTGATGGAGAAGAAAACTCCCTTCAGGAGATACTTTTCCTATATAGGGAACAAATATTTCTGAAAGTGGATGTTATACAGTGATACA
This sequence comes from Burhinus oedicnemus, assembly GCA_008921705.1. NCBI lineage: Eukaryota > Metazoa > Chordata > Aves > Charadriiformes > Burhinidae > Burhinus > Burhinus oedicnemus. The sequence goes on along the minus strand of VFFE01008422.1, from coordinate 1,467,091 downwards.
TTCACAATTGGCTAGATTTAAGATTCAAAATATCCCTCTTAAATTTCTTGAATTTGAGGGCATATCAGGGAAAACAGTTTTGTAGATGTTTTCCCTTCGTTGTTTCCAGTAGAAGCTCAACAGAAAAATATATATGCTGAAGGATTTTGCTCATCCTTAACGATGACAAAATCATTTTAGGGAAAAACTGTGTGTGAGAAATTTAAACCTGTAAGATGACTATTTCATCATGGTAGTTATAAACATGTGAAAACAGAGGGTTATAAAGGAAACTGCTTGGTAATCCTTAGTCTGTGGATGCTAGTAGGTGTTAATAACATTTGAATTACACTACAGTTCGAGTAAAGCAGTACAGGCTCCTGCATTTTTGTGCAACAAAGTGGGTTTATAGGAGAAAAATGATTGGGCAACTAAATGTTTAAAGATAGGTAAAGAGAATTAGTACTTTCATTGCTAATCTATGTTCTAAGAGTGTGCCAGGGAAGACAGCAGCACTGACAGCTGCAACGGACTCATGTTATACTGTCTTTTTGCTGTCATTAGAGTCAGTTTGCATTGCTAGTGGCAAGAAGATAGCAAATTGCTGTTTTGGCTGCTGGGGTATAAAATTGCTGGATATCAGAAAGAGTTGAAAGAGGAAGAAGTTGAGAGATCCTAGTTTTGAAACAGCAAAAATGCGCCATTCTGGAAAAAGCTGATCCTGCAGGGCCAAATGCCAGAATATCATAAGAGAGAGAGATTGAAAAAACCTATATTTTGGAAAGAAGCATTTTAGAGCAGGCTTTCTAGGAATGTGACAGAGCAGATTTTACACGATTTCCTGAGGGGATACTTCATCTGATACTGATGAAATTGGTTATAGTGCAGGATATTCATAGAAAAAGGGATTAAAGAGTGCTTTTTCCCCCTGCATTTGGAAAACTTTCTGACAGCAATGGATGTTCTTGATGTAACGTGTCAACATTTTTATGCATCTCTGCCTGCTTCTGACAGGCAAGATGATCATATTTAATTCTAGTGACAACCTTCTCACCCAGATATTTTAAATTGTGAACAGCAAGTGATCATGATACACACAGATAATTTTTCATAGCTAGGGTTATTAAAAGATAATAAAAGGCAGAGGCAGGGAGCTGGAAAGACATCCCTCCCCAAAATAAAGCAAAAGAAAAAAACCTCAAATTTTTTGTGCATGTCCTTAGAATCTCCTTTCTTTTAGAGTCATTTTAAAAGTCACTATCACCGGAAAGCCTCTCTTATTTCACTTAGCTATATATTCTGTTTCAGACTATCAGATCCTCATCATCCTGAGCTGCAAGTTTTAATGGCTTAGATGAGGCGCCAGGCAACTATGCCCTGTTTGTAGCTGTGCTGCTGAGTGTCTGTGGCCTTTGTCAGACTACTTTATTCCTTTGTGCTGACTCCCTGCCTATGAAATGCAGAGAATGCTGACAGTTGAATAAAATGGCAAATGCAAAGCAAATACTATATATTTTATTCTGTGGAAGTGTATTTCTATTAAATCATAGAATCACCGAATGATAGAATCACCTAGGTTGGAAGAGACCTTTAAGATCATCGAGTCCAACCATCAACCTAACACTGCCAAAACCAACACTAAACCATGTCCCTCAGCACCACGTCTACCCATCTTTTAAATACCTCCAGGGATGGTGACTCAACCACTTCCCTGGGCAGCCTGGTCCAATGCTTAATAACCCTTTCAGTGAAGAAATTTTTCCTAATATCCAATCTCCTGCTCTCCTGGCGCAACTTGAGGCCATTTCCTCTTGTCCTATCGCTTGTTACTTGGGAGAAGAGACCAACCCCCACCTCTCTACAATCTCCTTTCAGGTACTTGTAGAGAGCAATAAGGTCTCCCCTGGGCCTCCTTTTCTCCAGGCTAAACAACCCTCAGCCGTTCCTCATAGGACTTGTTCTCTAGACCCTTCACCAGCTTAGTTGCCCTTCTTTGGACATGCTCCAGAATCTCAATGTCTTTCTTGTAGTGAGGGGCCCAAAACTCAACACAGTACTCGAGGTGGGGCCTTACTAGTGCTGAGTACAGCAGGACAATCACTTCCCTAGTCCTACTTGCCACACTATTCCTGATACAGGCCAGGATGCTGTTGGCCTTCTTGGCCACCTGGGCGCACTGCTGGCTCATGTTCAGCTGGCTGTTGACCAACACCCCCAGGTCCTTTTCTGCCAGGCAGCTTTCCAGCCACTCCTCCCCAAGCCTGTAGCACTGCATTGGAGTTGTTGTGACCCAAGTGCAGGACCCGGCACTTGGCCTTGTTGAACCTTATACAGTTGGTCGCGGACCATTGATCCAGCTTGTCTAGATCCCTCTGTAGGGCCATCCTACCTTTAAGCATATCAACACTCCCAACAAACTTGGCGTCATCTGCAAATTTACTGAGGGTGCACTCGATCCCCTCGTCCAGGTCGTTGATAAAGATATTAAAGAGAACAAGCCCCATTACTGAGCCCTGGGGAACACTAATTGTGACCGGCTGCCAACTGGATTTAACTCTATTCACCACCACTCTTTCGGACTGGGCTTCCAGCCAGTTTTTGATCCAGCGAAGAGTACACCCATCCAAGCCATGAGCAGCCAGTTTCTCCAGGAGAATGCTGTGGGAAATGGTGTCAAAGGCCTTACTAAAGTCCAGGTAGACAACATCCACAGCCTTTCCCTCATCCGCCGAGCGGGTCACCTTGTCATAGAAGGAGATTAGGTTAGTAAAGCAGGACTTGCCTTTCATGAACCCATGCTGACTGGGCCTAATCACCTGGTTGTCCTGTATGTGCCGCTTGATGGCACTCAGGATGATCTGCTCCATAACCTTCTCTGGCACCAAGGTCAGACTGACAGGCCTGTAATTCCCCAGATCTTCCTTCTGGGCGTCACATTTGCTAACCTCCAGTCAACTGGGACCTCCCTGGTTAGCCAGGACTACTGATAAATGATGGAAAGTGGCACTTCTGCCAGCTCCCTCAGTACCCTTGGGTGGATTCCATGTGGCCCCATAGACTTGTGTATGTCTAAGTGGTGTAACAGGTCTCTCAATATTTCCCCTTGGATTATGGGGGCTTCATTCTGCTCCCCACCCCCATCTACTAGCTCAGGGGGCTGGGTACTCAGGGAACAACTGGTCTTACTGTTAAAGACTGAGGCAAAGAAGGCATTAAGTACCTCAGCCTTTTCCTCATCCTTGGTCACTGTGTTTCCACTCCCCTCTAATAAAGGATGGAGATTCTCCTTGGTCCTCCTTTGGTTGCTAATGTATTTATAGAAACTTTTGTTATTGTCCTTAACATCAGAAGCCAGGTTAAGTTCTAGTTGGGCTTTGGCCCTTCTAATTTTCTCCCTACATAGCCTCACAGCATCTTTGTAGTCCTCATGAGTTGCCCGCCCCTTCTTCCAAAGACCATAAATTTTCCTTTTTTCTCTGAGTTGCAACCATAGTGCTCTGTTCAGCCAGGCCGGTCTTTTTCCTTGACGGCTCGTTTTTCGGCACATGGGGATGGCCTGCTCCTGCGCCTTTAAGACTACCTTCCTGAAAAACATCCAGCCTTCCTGGACTCCTTTGCCCTTCAGGACTGCCTCCCAAGGGACTCTGTCAACCAGGCTCCTGAAAAGACCAAAGTCCACCCTCCAGAAGTCCAAGGTGGCAGTTCTGCTGACCCCCCTCCTTGCTTCTCCAAGAATCAAAAACTCTATCATTTCATGATCACTATGCCCAAGATGGCCTCCAACCTTGACATCACCCACAAGTCCTTCTCTGTTCACAAACAGCAGGTCCAGCAGGGCACCTTTCCTAGTTGGCTCCCTCACCAGCTGTGTCAGGAAGTTATCCTCAACACACTCCAGGAACCTCCTAGACTGTACCCTCTCAGCTGTATTGTATTCCCATCAGATATTGGGTCGGTTGAAGTCCCCCACAAGTACAAAGGCTCACGATCATGAGACTTCTCCCAGCTGCTTATAGAATATTTCATCTGCCTCTTCATCCTGATTGGGCAGTCTGTAAAAGACTCCCACCATGATGTCTGCCTTGTTGGCCCTCCCCCTGATTCTTACCCATAGACACTCAACCCTATTGTCACCATCATTTAGTTCTAGACATTCATAACACTCCCTAACATATAGGGCCACCCCACCACCTCTCCTTCCTTGCCTATCCCTTCTGAAGACTTTATAGCCATCCATTGCAGCACTCCAGTTGTGCGAGTCATCCCACCATGTTTCTGTGATGGCAACTACATCATAGTTTTCCTGCTGCACGATGGCTTCCAGCTCCTACTGTTTGTTGCCCATGCTGCCTGCATTAGTGTAGAAGCATTTCAGTTAGGCTATTGGTCCTGCCACCTTTTTACTGGGAGAAGCCCTAACTCCTACCTGACCATTCACAGGTGCGGCCAAAATTTCTAACCCACCAATGACCCTCACATCTCTGCTGCTGCATGTATTTCCATCCCCTACCTTCACTGAGTCAGCAGACTGAGGGACCACACTAGCATGTCCCACAGACATTGGTGTGCCACCTCCAGGCTTACCTCTAGAGAGCCTGGTTTCATCCCCTTCCCCCTTCAAATTGGTGCCACACAGAACATTTTATGAAGACAAACAATGTTCTGGTAAACTAAAACACTTAGTCTAAATCTTCTCCATATAATTTATGTAAACCAGTTGTTTCCATTGGTGTGTTGACTGTTGCTTAAATAAGCCCTGTTTAGCCTAGATTATTGTTTAAATATTTTTTTTCCCCTTTTTAAGGGGGACTAAATTCTGTCACTCCTATTGACACTGAGATTCTAAATAAATATAAAGGCTGAAGTACCTGATGATCTTTGCTTTTGTAAAGGAATCAAATAAAAAAGTTCTTTTTAAGTACATTTATCAAACTCAGTCAATTCACTGTTTAATCAATAGCTGTTATAACAACTTTATGTGATCATATAATAAAACCAGAATTTCTGAATTCTAAACAGTTTTCTGTTTTCCAGGACGTTCCTAAGAAACTATTTCTCCAAACTACAGTTGTCAGTAGACACGTAGCCTATAAGATCAAAAGGAAACATTGTGATCATCCGATCAAACGATCTGTGGTGGGTTGACCTTGGCTGGCTGCCAGGTGCCTACCAAGTGACTCTCTCACTCCCCCTCCTCAATAGGACAGGGGGAGAAAATAAGATGGAAAAGCTCATGGGTTGAGATAAGGACAGGGAGATCTCTCAGCAATTACCATCATGGGCAAAACAGACTTGACTTAGGGAAATTAATTTAATTTATTGCCAGTTAATTGGAGTAGGATAATGAGAAAAAAGAACAAGTCTAAAAACATCTTCCCCTCACCCCTCCCTTCCTGGGAGCGGTGGTCAGGGACTCTGAGGCACAGGTAGTTTTTTCATCAATCCTCCCAGTCAAAGGGAAGGGGGTTGATAGGGCCAGGCAAATCTGGCAAATCAACAAATGGACTGGTGCCACAGCCGGAGATTTGGCTACTTAGACCATGGGACTCACTTTGAGAAACCGGGTCTACTGGGGGCTGATGGGGTCCACTTGTCAGAGAAGGGGAAGAGCATCTTTGGTCAGAGGCTTGCCAACCTTGTAAAAAGGGCTTTAACCTAGAGTTGCCGGGGGAGGGGAACCACAATCCATCCAAATCCTACCAATATGATGCCAATACCAGTAATAGATGCCCAGAACCTGGAGAAGGGTTGCAGGTCAGCAGGAGAGCACCTGGAGTACAGCTGAAAGGAAAGATAGCCACTCCAGCCAGTAAATTAGCTTCATCGGGGGCCCAACTTCAATGCTTCTATGTAAACGCACCTAGCATGGGGAACAAACAAGAGGAGTTAGAGACACGTGCATGCCTGCAGGGCTATGATTTTATTGGCATCACGGAGACATGGTGGGATGGCTCCTGTGATTGGAGTGTTGGATTGGAAGGATACAGACTCTTCAGGAAGGACAGGCAGGGGAGATGAGGAGGGGGGTGTCGCCCCCTATGTCCATGACCAGCTGGAGTGCATGGAGTTCTGCTTGGGGGTGGATGAGGAGCTGACTGAGAGCCTATGGGTCATGATTAAAGGGAGGGCAGGGACAGGTGATGTTACAGTGGAGGTCTGTTACAGGCCACCTGACCAGGAAGACCGAGCGGATGAGGCCCTCTATAGCCAGATAGGAGCAGCCTCACGTTCACAAGCCCTGGTCCTCATGGGGGACTTTGACCACCCCGATATCTGTTGGAGGGACAACACAGCAGGCCATGAGCAATCCAGGAGGTTCCTGGAATGCGTCGACGATAGCTTCCTTCTCCAAG
>VFFE01008422.1:1382189-1458478 GCA_008921705.1 Burhinus oedicnemus | reverse complement strand
AATCCCCGCCCCCCCCCCCAACAACAACAAAAGCAAATCCTCTTGCAAACAGAACTCTTTATGGCATGTTTCCTCCCTGGGGGAAGGATGAGAGTACAAACAACATATGGCAGATGTTAGCCATGCTCTTTTAAGCCCTAGCAGGAGCTCAGACACTGTGAGGATAGGTGCTGAGTGAGAACACACAAGCAATAGAAAGGTGATCTTCTCCAGGTGATTTCTGAGGGGTGTTGCAAGGTGCTGAAATGGAAAGATGCACCGGTGTTGCAGAAAGCTTTTATGCTGGGGTTGTAGGAAAATATATTGTTGAAGGGAGAGCTTAACATGAAGAATAATCTTTCATTACCTGTTTTTTATTATTCAAGTCACAGCAGTTGGTCCACAAACACTTATTGGCTGTTTAATACATTTAAATTCAATATAAACTAAAGGTTTTTCTTGGTTTTCATTGCGGAGTGGTTTTTTTTCGGGGGGGGGGTGTTGTTGGTTTGTTGGGGGCTTTTTTCAGGAGCAGGAGGGTTGGGTTATTTTTCCTTTTAGCCCTATTGATCCACATTCTAGTCAAGGAATTAGTAAAAATTTTATTTGGGTGAGGAAAAGTGGGGGGAAGAAAACTTGCAGTTGCTAAGTTTCAGTTTTGGAATTGAGTGGGGACTGGAATGAAAACTGAGCTATTAACTAATTCCAGGCCCAATTTTGGGGGTTAGGCAGTCAAGATGATAGTTTTCCATTCTTACGAAACATGCTTTATATTTTCTTGTGAGACAGTAAACATGAATGTCCTAAAGCAACGGATGCCCCAAAACCATCATCTTTTATCCTTCATCAAGCTGCCAATTGTATTAGACTGTCCAGAGCAATTTTTCAATAATAGTTTAAAAATTAAAAACAACTAATTGAGGGAGAAAGATCAAGCCAGAAAGGATTAAATGCTGACACCATTTCACTGGAAAAATATCATTCCTGTAACTGCCATACTGCCCTATATTCTTCCTGTGCCTAGTAATTAATTCCTGACTGTCCTGCTGAGAGGCATGTTATCTTAACCACAAGGCTTTCCCTCTGTTCTCTAGTATTCAGTGTTTCTGCTTTTTGATGATCACTCTTCACCCTCCCAGGTTTAATCGAAATGTCTTATGACAGCTTGCTCCCCAGATAAAAGCTTAGTTTGATATGCATATATCTTCCAGCACACAAGTTACTTTTCTCTTTGACCTGCAAAACATTAGCCACGTATGTTTCGAGCAGTTTCTGCAGTTAGTCATGCTCTGAGCAACACTGCTTTGCTTCTATTTTCTCAAGTCTTTTAGAAGTGGTGCAAGTATGTCTGACTCAATGCTTCCTAAAAGCATCAGGTTATATCAGTACTAGTCTTGTAATTATTGGAAGCTACAGTTGTGAAGCAGTGACTACTTGGTGGATAAAGAACTGGCCACACTCAAAGAGTTGCAGTCAACAGCTCGATGTCCATGTGGAAATCAGTGATAAGTGGCATTCCTCAGGGGTCAGTACTGGAACTGGTGCTGTTTAACATCTTTTTCAGTGACATGGACAGTGAGGTTCAGTGCACCCTCAGCAATTCTGTTGACAATACCAAGCTGTGTGGCACAGATGACATGCTGGAGGGAAGGGATGCCATCCAGAGGGACCTCGACAGGCTTCAGAGGTGGGCCCATGCCAACCTCATGAAGTTCAACCAGGCCAAGTGCAAGGTCCTGCACCTGGGTCATCGCAATCCCAAGCACAAATACAGGCTCGGCAGAGAATGGAATGAGAGCAGCCCTGAGAAGAAAGACTTGGGGATGTTGCTTGATGAGAAACTTAACATGAGCCAGCAATGTGTGCTTGCAACCCAGAAAGCCAACTGCATCCTGGGCTGCATCAAAAGAAGCATGGCCAGCAGGTTGATGGAGGTGATTCTGCCCATCTGCTCTGCTCTCGTGAGACCCTACTTGGAGTACTGCGTCTAGTTCTGGAGTCCTCAGCACAAGAAAGACATGGACCTTTTGGAGAGAGTCCAGAGGAGGGTCACGAAGATATCAGAGGGCTGGAGCACCTCTGCTATGAGGACAGGCTGAGAGAATTGGGGTTGTTCAGCCTGGAGAAGAGAAGGCTCTGGGGAGACCTTATAGCAGCCTTCCAGTACCTGAAGGGGGCCTACAGAAAAGCTGGAGAGGGACTTTTTACAAGGGCATGTAGTGATAGGATGAGGGGTAATGGCTTCAAACTGGAAGAGGGTAGATTTAGATTAGATCTCAGGAAGAAATTGTTTACTCTGAGAGTAGTGAGGCACTGGAACAGGATGCCCAGAGAAGCTGCGGAGGCCCCATCCCTGGAAGTGTTCAAGACCAGGCTGGATCCTGCTTTGAGCAACCTGGTCTAGTGGGAGGTGTCCCTGCCGATGGCAGGGGAGTTGGAACTAGATGATCTTTAAGGTCCCTTCCAACATAAACCAGCCTATGATTCTATGACTTAAAAATGCGTTAACTTTGGACTGATTTAACTTTTGACAGACTTTTATGGTTATGCAAATCTTTTATGGTTAAGAAAGTGCTTTTAAACAACATCGTGCAAAAGGAACAATGTACAGTGGTAATATCCCATTATCAGAGAGTGTGAGCAGGAGTGGCAATCTTTGCTTAAAAAGAAAGTGATGTTGTGTAATTTGGAACTGAGCAAGATCATCACCTTATGAGGGCAGAGTATGAGATTTCCTTGTACACTTACCATGTGTATGTACAAAGATCAGCCAAGGAACAGCAGGTGCATGTGTTTCCTTACCACCTTAACTGTCCTGGGTAGTCCAATTGGAAAATTCAGGTAAGTTATCTGAACTGGTTTTTTTGTAATACTGACTCCATAGGCAATAATTTTCAGTTTTTCTTAAAAACTTGTGTCTCAAATTTTCTGAAAAATTTGTGTCTTTGAATTTAATATCAGTCCTGATGTACACATTTCTGGATTTAAGTTGAATTAAGCTGAGTTAGTATCCCTTGATATTGTAAGCATAATCTTGAGCAAAGCTAGGTATGAGTTTAGTACTGTAGGTATTTTTTTCATGCTCTAGAATAACACTGTGGGTAGAAGTATCAACAGAAGCTTGTAGAGTGTCCATCTAAGGTATGTCTGGGACAAAACAAGAAGGTGTCCTGTTCTTACAGAATTGAACAGCTTGCTTCTCCAGGCACTAATTTCCCATTACTACTTTTTTTTCTTTACACAAAACAAAATACATATGTCTACTTCGCAGAGAACTCTGTACAGCAACCTGGTCATAAAAGGAATCTGCAAGTACTGCAAAATGCAAGGAGCTTCGTACAAACACAAAACAATCTTGTTGCCCCCTCTAAATCCCCCAGCACATAATCCTCTGCACCATGCCAGCATAAAGCCTTTTTGCTAGTTAGGCTGCTGCACTGTGATGGCTTCTGTAATGCAGACCAGTTTGTCTTCCACACTCTGTTCATTATATTATATTCATTATATTCAGCTGTTGTCACATTGGTCCCTTCAATTGGTAGCTGTCTGAGGCAAGGATTAGCTGGTTTTTAGATAGGGCTGTTGCTTAGTTACAGTATAAGAAGAGGCAACACACAACAAGGAGCTATTGTGCATTACTGCAGTGCAAAAACATAAGAGGAGGAAAGTGCTGAAGGATGAGCCATATATAGGTGTTCTTGACCAGCAGGTGCAGAGGTTATGCAGCTGTGTGCATTTGCACATCTGAATGAACTTCTGTCTTGAAAATCCAGAGTCAGGACTTCAACGTATAGTCCCGACTGAATCAGGTCTTCAGCCTTTCACTGCAGTGCCTAAAATGAGAGTTTCCAAAAGCTGTTGTTCTGCCTTATCTTCCCAGGTTTGAGGGCTGGCAATTAAGAAAGTTAGTGCACTCTATGAAGCTCTGTTTGTCCTGAAGTGTAACCTCGTCTTGTGTGTTAACACACTCTTTTTCCACTCTTCTTAATCTTTCTTTTACTGAACATCTGAGAAATCCTCCAAATATCATATAAATACATGGGTATAAGGAGAACTCCAAATATATCATAAGTCACTTAAAGCCTCTTAAGTCCTCATAAAACTCAATTTTATCCTGCCAATACGCTCTCAAGTATCACGTGTGTTGGAGGCTATATTCGAACTGGTCATCATCCTCTTCTCTGTGCTCTCAGTTGAAAATGCACACCTAGCTGCTGCTGAGCTTCTGTGTATTAAAATGGCCAATTTTGGATAGCCTTTACTTCCTGGACTGGAAACCAGCAGTTCATTCCTCAACCCATGTAGGTATTTCAGTCAAGTACTGACATGTGGGAGTCATGGCCAATTTAACTATTCTACTGTAGTTTAATCTACGAGTGTTCATAAATGAAGACCCATTTATGTGTGAATTACTAAAACGAAGAATGAAGTAGCTCAAAAGCTAGAAAGGGTTGTGCTACTCAGGCTAATCTGAGCACAGTCATGATTTCAGGAGCTAATAATAACGTTTACAAGTCTCCAAAGAGTAATGAGTAGGCTCTGTAAATTCAATTGTGCAATATTTCATCCCAGTCTTTCTTGAGGTCTCTCTTGAAAACTTATGCAAGGGAAGATGTAACTGGGAAATTATTAAAATTATCTAATGGCATTGCTATTGCCTCTTTCTATGGTTACTTCCTAGCTTAAAGCAAAAGAAATGTTACTGACAAGTAATAACATGCATGTACGTTGAGAGTTGACACTCCAGTCTTACAAGCTTTCAAGCTTGCTGATTCGAACTTGACAAAACCCTGCACAGTTCACACCAGCAGTAAATTAGCTTCTTTTTGTTAAATTTCTTATGATTACCCAGCCTACCTCACATACATTTTTTGTCTGTTACAAAAGATTGATCCAGTGCTGCCAGAGAAATGAACTAGAATTATCAGGTCTAAACAGAGTTCCATACTCTTAGTTTCAATCACTCAGTTCTTTATTTCATTAATTATTTCTTTTTCCTTATTAGCCACTCTTGCAAAACAACAATGAATTGACTTCATTACATCAGGATTTTTCTGTAAAATCGGTGTGGTAATTTTTTGCCACTAGAGAGCAGATTTGCACTATGAAGTGTAGTGTATCCTCACTAGAGATGTCAAAGGGCTGGGAATAGCATCCTGTAAATAAAACTTTCAAATACAATCACCTGGCAATATGCATGTATGACTGCCTTCTTCTCAAATGGACTTCAGACTCTTCCCTGATTATTATACATTGCTTCTTTCAGAAATTTTAATGGTTAAAAATATGTGGTTTTGAGGACTTCACTGGAACTCTACAATTCTCTTCATGTTAACCTGAAATTCAGGAAAGAACAGAACATTCATTCATACTGTTTTAAGTATACTACCCTGGTAAATGTTGTATGAACTGATGGAAACTGAGCAGCTTAAATTAGTTTATGTCTAATTCTTAAAGGTTTCACTCCCTTAAATAAACCTTCCTTTACTTCGACATTCCATTAAGCCATATTTAGAAGCAACCTGGCAACACCTCTTGATTATTGAGGTATTACAAAGTGTGTATAGTGTGTGTGGGGGACACATTTTCATAGCATATTTTCAAGCTTTCTGACTATCTGACAGGAACAACGACTTTGCAAAGACAGAAAAGGGAAGCTCAGAAACGCTGCTTGTCATCCAAATACACCACAGAACTGTAATATTTGGGGTATAATCCTGAGTCTGTTAAAATCAGTAGTTGTGCTAATTCTTTGATAAAATAGGTGTAAACCCAGATTTTACTGTGGGGCAAATATCCTTACACCTATTGCATCCCTTAATTGAGGACAGTTAATAGATATCGAAAGTGGCATTAGAAGCATCAAGGTATTTTTCTTGCTTCACTAGCACAACATGGGGAAAAAAGTGCTGCTGAACAAGGTCACAAACTGACATGGTCAATGTAACAACCAAGTTTCATGGGCCAACAGTGATATATCCCTTTCATTATTCTATACATGCAGTACATATTCTTCATATGCAGTTTGTTAACAGGGTTAGGAGCACAACTTGTAATATCCTGTGATCAGGGACTGCAGGATGCTTGAAGAACTTCAACAGCGGAGTTTTCTTCTATTCAAGTTTCTTCATTGTGCTCTGTCAACACAAACACACATACTTCTGATAAAAGGCAGTATTATAGCTCTGAAGATTTGAAAAAAGATTCATATCACAGAGAATGTTTTAAGTCTCCCATGATCTCAGTTAGCATTACCTTATAGATTTTAAGAAGTACACAGAGGGTCTAGCCCATATTTCAGTTGTGTAGCTGTTTGTGAGGTGTGGCTTGAATAGCAAAAGCCACAAAAATGTCAAGTTAAATTTTAGTCATCTGTGAGTTATGTGACAGATCCCCTCTGTGAGGGGATTGAGAGAAACATTCATTTCACTTAAGCTTGTTAAACTCAAAAAATGGGTAAGCATATTCTTGCACATTCTCACACATATGCTTGTTCTCTGTTTTGGCTGAAGCTACCATGGGAAACCAAATTAAATTGAGATGTACAAAATGTGACTAGGAAAAAGAATTCAAATGCATGTCCTTGGAAAACTTCAACCATAAAAGCTCAGATATTCCAACATGCTGCTGTACTGCATCCGTATTCTCACTGTTCCTGCCTCTGGGATATCTGTTTGCTACTGAAGTGACTGGAAATGAAAGGCATATCTCTCAAGTGCCCAGGAAGATACAGCTTGTTGGCTGCTGTACAATAAATAGCAATTATATCAATGCTGTTTAAATATTACAGTTTACATGATATCCTAATAGCATTTTAAGCAGCGTTAAAGGTTACCATGAGTAACAGAACAGACTGGTGAGATCCAGTTCTCTTTAGCAGTTCAGAAAGGAGACAAGAAAGAATCATTGGATATGGCTTAGCCTTGTCATATGAAGTGTGATGAGGTAATGTCTCATTTTCTTTCTTCCTAAATCATCAAACAATATGTCCACTTTGTCATTCCATGTGCTTTGTTTCCCTAGCTGTCCTTTCTAATACACCTTAGAGGTTTAAATAGACTAGCTGATGTCTCTGCCCTTATCTAGTGATTTTTCCACCTGTGACTGGGATCTCTGATTATTCTGTCACCAACACTGGCCTCTCACAACAGTAACGCTTGCTGATGTCAGCTAGGATTCACTGAGGGGAGAACGGGCCTCCTCAACAGCTGCTGGCAGAATTCATGGGGCAGCTCAGGTGGTAGCTGCTCTTATTCCTGTAAGGCAACTATGTCATTATAAACATTAATGAAGGAGAAAAGCTTCAGCAAAATCTATGCCCGTTATATCTAACTTAACTATATTAGCACTCTCAACTGGATGTAGATGTAGACGGTATGGTTTAAGTATTATCACTTTGGTTACTTGCCATGCATACAGCCCTTACTCCGAAGATGGCAGAAGGGACTGGTTGTTTACATTAATCTTGTGCCAAGGCTGATCAGGCTGGGCCTAAGTGTAGCCAACTCATCAGAAACCAGCCATTGCCCTGAAATACTTACAACAGTAGAAAGTGTATTTGGTGTAAGTCAAAATGGTGCTTTAACAAATTGACGTTTGTTTGTGCACCAATAAAATTAGAACTATGGTGCTGAGTAGGCAGCATATTACTGGGCTTAATTATAGTTACAATATGTGCAACTACCATTTCTTCCCCACTTTAACATTAGTCACAAGAAAGTGATTAATTAGTGTTAATCACAAGAGGGACCTGATTAGAGTCTTTATAATTGTAATTCTATTTATGGTCATCAACACTGTTGGAAATTCTGATTTGTCATATTACAACAGGAAAAAGGAAGTGAAACACAACTTCCTCCTGTCTTATGCTGTCCAGCTGAGTTTTTCAATGTTTACTACTTTGCAGAAGCTAGTATGCTAAGCCTTATGATTTACTTCTGCTGACATAATACAGCAATTTTTTAAGGCTGCTAGAAGTCAGAATACATCTTCTACTGTTTGATAGAGCAATGCCAGCCTAGATTAATTGACTATTTAGATTTTCACGTTTACAACTTAGACAAAGGTAGGTTGTTATGCAGAGTGACGCTAAGTACTGAGATGCAGTGGTTCATGGGAAGTGAACCAACACGTGCAGTAAGTTTTGAATCAAACTGGAGTTCTTGTTCTTCCTTCTGCTCCATTTGCCACTGCTGTCTGTCCTCCTTAGTGCAGTTTTTGTCCTGAGATGAGCTTAGAATGGAAATGCCAAGCTCAGACACCTACAGGTTTTGGAAAAATAGATCTGTAAGTAGTCAGAAGCTTCTGCTCATTGCAGGAAAGTGTGATTTCTTCCTGTAGTGTCAACTCTTGCTAGTCCAGAATGATCTTTGAGATTCAGGGAAAAAATAGTAGGGGCTATTTTAAACTTTTGAATGTCAGTCAAGAGCTATCATTCAGTGACCTAGTTCCAGCTGAGAACAGTCTTGAAGGATTTCTGATTCTTTCTAATAATGCTGCTTTTGCTTTGTGCAAGAAATTTCTAGGAATATATCATAGCATTGATTTTGTGCTTCTGTCTTAGGACATACGGTTACACAATGTGAAACAGTATGTTATGAGCCTCCTAATAACAGCAATTAAAAATGATAACCCTGGGTTTCTTCATGGAGTAGTGGTCTTCAAGAGTATCCTCAAACAGCAGCTAATATTAAGATAATCAAACTAAGACATCTTGAGGTAAAATGCCAAACTGCAAAGATATGCTGGCAATGCAATATATTAATGTATAATCTATTGGAATATTTTAACTAGGGAAAATGTGTTGGAGATGTTCAAATTTTATCAGAATAGATAAACTTTAGTTTATATGATTTATGCAGATTCTTTGGGTTGGTTGAAGGTTGTCATCTGTTTATTTCTTACACCAGGGAGGACGCCAGTAGAAACTTAAGTAAGGGTCCTAGCCTATTTTGTTGGCCCTCCTCTGAAGCCCTTCAGTCCTCAAGCATAGTGAATATTGGTATGCATATTGATATAGTGCAATATTTCATTACAGCACTGATGAGGTTTTTTTTTTTAACCTTATGTTGATGTTAGATAGAAAGTCTGTCATGTATGTGATACTGCTTTTAATTGCTGTGCAGCAGTTAACGCATTAGCATGGAACTCAGGAGACTGAGGTTTGATTCCCAGCACAGCTCCATACTTATAAGTGTCTTAGTCTCATTTCCTTCTCAGAGAAGTGTAGATCATTTTACTTCTCTGGTGAGATATATCATATGACTTTGAGGAACTCACATGCTAAAGAAGAAGCAAAGATACTTAACATCAACTACACAATTTAAACATCTGCACAGAAGAGCTAGCAGAGGAAAGACCGTTATTCTCTCTTTAACTCGTAGATGTTTAAGTACATTGAAATAAACCTCTTATATTAAGTGCGAGAAGAAAAATCCCCACAGATGATATATTTTCTGCAATCTTTCTTAGTATTCATAGTATACAAAAAGGAAATTGTAGTTTTGTTTATCTGACATATCAGTATTCTTTTAGAGTTTTTTTCAAAGATTAACAGCAGGCCTTCTAGGCAGTATTTCTAAAATATTTCCATCCCAGGACAATTTCAAATAAACTTAAATAAGTAGTGTTATCTGCCATTGCCAGCAGTCATGTTCCTCGTGCACTTTCATTCACTTCACCATTTAGTTGTTTATGTGAGCTTAAAATGATACACATTTTTTGCTGAAAATAGAATCTAGGCTGTTGTTTTGTTATGTACTTTAGACTTAAACAATTGCATAGCATCGAAGTTATTTGGTACTTTGTGTAGAGCTCATTAACTTCTCAGATATTGTGGTCTTTTTCCTTTGAAGGATTCTGCCCACTCAAAAGCAGTGAAGCTGGGTTGCTGGTGCTGCTTGCCCTTACTAGAATGGGGTGTTGGTGAAAGCTGTCACCAAGAACTAAGACATTCAGGACCAGATCTATCTCTGTAGTTCCTGGAAGTTCCAAATAATCAGGACAAGCTTAATGTAGAGCATTCTTCTTCCACCTTGTCTAGTGCTGCCACTAAGCAAGGGGAAAAATTGTTTTATTGCCAAAAGAAAGCAGAAGAAGGATCATTACTGTTGTCTAATACTCTTTGTGAGAAGCCCTGGATTTTAGTTCCTGTATCCAGGCTCTGGGTTTTGTTTGTTGTTTTTTTTTTTCTTTTTTTATTTAGAAATGTCTGGTCCAAAATCAGGTTTTAGTGGGAAATTGGGCTATGAAGGACAGAGTGAGCTTGAAGACATGCTAGAGCCTTGATGTGTACCAGAGAAACTAAAAACTGATTTGGTTTGGTTGTCATCCTGCTTTTTAGTAGCTTGTCAGCTATTACAGAAAAAACAATAGGATCATCCTTGCATCCTGTAGCCTGTTTCCTTGAGAAATTGTCAGAAGCATGGTTTTACTGCATTGTTAACCTGGAGGACCTCCTCCTTTCTTGGGTGCCAAATACATGTGTTTTGTTTGGCATCCTTCCATCCTATGCTGGTTTTGAAAGGATACTTGGCGCAGATTGAATCTTGTCTTGCAGCAGCATTTAATTAGCCTTTGTTCCTCTGAGATTATCATTAAAAACCATCAGCAAGTCTGTTATCTATCTCAGTTTTCACAAGCAATTGCTACACGGAGCTGAAAAAATACTCCATCAGAATACTGTGAATTTTGGTAGAAATCTGTGAGAAACTCATCATTCCTAGTAAGTCTGCAGGGGCAGCAGCTAATGAAATAAATATAACGATCTCACTCTTGAACATCTTGTGTTCAGCTTATACTGATGAGTCAAGCTCTTTTGCTACACAGAATGAAGTCAGGATTATGAGCTAAACCGCACATCCTTTTCCACCAAGCAGTGCATAGTATTGTAAGTACTGTTTAACTCACAATCCACGGTCTGAAATACTGCAAAGAACAATGCTGTTTGTCTATCCTTTATTTATCCTAGACAAACCACATGAAATGCTGGGTTAAATGTTACATCAAGTTATTCTGAGATTGTGATGCTATTATGTTATAGCCCTGTCTCAGCAAAGATGACTCAGCATTTTTAATGGTGAAACAATGCCCTAAATTGTAACTTCGCTATAGAAAGTGACATCAAATGCACAAAAATTACAGTGGGAGGCAGGAGGAAACCTGTTCCCCAGGTTTCTCCCTGGTTTTTTGGTTGGTTGGTTTTGCCAGTCTCCCAAGATATTTCTGTTAAACCAAACACTAGGTATTCTAGTTGCCAGTGTGCAAACCTGACTCCAGTGACTTCAGGCTTCATCCTCTCAAAAACTCTGAGGCCAACAGACAGCTGCTGATCTTGGTGACAAATCTGTGAACCCAGAAGTCTTCTGTCAGCCTCAATGGAGCCATTCCAGATAAACCATGTCTTAATAGATGGGAATCTGACCTGCTTACTCTCTTTTTACTGTAGTATTTGTGGGAATTGGAAACAGAAAGTGAGAGAATTCTTGTCTGATCAGAATAGTTCCCTTAGTTGCCTGGTACAAATATATAAAAGAGGTAAGTAGCAGGACCCATTTTGTCTCAGTTGCAGCACCTCAATGATGCTGACTGATGCAGGAGAAGGACAGAATGAGGTCTGTAACAAGTGGTGTTCCCCAGGGGTCAGTACTGGGTCCAGTCCTCTTCAACATATTCATCAATGACCTGGATGAAGGGGTAGAGTGTACCATCAGCAAGTTTGCTGATGACACAAGACTGGGAGGGGTGGCTGACAAACTGGAAGGCTGTGCTGCCATTCAACGTGACCTGGACAGGCTGGAGAGCTGGGCAGAGAGAAGCCTCATGAAGTGCAACAAAGGCAAGTGTAGGGTCCTGCACCTGGGGAGGAATAACCCCATGCACCAATACAGGTTAGGGGTTGACCTGCTGGAAAGCAGCTCGGTGGAAAGGGACCTAGGGAGACCTGGTGGACAACAGGATGACCATGAGCCAGCAATGTGCCCTTGTGGCCAAGAAGGCAAATGGCATCCTGGGGTACATCAAGAGGTGTGTGGCAAGCAGGTCGCAGGAGGTTATCCTCCCCCTTTACTCTGCCCTGGTGAGGCTGCATCTGGAGTACTGTGTCCAGTTCTGGGCTCCCCAGTTCACGAAGGACAAGGAACCGCTGGAAAGGGTAGAGCAAAGGGCTACGAAGATGATTAGGGGGCTGGAACATCTTTTTTGTGAGGAAAGGCTGAGGTACTTGGGTCTTTTTAGTCCGGGGAAGAGAAGACTCAGAGGGGATCTCATCAATGCCTATAAATATTTAAAGGGAGGATGCCAGGAGGATGGGACCAGTCTTTTTTCAGTGGTGCCCAGTGATAGGACAAGAGGTAACGGTCACAAACTTGAACACAGGAAGTTCTATCTAAACATGAGGAGGAACCTCTTTACTTGGAGGGTGGCAGAGCACTGGAAGAGGCTGCCCAGAGAGGTGGTGGAGTCTCCGACTCTGGAGACATTCAAAATCCGCCTGTATGCCGTCCTGTGCAACCTGCTCTAGATGAACCTGCTCTAGCAGTGGGGTTGGACCAGATGAACTCCAGACGTCCCTTCCAACCCCTGTGATTCTGTGAATTCATCACAGAGTATATTGCTGGCTTTCACCTAAACAGAGGTTTTAGTTAAGGACTTCATTGGGTCAGAGGAAAATGCTTGATGCTTAAGTTTATGTATTGCTTCCTTTCCCTGTGAAAAAAATCTCAACAGCTGGCTGTCTAAAGAAGTTGTAGCAATGTTAACAATAAGATTGTGTGTCTTCTTTTTAAAAAATAGTATGTTAAACTCTCTAGTAAATTCAACGCAGGACCTAATGCATGGAAGTTTTATGGCTTGTGTTTATGCAGGCTGTCTGTTAGATTACGTATCTACAAAGGTCTTTTCTGAATCGGAATCACTCATCGTTACAAAGTTAGCTAATCCTCTCTTTAAGGGCAATGGACAACTTTTCACTGAAAGTACTGATCTGGCAGCATGTTAGTTGCATAATCTATGCAGTCAATGCTTTAAAAGTGCTTCTCCTCCAGGTCCATTGACTTAGTTTGCGTAGAACTGGAGCTATTGCTGGAACAGGGTGTAAGAAACTTCAGTGCTTAGTTTTTATGTACATTCTGTGCATACATTAAGTATATATGTAGGGCCACAGTATAATTTTGCATACAAATGACAAATACAATGTTTTCAATGTGACTCCAGTATTGAGGTACAAACTGTACAATTATACAGGTGTTTTGTAAAAAAAACCCCAAAAAACAAAAAACCAAGAAAAACAAAAAACCCACCACAAAACAACAGCAACAAAAAAACAAACCACAAAACAAGCACACACACCCCACCCCACCACCCCCCATATAATTACTTTGCAATACTACATAGCAATTAAAAGCCTCTGCTGGAAGTTGAAGGACATTATCCTATCCTTTCTTCCATTCATGCATCATTTACTTGCTAGGTTTTGGTGATTTCTTTTCCCCACCTCTGTTATACAGGGAATTGTTGTATTTATAATGAATTTTGATCTTTCAGATTGGTTTGCTTCTTTTTAAAATCTTAATATTCACAGGATTTTAAGAATTTGATGTTTTCATTGTTACTTTTTCAACTGTCACCATGAAATAGCACATAAAGCAACATTCTGTTTTCACACTGCTCTTTGATTTCTTTTGTCTAATTTTCACATAAGAATATAGAAAGCATAGCTGACAGTTATGTGACAACTGCAAATTTTAAAATAAAATCTGTAGAACTTTGATTCAAAACTATTTCTAGTTTGTAAGAACCATGTGTGTCCTGTGGCTCCACAAATACTAGATATTAAACTCTTTCCACTGGTGAACTTGGCAGAAGATGTAGTCCAATTATGTAAAAGGCCTTTTTTTCCCTCTTTAATAACATGCTAAGAAATAGCTTAAGAAAACAATTTCTGTAGTGATGTCTCATATTCAATCTTTAACACCAATAAAGAAAGCGTGTGTTGTGTGCCTCTACTCCCCTGTATTTATAGTTCTTGATGTTTTTAAGTATACATTTAGGACAGAACTAAAATATGCAGGAAATAATGCAAAACATTGTGGAATGTCAAGTCTTTGAACGTATCTTTATAATATGGTGTGAAAGTGCTCCAGCTGTTGTGCAAGATTCATGTGGAATATTTTCCCCTCTGTGTTAATAGTTTGAATAGTGAAAGGGGAGAGTCTGTATTCCAACCATATTTTAAGTTTTTTTTCCCTCCCCAGTAAAATTGTTAATAAGCTATTTACTTTATACAGAATGTAATATTTTCATACTGGGTCACTACTTTCACAGTAGAATAGTATCAATTTGGGTTGTCCTACCTCAAATTTTGAAATGGTTATTTCAGAAACTCATTGTATTTCCTGAAAATCATCTCAAGCAATCTCTAAAATCACCAGTTAATTTAAATAATCTTAGCCAACAGGCTACGAGGATTCCCAGTGCCCTTCATTAGTCTTCTCAGGATGACTCTACAAAAGATGTGACTAGAGTTACCCTGCAGTTTGTGTTATGCAAAGCTTTTAATTAACTGAGAAGCTTTGTGTATGCTAGAACTATGAGAATGGAATTAATTGCTTTGTTATATAGCTATACTAATTAAAAGCTCTGTTTAAATGAATTTTAGCACTGTCACACAAAAATATGTGCAGTTTTAAAAGCTGCAATCTTGAACATGTCTAGAAGTACCCTTTTGTTCCTGTACAATTTACTGCTTGTGACTTGGAATCATATGTCATGCCTACTTAATTTTTCTAGAAAGATATTTTTTTCCTCAAGCAAATAATTAATTAATACTAAACAAACAAATAAATCTAATTTTTTTCAATGTAACTAGTAAAAATAATAATATTAAGGTGGAAGCGAAAAAATGAAAGCCCCCCCAAAACTACTGTCACAGAAGGTCCTAGTATAGGCAGAAATTATAAAGATAAGATCTAAGAGCAACTTGTCATAACTGTTTAGCTATTTAGATGCTTATCTAAACTCAGTTCTACTAGACTTGCTCATCTCCAACCAATATTAGATTCCATCTCTGCAATGCAACTCTTAGAAGTTCAGACTGGACATTAGGAAAAGGTTCTTCACTGAGAGGGTGGTCAGTCACTGGAACAGGGTCCCCAGGGAAGTGGTAACAGCACCAAGGCTGTCACAGTTCAAGGAGCATCTGGACGACGCTCTTAGTCATATGGTTTAGTGTTAGGTAGTCCTGTGAGGGTCCCTTTCAACTCAAGATACTCTGATTCTGTGATTCTATAAGTAACAGTGGTCCAAGGTAAAGATGCTGTGTTTATCAAGTAAATTAAATAAAAAATTATCTTTAACCTACTTGTAAATTATGACATCTTTTCGATGGGATATGAACTCACTATTCAGCTATGAACTTTTTTTTTCCCCTGCAATTTAGGGCAGCACACTACTTAACTGCTCACCTAATCCTAAGCTTAAATCCATTTCTGCATATTTCAATACCTTGCAAAATCTATGCCTGGTGAAATGAATCTTATGACACCTTATGGCATAGAATCTCCCAAGAATAGTTGCTTTTGACCTAAACCTGTCTAGAGGTAAGGTTCATAGGGCAAAGCAAAGTCCTTTCTTCAACTGACTACTGCTAGCTGAGGGCAAAACATACAAGCTCATAACTAGAACTTTTTTTTTTACATATTTAGTATTTTTCCTTAAGTATGTAAATTGCAGTTGACAGTGGTCAAATTTCAAATGTTTTATAAGGGCTGTATGACTTTTTTAACTTAAAATTACAAGGATCACCAGAAAGACTTTTAAAAGCAAACATTGCAAAAAATCCTTGAATTAGGAAAGTCTTCCAACTTTTGTGATTAGTAATCTTTGCTATGATTGATTATGTACTTAGCTTTCTACCAAAAGAAAACACGACTCTTTTAAGCAATAATTGGTTAAGGGAATATTCTGTATGCTCAGTGTTCTGTAGAGACAGAAACTGTAGCTCAGATATGCATCTTCTGTTACTACAGAAGTTGAGAGTTCATTTTGCTTTATATATGTGCCAGCGAGATGGAATTCTTACCACAGTTTCACCATTAATTTTTTAAGATATGTACACCCACATGTGGTTACCTGTTTTTCAAGAGCTACTACTGAGATGCTCTGCTTCCTATTGATGTTAACTTCCAGGTATCCTGAAGGGTAGAACTGACTCATAACCCCCCAAGGATGAAGGTGGTTTTGTATTGAAGCTGCATTTTACTCTAAATTTGCTGTACTTGGAGCATTGAGACAATCTCAGTTACAATACTTGTCTCCACTTTTCCTTTACTTGACACTAAACCTCTGCAACTTGGTATTGCCCAGTTTGCAAACCACTTTAATACGCTGGATTCAAAAAGCAGATGATTTCTTTAGTGGTTTCACACTGAGCTCAGCACAGAAGGAAGCTTAAGGAATAGAGGAGGGAAAGAGTAAATAGGAAGCCCTTGAACCAAAACCACTTTAAAGTTACTAAATAGTGAAACTAGTAGGTAAGAAATGCCCCCTTCTTGAATCTGTTTGTGGCAAGAGAATCCCCGGCTGGAACATGGGTCTGCTCTGCCTGTGCCCCACATAATTCTCATTGCTGCTCAGGAAACAACTTTGTTGCTCTTAAGAAGTATCAGCCTAAAAGCCTCAAAGAGTGTCTGTGCAGCACTACTGATTTTCTGCATACTGCTGCATGTGATGGGGAGTACCAGCCTTATGCTGAACCTGATGCATGCTCTACAGGCAGGAAAATTGTGTATTTCAGATGCACACACAAAAAAACCCCCAAAAAACCCAAGCCCCAGCCCTCTTCACTTCTCTTCCAAGAAATTCAGTTTCCATCAAATACCAGACAATCCTAATGGGTTAGCCGCTGTGTTTACACACTGCTCTGTGTGTAAAGCATTTTAGTGGCAAGCATGATCTGATGATTTACACTGATGTGTCTTACAGTAATTGGACTGCCATCTGTTTTTCAGATAAGGAATCAGAAAAAGAAAATATTAAAACATAATGCTGAATTTTTATAGTCCTGGCCTAATGTTCTTATTTAAGATGTAGTTCTCAGGATCACACACGGTGGTGTTCTGCTACAGGAGAAAATCAGCATTGTATGGGAAAAAAAAAATCTCTTTGCACCTTCCTCGGTCTGATGAGGAGAAAAAGATTCTTCACAAGGAGTGATTTGTTACCACAAACTCTCATAAGCAATAGTTGAGAAATTAGGCGGTCTCACATGAATGATGAAGCAGTAGAGGTGGTTGCTTTGTAGGTACATTTTGAAAGGGGAAAAAATAGGTTTTCCCTAGATAAAACAACGTGCACCTTGTGCCTATACTGACATTTGAGCAATATGGTTGGGAATCAGATCAGGGATTTCGTTTCTCACAGTGTATATGGTATACAATGACAAAAATGTAGAACATTTCCATTCTTGGCAAAGCACATCCACTTAGCGTGATGGAACACAGAGCTTTGGATTCCCCTTGAATTAGCTTAGGCCTTACAACCAGAAATTAATTGCCTACTGCTGGAATATGGATTACTTTCAATAAACACTTCAACACAATTTGAAAGAAATTCTGTTGAAAAATAGTAAGCCTTTGTTTTTCTATACTTACTTACAGGTTTTTGGGGAACAGGGAATATATTTTTCAGACTGAGTGCAGAATTGTGAATCAGGAAAGAAATCTCCAGCCGTCAAAAGGTTAGGCTCTTGAGTCTGATACATGAATACTCTGTTCAAGTGGCTGCTGTAACAGACAAATTGGTAGAAATCAGACCAATGTCTGTGAACTCTCTGTCCCAAAAGATGTAATAAAGAATAGGGGAGAAACACTGGGAAAGAGAGGCAAAAGAACCATAATATCCTGTCTGCAGCGGTGAGAATACTGCCTACTTGAAAATATTGCTGAACAACTTGGTTTAAATTTGAGATCGCTTGCTAGGAAAGACCATACCACCCAAGAAGATAGACTTCCAGCATGTACAAATACATTTTCTTGTGGTTCATTTAAGTGAAGCGCATGTTAATTTAACTCAAGCAAATGTACCCATCCTCAATGAGTCTGCTCAAATATCAGATGCAGCTATGGCATGGTTAAACCTCCTACTCAAGTATCTTTGATATCTCTCCTCTGTTCCAGGGTAGGGTGTTAGTCCAACTCGTGGATCAGTAAGGGTGCTGATGACTGAATGGGATTTGATTTTAAAATAGGCTTTGGATATTTTTAAACACAAAAAAAGATTGCAAAATATCTGAACAGTACTGGAGTTGCATTCCTAACCCAAAGGAACCCAAAGTTACCTTCTTTCTAACTGCTTCTGAAACACAGAGGGCTGATGAATTTAACTTTTCTGGGGGACGAGAAGATGGTAAAGGAGGAGGATCTTTTATGGGCATACATCCTTCACATAAGCTCAGTACCTTGTTGTTGCCTGTTCCCACGTAGACTCCTTGAGGGTAGAAAAGCAGCATATGACAAGTCCTGGGCAGATGAAGAGCAGTCTGGTTTAGCCTCCTTTAGGGCTGCCACAGGGGAACAGATAAAGGGAACTGCTCTAGCCACTAGCATTGTGAGCAAAAAAACACATAGCTTTCAGTTTCCTCATAATGAAAAATCTCAGATGTGTCTTCCTTTTCTTGTTGATTTGGTCTCGAGAGTAATAGATCTCTGCTTACTTTGGCTCTGAGTTGTGTTACACAGTAACCTATGGACTGCTAAATGAATTCTATCATAAAGGAAAATAAACACCTGTCATTAAAAAAGCAAAGCAGTTTTTTAACATATGCTTGCCTTCTCAGAAGATTTATCAAGTCTTAAACTGCAATTATTTAGAAACGTTGTCTAACATGACTGTTGGAAAAGTTGGAAAGCCAGTTGTAGAGCTAGGTTTTGTCTCAGCCATTAGCTAAGCAATAAAAAAGCCAAGTGTACTTCATGGTAGTTATTTTAAGAAATTTATTTCTGAAACAGGAGGCATAAGACTAAAAACTTGAACCACCTGAGAACTGTAAGAAGCTGTGAGAGATTAGCTGCTTGGAGTGTTTTGCTGCTCGTTTTGGACAAATGAGCTTTTACTAGAAAGTTAACTTCTACTCTTACTGACTGCAATAGATGTGAAGTTTACTTGGACCTTGCACTGCATTACTGATACTGGTCTTTGAAGCCCAGAAGGCAGGAGAAGGGTTATTTAAGCTGTTTCTGCTTCCATTCCTCATTCAGAATTTTTTGATCAAAGTCTCTATTTTTTTGTGTGTGAGAGATATAGTTGAATTTGTTTTCAGGTCTTTCCGATACTAAATGGTCATACCAGCTTTCTTTTCCCAGGTGGATCTTACCCTGTAGCATCATGCAGCATCCTCAATTTTCCAGCAGTTAACTGTTCTTGTTGTCTTTGCTCATTCGCAATGACAGTTTTACTGCCAATTACTATTATCTGTTGCCACCTGAATTCTTGCTGTGTGGTACACTGCTTCTATGCATTTGTTACTTCTTAATGGAAGTGCTGTAAAAGTCACTAGCAGCTGGACTGAAGCAGTAACAATAGACTGCCAGGATGGAAACTGGCAGGTGACTGCACATATGGAAAGCAACTCCAGACACATAATGGGCATAAAGTTTCTATTTGAAAGGGGCTTTTTGTTTGCTTGTTTGCAATTTTTTTTCTTAACTTCTAACATGAATAGTTAATGTTGTAGAAAATACATTTGTTTCATCAAGATCATTCACTGCTAATGGTTACTTTTTCTCCAGTCTGTTGGCTTTCAACAGAGCCCTCTCTTACCCTTTCTGCCTAATCTCTGGCAACAGACATCCTGAATGAGGCAGAATGTGAGTACAAGCGGCACAATGAGGCTGTGATATTTCCTGAAGATTTGACTAAGCCTTTATGTCAGCTAAAGAAATGTAGTTGCCCCTTTGGTTCAAATAACTCACCTAGCCAGGCATCCCATGAGAGAGTTAACATCTTTCCTAGTAGGCTGCCTGTGCTAAACTTTGCATATGGATAGCAGTTGACTGGATAGTCTGACTGTATCAGTTGCACAGCCATTTCTATTCGTACCCAGATATCAGAAACCATTTAACAACTACATATCAAATGCACTTGAATTTAAATTTTTTATGTTTAGTAATACGAACATGCATCAATATGACTCATGTTGTTCATTGCCTTCAGAAAAAGTGGCAGTTGTCAGCCAAATGGAAAAAGTCAACTAGCCAAACTTTTACAGGTAGCTTTATTCTACTAAAATGTCACCCTATAACTAACTTTAAAAAAAAAATAAAATCTTTTTTATTTAGGAGCTGCTTTCTCCAAGCATATGGTTTGTGTTAGGTTAGGGAGTTCACACTGGCTGCCAAGTTTCGTAAAAGTCAGTGTAATATTTTTTAAACCAATGGAGTTGAAAACCCCAAATTATAATGTCAGTTGGAAACCTTTATTGGAAAAAAGCCTTACTTGCCACAGGGTTTAGATAAGCATGAGGGAACTGAAAATCAACAATATTCCTGAATTTATATCCAAGTTGTAAAGTGGTGGGGTTTTTTTTCAAATTACTACTGAAAACACCTGAACTTTAAAAGCTTCGGCTGGCTCAGATTTTGAGCCTCAGACGATTGTACCTTTTAAGTCTTGATTTATTACTGGTGAACTTTCATTGCAGCTAGTAGTTGGCTGTTTACCAGTGGGCTCAGTAATGGAAGTTGGCTTGCATTTCTCTACAGAGCTCAGACTTTCTTTCTCAGCTGAGTCTTTTCTAAGCTCTGCATGGGGAAACTCTGTCACTCTTTCATTGGTAATATCCAGCATTTGAATTTTTCAATCCAAATCTGTAGTAGTTTCAATATAGCTTAGTTTCTAAAGAAAAAAAAAAAAAGAGTAGCAAGAAAATTCTCTGCATTACTTAATAGAACTTTTTAAATTTAAAGGTTATTTTAACCCTGAAACGCACATCTCCCTAGCATCCTGTTCAATTTGTTCAGCTTGAGAAATACAACATTTACATGGAGAGAGAAACATTCTTTTCTAGATTATTTTTGTTATGTGAACTACCATTATTAGCATATTAGTAATGCATTTAACTCCATCATAATTTGGAAAAGATGAGAAAATTAGCAAAAATTTGCCTGATTTCCCCCCGCCCTGGCATTTTGTGGTATCTTCTAAGTCTCAATTTTTGTGCTCAATTACTGGCCTTATGCCTGCTTGTTCTTACAAACTGAAGACTTGAGTCTGTATACTTACCTGTATTTTACAAGCCAAAGAACTGGCACAGTTTTGGTAGCTTGGTTTGGTTAGAAAGCTAGCGTGCAGCCAACTTAAAATTAATCTAATTTTTCATCCTTAGATTAGGCTAAACATCGCTTCAAAGGGAAAGAAAAACTTCCTTTCAACTGTCTGAGGAGAGAATAGAGTGAGACTACTGCCTGTCTTACAAATTTAAAAAGTCTAGCTTCAGAGATCTAAAACATGCACCATTTAGTGTTACTATAAATCAAGACATCTGCCCAAAACAGTAAAATGGGTTTGTTAATAAGTGTTATGCTAAACTGGGATTCTAATACATATATCCTGGTCTATAAGATTTCTTCATGTATAGTGTCTTCAGCTTTGCCTTTTCTATACTGGTTTCATTAAAAGTACTCTGAAATAGTTTTCGAATGATACATACTACATAGAAAACAACTTTTTACAAATAATATTGAAAAGTATAGAATGACATTAGTTTGCCACATTCCATGGCTTGGTATTTTTTTCTGAAAGTTGTCTTGTATATTTCCAATTGTATATACAACATCTATTTCTATGCTGCTGCTGTTGTTGTTGTCATTATTATTATTATTATTATTAGTATTAGTATTATTATTTACTACCAGATTAAATCTAAAAAAATATATATAAAGTTTGAGGGAGACAAAAGTCAAAGTTATAGCTACTCTCATGGAGATAAGTTTGACCTGAGATATTTTTTGTTTGGAAGAAACTACTCTTTTTTTTGTATGTCTGAAAAGATTTGGTGTGCTAGTGCAAGCCCATGTATTTTTAGGAATTAAACAAAACAATGTTTTAATTAAGTGCACTAAAATGTGTCCTTCTTTCTGAATAATTTATAAGAGTAACTAAAGAAAATCCAAGCCATTTATCTTCCCACCTAGTTGTATCTGAAGAGAATTTTGAGTGTGATCTTTTCTTGGAAGCATATTTGGCGGAGGTCAGGAAGGGAACCGAACAGTACTGAGGAGTAACTGTAGGTATTGATAGTGACATGTCTCCCAGTGCCTTCGCCCTTAAATGCAAACACAATGCAGGGCTCCTTGTGGAAGCAAAACCAGAGCAGTAACTCTTGTAACCCTTTTCTCCGCTCCTCCCAGCACTGTACCATTCAATTCAGTATTCCTTGTGCCAATGAGAACGCCTCTCTCTCCCTCACCAATGGGCTTTACAGCATGCCTAAGACACTTTGGACGCAAATTGCTTTGGCTGGGGCTATGCTTGCGAAAGTAAATACAAGAGGGAGGCGGGGGGGAGGGAATCTCTTTTTATAACCAGCTGGGGTATGGCTTGACCTTAGCTCAGCTGTGTAGCAGCATAATAAGGAGAGGTCATCTGTAAGGAAGAATGATGCCTAACTGTTTAGACTTGATTTTAATGAGAGTTAAAGGGCTGTGAATTTTTTGAGGATATACAATCTGGAGCTTTGTAGAGCAAAATTCTAGCTCCCTACAAAAGAGATGCTTGGTAGGCAGTATTACTTTGGGGATGGTAGGCAGTGTTACTTTGGGGATAAGTGCCACATATTGCTTAAAAGTTACGGAGTTCTATTACAACTCATCTAACATGGCTGTAGATTTGCCGAGGAAAGAAAGGCGAGTAGTGTCTAGTTGTTTATTCCATGACAGTGGGTACTCTTTAGATCCTTACAAATGGTTTATATGAATGTCATAGGTGCAACATTGTTGACTGCTCTTCAGCTAACTAATATGTCATGTTGTTGTTTCTCATCCCTGGATGGATAAAACCTTTATAGCAAGACATTTAATAGCATGAAATCAATACTATAAAATTATATTATTTGAAATTTTTTCCCAAATTTTGCCCTCTGAACTTGATGATCTGTATTTTCAGCGTCACCCAGCAATGCTTTGGAATAAACTGTGATGGCCTGCATGACCTCTTCTCCCCCACTAGTTGCTAAAAATTTCCCTGACAAATTTGAAATGTGTATATTATTACACGCGTTTGTGTATAGTCAGGCATATATTTCAATATATGGAGAAGCTTGTGTTTCAGCAACCTACTCCAGGTACTTTCATCACGCATTTTTTACATGCAGGGAAATTATTTGTTCCCATACATGGCAGTAATTAAATCTGTTGTTCGCAGTAGCATTGTTTTGCTGACTGAGAGGTTCAGCATTGGACAGGCTTGCTCCAGCCAGTGACAAACCTGGCAGTCAACAGGACAGCTGACTTAAGGTGCAAAATAAATAAAACCTTTATTAAATGAGTGTTTTCCTGTCTTTCTGTACATACTGTCCATTATTTGAGTAAAATATACATATGACTGTTTGTCGAGCCTTTCTTCAGCCTTAGGACTTGACTCATGAAATGCCACAGTTACTCTCATCTAGTCTCCTTATAGCAGAAAATCATTACTGGTACCATTTCTGCATGAATGGCCTTATCTGAGCTAGGCAAAAATCACTTTTTCTTTTAGCAACGGGGTATCAGAAGGACAGAATTGCTATTGGTGCCTCTGACCAAGAGGAAGGTGAGGCACTGGAACTTCTTGATGTAGTAAGGGGACAGGGAAGAGGAAGATAAAGTAGATTTGGTTTGTTTGGTATGAAGATTTCTTAACACCATTGTGTAGCAATATAAGGAATGAAAACATAAGGAAATTCTGTGTGGAATGAATGCATGAAGTATCTTTTGTACTCCAGGTCTACCAGATATGAGCAGATGATATATTTCTGAAGAAGGCAGGCTATTTTAATATGAGAAAGCACCTTGGAATGGAGATTCTCTCATCCAATTCTAGTTTTTCAGTGGCTTTCTTCTAAGAAATATTTTTTTCATTGGAAAAGTTCTCCAAAAGGTATTTCTGGGAGAAATGACAAGCAACCATTGTGGTTTTCCTTTAAACTAGCTTTTTAATTACATCAGATGCCACCTACAATGTACTAAGTCCTCTGGCTTGTATTTATTTCATTACTGTGAGTTCATCTATGGAAAAAAAAAGAACTCAATTAATGCCAATTTAAAGCTTGGACTGGCACACCTCTCACCTAGAAAAAAACTTATGGTGATGTAAAATTTATTCAGCAGTTCTTATTCAGTGTGGGCATCAGTTATAGTCTGGGATAGAATATAAAGGCAGGATAAAGCCTGCAAATGCAACATGTTTTAAGGACTGATGAAATTGCAAACTATTTCTGCAGAAATACTTCTCAGTTTGGTCTGTTGCCTCCTTCACAGGAGATTCTGGCACAACCCGAAGGCACTCAAGTGGGGAAGAAAGGTTTTTTTATTTTTTTTATTTTTGGTTCTTACACCTGAAAGCAACATTTTATCTCTTGCTTTGTTAGTTCAGATTTCGCTGGAAAGCTTACAGTGCCTACTCTGACTATGCAGAGCCTGTTGAGTGAATGGAGTCCTTAGTCTCAGCTGGAGCCTCTAGGCATAATTGTAATACAAAAAATAGTGCATGGTACTGCATGAATGATTTTGTAGATGTCCTAAAGCCCTTAGTATCTCTTGAGAGAAGTTTTTAATTATACTAACTATTTAACAAGCATGACATTGCAGACGTAGTCTGAGGATCGCTGCAAGTACACTTCTCTGTTGCATGCATCGTCTGTCCTGAGGGAATGGATACACAATGCATGCTTGTAAACCAGGATAACAGCCTACTCTTCTAGCACTGTTTGAAAGTTTAGTTGGCTTGAGCAGTTAAGGAAGATTTATACATGAGCAGAGACTTCAGAAGCATACTAACCCCATTATTAGCTTGTGACACTGAGCTCTTGTATTTTGGGCTTACTTTTAAACAGAAAGGAAGAGTGGAAAAACACAGAAAAGATTAGAATGACCTGACCTGTCTTGGAGTTGTGCTCAGCTGGCCAGATACAACCTCTGTTCCTCTCTTAGTCTTTGCCCTTCTTTTCTTCCTCCACAATCCTCAAAACTGTCAACAAGAAACAGCCTCTAAGTTTCACTTCAAAATAATTGTCCCTTCTCAATCTGCTCTCATTTTAGAGCCAATATTATAGTGTTCATGCTTACATGTGGCAGTGATTTTCTTAATTCCAGAAGACTGATAATAAGCTTTATAGATATGTTAGCACAGGTATTGAAAGTGGAAGTAAAAAAGAACAACAACCAAGGAAAGGAAAAAGCAAAGCACACCTACACTTCTCTCATTCTTGGGAGGAACTTGTTTTTCTGACCCACTGGCTCCTCTTTTGACACTATTAAAGACTTTTCTGTCAGCGCATTCTTGCTGCTCTGTCCAAAAACATCACAAAAGGTGTGCAATACTTTCAGAAGCATCTATAATTAGGATCCACTGACAGCTAATCACTTCAGAGAGAATGCAGATCACACGCATCTGTTTCTTACTGCATATACTGCTGTGAGTCATGGAAAAAAATTAATAGGTGCTCCAGCATGTTGTCCAAAACTGCAGCAACTGAGTTCCTGTTGGTAGTAACGGTTTGCTTGCATAGGCATATTGCATATAGGCAGATTCATTTTAGTCTGATACAGCAGATGAATATCTCATGACAGACAGAAAGCCCAAATGGAGGAATACAAAATACAGGCATGTGGTACCTGAAATGGTTCATCAGCTGCTGGCCAATGAGTGCACACTTTTCACCAAACTGCTCAATCCTGGCTCACATTGGCAAAACTATTTGTATATGAAAGTTCATCTGTATATGAACTACAAGAAAAGGAATTTGAGAAGCTTGACTCTCCCTGATGGCAAGAAGAACAAAGAAGTGTTAGAGTATTACCCTTGGTTATTACCTTTTGTCTTAGTTCACATATACATGTTTGATTGTGAATGTTGGAAGCTTTTGGTGTTAGTAGCTGCAGGCTGCATTCAGTCCCTATTTTCTCTTAGCTGTCATCATGCTCCACACAACCCTCAACCTCAGCTGAGTTCACAGCTGCCCTATGAGCTCGCTGCATTGTGCCTCATCTATTTGTTCTTATGAGATATGCTGCTAGAGTACTGTTTCCTCATCTCCAGTAAAACTCTTACCTAAAGAATCAAAACCACAAAAACAAAATAAGGGAAAGGAATTAACTGGAGACTTAGCAGTTTGTTTTGCAGCAGGCACATTCCCATCACTACTGCCTGTGCAGTAGTCTGCAGTTTTGAGGAAAACACTGTATTCTGCACAAATGATTGAAGTTCAAAATTGGTCCTGTTTTACCTCAAACCAGGACAAAGTGCAAAAGTGCTATCTACAATGTTAGTTTCTGTGCTCTGTTGTGGACTTGGGAGCTCTTAACACTGAAACTTCATCTTCCTTGCATCTTTCCTCAAGTGTCTAACCACTTCTCAAGCACTGAAGAAAGACTTACAGATCTAGTATGGGTGATCAAGGCACCCATAAATCTCCACCCCTGATATATATCACTTCCTGGGACCTCCCAGCCCGAAGAAGCTCCCCTACAGCAGATGGGACCCAAGAGCAGCTTACCCAAATGAGGTAATGAGCTATGGAAATAACTGTAACATCAGAGGTCAGGACATGTTTCACCAGAGATCAAAGTGTACTAGCAGCTACAATATTTGTCTTCCATACCTCTCCAGAACAACTTTTGCCAAGTACTTCATTGCTATCATGAAAAACCTGTATTATAACAGCAAGAGTCATGGGACATCTCTTCTTGAGAATCTAATTATTAACCCTAGAGGATATAGTTGCTGGCAGCTACGGTGTGAATCTGTGTATATAGGGGTAATCACACTTAGGGGACAGCTTCCCAGTAACTATAGTTCCAGATGGCTTGTCCGTTTGGCCATTCATTGTTCCTCCCTCACTTTTTTTTTTCTGTGTCAAAGGTTGAGAAAATAGAGTATGTGCTTTGCACTACCTTTTTGTGGTCATGCACAGAGGAACAGGAAAAAGGGACACACATCACACAGTGCTGCAACAACACAAGGCTAAAATAGTGCCAAAGAGAGGGAAAGGATAATCATCATGAGCAGCACATGGAGAAAAAAAAGTAAGGGGACTATCAGAGCAGGGAGGCAACGCATAAAAAGGGTAAGGCAGCAGCAGTAGTAGCCTAGCCAGAGCTTTGGTCACAGGGTTGGACATACAGGCAGCAGCACCACACAGGGACTTGAAGGGAAAGGACGGGAAACTAGGAGAGAGGCTCCTCCTGATGCCACTGACCGAGGCTCAGAGCTGCCATTTAGACCTCAGCAGATCTTTAAAAATGCTCCTGTTCTGGTGCCTTCATTCAAACCTCTTCAGTCACGTTTTCTGCAATGCAGCTTGAGAGGAAGATTGGACTGGGTTTACCACTGTAGGAGGACTGTGGGATTAAGTAGGAGGTTGGGGAGAAACCAATTGCTGCACAGATGCCTTGAAGTTTGCCTTGCTACAGACTGGCACAAGGAAACAAGTTTCATAGGTAGATTAAATGCACGTGACATTTTTCACGCCCTATATCTGCAGCATACATTGCTCTGCCCCTTATTTTACAGTGCGCTATCTTTATTTTCTCTTTACTGCAGGGAGTAGAGGCCTAATCTGTGTGACAAATGTGCCTGGCACCTTCTACCAGTCTAAGGCGTGCAGACACACGTTTAACAGGGAGTGGAAAATTGGGTGGTGCGTAGACTGATGGAGCAATTGCACCCAGCGGTGGCACTGCCACCATTTTCATTGTGCAGGAAATGGCCAATGCAGCAAGAGCTGCATGAAGCACATGGTAGCTATCCCCTTTGCAGCTGACCAGAGTATCCTAAATGTAAATGGCTTCATCAAGAATCACAAGAGTGATTGCCGTGTAAATTAGGCAGGCAGCTTTTGCATTTCTTCCCGAAATAATTGATGTGTCCACAGAGCTGGTTTCCCAACCTAAGTGACAATTTTGGAGAAACATGCATGTGAGCTTTGCTATTGTACAAAGTGTACATTGCCAGGGCTATGGGGTGGAGAGGTTTCTTTTCCCAGTATTGGTAGGGAACTATTACATGTGGTGCTAGAAACCAGCTTGTCCTTGTGGAGGAGCACTGCAAGGCAAAGCAAATGCAGGAGCCTAGAGTGGGAAAAGCTTGTTCACTCTGCCATCCCCAAGCAGAGAGGGACTGGAGCCTTCCCAAGCGAAATGGCAGTGTCGGAGCAGCGTGAGGCCCTTGGGGCTACTATGGATGTGATGTGCTCCATGTGGTGCCCACTCCTCAAGCTTTGGACTTTTCTGCCATTCTGGTACTGCATGTCCTACACTGCTAGGATCAGCTTTGGGGCAAGAAAGTTGGAGAGGGATGTAAGAACAAAGCACTGCAGGAAGATGAGCTAAGGCTGGAAGCTAGTTGTCTTTTCTGACTACTTAATATCATCTCATGTAACCTCTCTCACAAGCATCTTCGTGTCAATGAACGTTTTGAAACCAATACCAGGCTGCAGCATGACCTAAGAACCAGGCATGCTTATGCATGTACTGTTTTGTCCTGTGTACACTCTCCTTGAAAAGCATATTTCAAAAACAATATATTTCCTGTCTAGTTCAGAAGTGCCTTTTCTTCCACCTAGCCAGAATAAAGGTGGTTACATACAACAGCTCTTTGAATTTAATTATAGGGAAGTAACAGAGATGGAAGATGTCCAATGGTTTTCAACAATGCTTGCCAGGTCAGCTGCATGCCAGGTCTGAGATGGGGCAAGAGAAAGAGATCCAGAATTTAGGCAGATTTGTTGATGAAAGAGGATAGCATCACAGTCTGAGTTACACATTTTCTTCTCCCTCCCCCATATTTTTGTGCTAACTAGTGCTTTTTTCTGAGTACAAAATGCAGCAGAAAACATGTCGCTTTTTTATTGGTTATGTATTTGTTAGAACTTGTTACTGTCTTGCTCTAGGGGAGGGAGAAGAAAAGCACAGACTCTAGTTGCTTCTTTGGTTTGGTTTTCAGAGATCTGGGGCAGTCTTAAGGGACATGCAGAAGAGCTTTTGTGTTTCTGAGGTGGTAATTAACTTAGGGCAGTAAAATGTTTCTTCTCAGAGGGTCTGGTGAGAAATGGGTAGGTCATGGACTCTGGCTGGCACTGGTGCTAAAATGCCCGAGAGCAAGGCTCACAACTAGAAGTGAGGAGATACAATACAACAGGAGGTGGCATTGCCAGCAGAAAACCATGGGCACTGCCAGTTAGGATTTTCAGTTTCAGCTGAAGCAAAAGAGTATAGTAGACACTAATACGGCACATGTGGCACTGTATCAAACAGCAACTCTGTTTTAGCCTTTAGAGAAGACATTGGTTTCTGCTGCCTTTTTTGCCTCCTGTGAGCTGAGGGCTCCAAGAGCATCATCACAGAGCTAGTCATAGCAGGTTGCTAAAATCTGACTGCTTGACTGAAAGGTGCAACTCAGAGGAAGTGGGGCTGACAGTGCAGATGGGAGCACAGGGGGAGTACTGGGTTCACTCAGCTCAACCAAGCCAACAATCTTAAGCTGATTTGTAGCAGCGAGAATTTTAATGAGTGTTCAGTATCTAGTGGTAAGCAATGTTACACTGTGGGTTTTTCTCCATATACATGATTTTTCAGGACTTTAGAACTTTAAAGACTGACAGCCAAATGCTCAGTGAGAAATGGGGCTGCCCTAAGTTTGACATCTGAGATCACCCTCACTGAAGCTGCAGAGTGTTCTGCAATGGCAACAAAGCAAAGTCAAGGAGGGGAAAAAGCATATAGAGTTTTATTATTTTTGCCTAGGTTCATGTGTTTCTATTTTTCTCTTACTTGGAATGAGAACGCTATACACCATGTTGGTGTGCTTGTCACTAGTTCATGTTGCCTCCACCCACCTGGGGGAGGAGGTGCTTCAGGTGCCAGAGCAGAGATCCCCCTGCAGCCTGTGGTGAAGACTATGGTGATGCAGGTTGTCCCCCTGCAGCCCATGGAGGTCCACGGTGGAGCAGATATCCACACTGCAGCCTCTGGAGGACCCCATGCCCAAGCAGGTGGACATGCCCTGAAGGAGGCTGTGACCCCATGGAGAGCCCATGCAGAAACAGGATCCTGGCAGGACTTGTCACCCCATGGGAGACCCACACTGGAGCCATCTGCCCCTGAAGGACTGTACCCTGTGAAAAGGACCCATGCTGGAGCAGTTTGTGAAGAACTGCAGCCCATTGGAAGGACCCATGTTGGAGAAGTTCATGGTGGACTGTCTGCCATGAGTGAGACCCCACGCTGGAGCACGGGAAGAGAGCAAGGAGGAAGGAACAGCAGACACAATGTGTGATGAGCTGACCGCAACCGCCATTCCCTGTCCCCCTGCAACACTCTAGGGGAGGAGGTAGAGAAACTGGGAGTGAAGCTGAGCCTGGGAAGTGGGGGTGAGGGGTAGGGGGTGGGTGGGGAGAAGGTGTTTTTACATTTGTTCTTATTTCTCATTATCCTACTCTGTTTAATTGGCAATAAATTAAATTAATTTCCCCAAGTCGAGTCTGTTTTGCCCGTGATTTGTAATCGGTAATTGCTGAGTGATCTCCCTGTCCTTATTTCACACCATGAGCTTTTCATAGTATTTTCTCCCCCTGCCCTGTTGGGAGGGGAGTGATAGACCAGCTTAGTGGGCACCTGGCAGCCAGCCAAGGTTAACCCACCATAACTGGCAAACTGACACAAGGGTCAAGTGCAGCAGGAATGGAGCAGGACTGGAAAGCTGGTTTCCAGCGTAATGAATCCTCAGACTACATGGCAAGATGAGAGGAAATCTGAGTTGCAAAAAGCCTCCTGCAGTGGACTAAATCTTTCAGTTCATCAGCAGGCATCGCTCTGTCATTCAACTCACTCACTTCTGCACCAAACCCCCGTTCTTTGCCCCCTCTGAAGAAGGCTGCTGCTGCAGAGTTCAAAGCCAGTTACCAGTTTTCCATGAGCTACAACAAGCTCACATCACTTAGCCTACTATCTTCCTTGAGTCCTGGTGCTGACAGTCATCTGCCAGCTGAGGCTTTGCACACTGACATGTTTTCAGACCCAGAAGACGTAGGTGTCTGGCTCAAAAGTGTTCCTTCCTTCAGGGATCAGCTGTGGTCTTTTCCTGTTTTCCTCTATCTAGGCAGGTTTACCTAACCAAAGAAAGCTAGAGGAGCCTGGAAGTGCAGAAGCTGCTGAATTTTTCTTTTCTCATTTCCAAGAACTGCTGGCAAAGCCTGCTTGTATTTGTGGGCTTTAAATAGAGCCTTGGGCACAGCCTCGGAGCAGCTGGGCAGCAGACACTGTGGGTCTGGCTTTTAAGATAACCACTGATTCTGCAGCACACACCTTTTTGTGCACTTTCACCTCCAGGCAGGCTGGGATTTTTCTGTTGCGTCCCATAACCCATGAATGCAAATATCAAACCCACTTGCTGATTAAAGAACCACAAACAATCAAAATCAATATTCACTTTGCATTTAACCACAGGAACAAAATGGCAAGACCTGAAGCATTTAGCTCTAATGAGGATATGGTGCTATGTTCACAATAGCATTCCTCCATTAATCACCCTGGCTATAAGGAAAATAGATGGTATGTTTTTGACACCTCTGTTCTCAAAGATAAGAGCTCAAGAGGGTATTACATCAGAGTGACAACATTGTGTCAGACTAAGGGGGTGTCCTAGTGTTGTAAGCAACCTCTCTGATGACCACATGCAGGCACACTCACAAAGAGATACCCATGCAAGGCTGCACAGTCAGAGACCTCTGCCTCTTGCAAAGACCTGGCGCACCAGGTCAGTGTGTGTGAGCAAAATGTCAGACGATCAGTCTCGTGGACAGAGCTCTCGGTGATAGCAAGCATGACTGCAACAGCTCCCCTTCCACTCTGCTCCCCACTTTCCTTGGAAGTGTTGCTTATAGGAACCAGAGAAAAAAGAATTATCCTGTCTAGCTGTGCAAGTTCCTTAGTCTTTCCTCTTGTGGTTTGGTGTTTCTTCCATCATGCCAAGATGTTGGTAACAGGACTGCCTCTCTGCAGCAGCTTGGCAGAGGACAGATCTTGTTCCTATGTCCCATCAAATGAATGTTTGTGATAGAAGTGACTAAAAGCTGTATCTGAAGCTGTATGAGAAATGAAAGGTTCTCTCTGTTCACCCGGGCAACCCTAAGTGCTCTTACTGACACAAATTAGCAAAGTAAAAGTAAGTTGCAGTGACCTCTGATGAGACAAGTTGTCCTATCCTGGCTTAGTTCCTGCAGTCCTTGTTCAAATAAATTATTTCATTAAAACAAATGAGGCTTTTTGAAAAGAGTTCTATGACCCTTTTTACTTTTCTAACAAGGTCTATTTTTTCTTACCTTCTGGTAATTGCTTGAAGCAGTAGAGAACTCTCTGGTTACCCTGCTGCTTCTGAAGCCGTCTTATCTTTCTGGGTACAGAATATAGGCAGGGGACACACCAATTAGTTTATGAAAAAGAATTATTAGCCGCTTGATATAATTATTAATAAAAAATTAGTTTTTCTTTTAGTGTCTTAGTGTTTTAGTGTCTATTATACCCTACGTGCTTGTGCACCTCACTAGAAAGGTCTGAAGTGACCTTTCAATAAGTATTACTGACTGAAGTGAGGATGAGCCCTGGGAAGCCAGTCATTTGATGCAATCTTGATGAAGGAAGTCATTTGATGATTCTGGATCCTTTTGGCCTGATTAGAAAAGGCCATTCTCATTTGCAGGTTAATTTATGGTCAGAGGATTGGACTGTAGGGTTTTCAATTGGGAAATCCAGTGTGCTGTGAAACTGGCTTTACCTTGGAACAACGAGCTATCTAAAGCAATTGCCCGTCCAGGGAGGCCAGTGCCCACTTTGCAATTATCCAAATATTTATTGCAACTTTTTAAACATCTTGTAATGTGAACATCAAGATTTCTAATATTGGGAGGGGGTGGGGGTGGTTATGGGGCCTATGGCATGTTTTGTTGGACAGGACTGTGGAAATCTCTTACTTACAGAGAAGCTTAAATTTAGAAGGCATGTCAGTCCCACAGAGGATTTTTCCTTATGGGTGTGGATAGCTTTCCAACCAAGGAAAGCTATCCAAATGAGCAGCTGCACATATTTGATCACAGTTTTCCAAGCAGTGACAGCACTGATTATTGTATTGATAATAACCAGCTCCAGTCACCCTTTCATTAGCTGACTGGACTGGCATAACCTTGCTAAATGGGGGCAGGGAGGAGGAGGACCTGACTCTTCTTTGCACAGAGGTAGCTAAGTGCCCTTAGAAAATCTGGTTTGAGAAGGGTTTTTCTTAACTCAGAGCAATACTATGTGAATTTGTGTTTAGGAAGGTAGTAGTGCTGCCCAGGAATGTGATGCAAATGACTTGTTTAGTTTGGGGTGAGGCCAGGACCGTCTGAGCTGCCCTTGGGGCAGGGCAGCTGCTGTGGTTGCATGTGTTTGAGACCCTGCTGGCCCACACAGAAGCTGAGCCGGGGGCACTGCACTGGCAGCAGGCTTTACCTGCTGGTGGCTGCAATGCCTGCAAGCACTGACAAAAATAGTTGCAAGTCCCTTGTGCCAGGAGGCTTTGGCACTTTGGGTTGAGACAAAATGTCTGTCCTATCAGCGCTACACTGGCCTCCACATTGCTGCTGGATGGATATTTGAAGCACTGCTGTGCACGGTGCAGGAGGCAGGTGGATGACTTGCACAGCAGCTGAGAAGCATATCATGCCCCAGAAACCATCAGAAACTCATTCTTAGGGAAGAAATCATTATGTCTCATTATAGCAAGTACATTGGAGACAGCGTGGGCCACTGCATGTATGTAGGTCAGAACAGTTTAATTTTGCTCGAAGTGTCTGGGTATGCAAGCGTGTTTTAAGAGGCTGAAAATCCTATTTAAAATTGTTTTAGCAGTCATCTTGATGTAACTTTGCAGTTCTAGGTTTTGCAAAGCTGTTGCATTAGCCACACCGTTTCCTTCTGTCATGTATTTCCAGTGCTCTGGTTGTGATTCAGCAAATGAATGAGGAAGCTCTTAACCAAAGCATGGCATGGCAATTTATTTCCCATCCAAGGTCTGGGCTGGGTGCGTTTTCGCAATCTCTTAGGAAAATAGCGTCTGTGCAATTGCAGATAAATGTAAACAGGTAGAAGTGGATGGTTCTACTCAATCAAAAGAAATACTGGGACTTGGACCTGTAGTAGCAGTATCATCCTGATGTTGTCCCCCTTCAGCAAATGGGTTTGGGAACAGACTTCTGAATTTTTTTTAAGAGATGTGGAGCTGCATGGGCATCCCTTGCCCATTAAGAAAAAACAGGTTTTTTTAATAAAGACTTTGAAAATTGTCAAAAAGAGTCTCATTTCCCAGCTCTGTTCACCATGCAGCCCTGTTCCCTTGGGCTGCTCCTACTCTGCCTGTTATGATGGATCCTGCTTATGCCAGCTGGAAACCAAATGTCTGCTGCAACTTACAGAAAGAGTAATTGGCTTGGAACCTACTACCTAAAACAGTGAAAAATGAACAAGCCTTGCTGCACTGGGCTCTGGTTTTGTGACTGTCACCAACAGCTCATTCTTGAAAAGAGCACCATGGGTGTCGTGGTTTGGGCCTGCTTGGCCCAATCAGTTGGAATGCCAGATCCTCTCTCTCTCCTGCCTCTCTTTGAAGAGAGAGAGAGAAAGACTTATGAGTTTAGATGGAACTAAACTACTTTAATGAAATATTAATAATAAAATACAAAGGAAATAATGAAATATATACAAAACCATACCAAACTCCCAGGATGATGATCACATCACTGACAGGCACTGGGGAAGTTCCAGACTGGACTTCGTGATAGAAGGGAACTGGATTCCGGATCTGGATTCAGGATCAAGATCAAAGGCAGACGAACAGACAGAGTCCTCCTTGGACACCAGCCATTGAAGAAAGAGGGCTGACCCTTTGATCCCTCAGCTTTTATACTGAGCATGAGGCAGATGGGATGGAATACCCTGTTGGTCAGTTTTAGGTCACCTGTCCTGTCCGCTCCTCCCTGCAGGTGTGACCCCTCTATGCTTTTCTGCTTCCGACCCTCCAACGGGGCAAGTAACAAAGTTGGCTGCCCATGGTTATTACAGCAGGAGCCTCTCTGCATACCGTTCCTTGGCAGCAACAACATGGGTCTTATCACTCTGAAAGTGAACAGTTTTCGGCACAACATGCTGTTAATTTCAGCAGGTAGAAGAGGCCTAGCTAAAAAGTAAAGTTACTGAAAAAAATTGGTCCTGTTTTACCTCAAACCAGGACAATGGGGAATCAGCCTGGGTACAGTGCTTGGACATCTATTGAAGTTTACCTTCCTCTCGCATTTACTCTCCTTTCTTTTCACTCACCCACTGTTAATAACTGCTCTCTCCACAGTCCCCTATCCTTTCAAACCCAGAGTGTTGCTTGCTGAAATGTGATTGTTCATCCCTTATTTCGACCTTCTGAAATGTTTTTCTCCTTTATGAACATGAATTGAAACGCTGCACAACGCCCCCACATCCATGCGTTATCTCTGCTGCTTAATGCATACACCATGCGCATGACATTATTGTTACTGCTCCAGTACGTGAAATTGTGACAAGTGGAAAAAGTTGTGAAATGCCAAAATGTACATTAGTATTAACCACCTGGCAAGTGTACTATTCTCCAAGGATTATGATTCTTTGCATGTTGTATTGCTACTGTAAAGATGATTTCCTAAGGAAAAATGTTTCAGAATAGCCTTTTCCCTAGTGTTGCCACATTTCATGAAATCTGAGGACTTCAAAATCAATTCCAAAGAATATTCATCTTCTTCCTAGAGGCAATATTTTAAGAACTAGCCATGCATAACAGCCTACCTACACAGTTGGTGAGGGATCACGGTGAGTGGCAGTAGCTGTAAAAGATAAACCCCAGCTCTTGTGTGGTGCATGAGGGCTCCTCACACCATTGCTATATCAACACAAGTCATTCATCTGAGTTTCCCACCAGGAAATTCACAAATGCAAAATATGTTTATATTGCCTAGCAGATACTTCAAGTCAATTATAACCTACAAAGGCTGATGTCATGGTGCAAGATTTAAAAAACAAATCAAAAGCCAACAGCCCCTTCGTGGCACTGAATGAATAGCATGGGTAAAACAAAGCACATTCCTGAGAAAGAAGTGCCCATGACTCTGACATGCAGAGCACTGGTAGAAGACCAGCGCTCCCTGAATGCTGACATTGATGTATGAAGCTTTGTTACTGCTTAGCATTTTAGAGGACCAATGACATGTATCTATAGTGGGTGGCTCACTGTTTCATGCTGAAACATCTCCTACCCTCAAAGTTACTGTTGGACTGATAAAGCTTATCATGACCCTTGCATATACCAACACCTTCCTGAGCTGTTGGAAAATAAGAGTAAGCTAATTTCAATGTTATCTATGAGATGTCCAGCCCTGCTCTGTGCATGTTTCATGGCATACAAGGAGTGTCACGGCATACCAGGAGTGTCACATTTAAGTAAGCAAGCTTGGTATGCAGCAAATTATTGCCAACTCCACCAGCACTCTTGTGTTTTCTGGGCTTAACAGGAAACCTGCTTGATGTCTGAACTCATTTCTATTAGCTTGTGTGAAGGCAGAAAGTCATGTCTTGTATAGTGATACATGGAATTAGCACTGATGGCAGAAATGAATCATCGAGCCACACTGCTCAAGTCACAGAAGGTAAAGGCAGGGACCGGGAGAATGAGGAACCATCCACTGTAGGAAAAGATCAGGTTCAAGACCATCTAAGGAACCTG
Source organism: Burhinus oedicnemus (assembly GCA_008921705.1). Lineage (NCBI taxonomy): Eukaryota > Metazoa > Chordata > Aves > Charadriiformes > Burhinidae > Burhinus > Burhinus oedicnemus. The sequence continues at coordinate 1,421,473 of VFFE01008422.1, read as the reverse complement.
AAAGTGCACAAGTCCATGGGACCTGATGAGATTCATTGCGGGTCCTGAGGGGACTGGTGGATGAAGTTGCTAAGCCACTGTGCATCATATTTGAGAAGCTGTGGTAGTTTGGTAAAGTTCCTGCTGACTGGAAAAGGGGAAACATAACCCCCATTTATAAGAAGGCAAAAAAGGAAGACCCAGAGAACTACAGGCTGGTCAGTCTCACCTCTGTGCCCGGCAAGATCATGGAGCGGATCCTGCTGGAAACTATGCTAAGGCACATGGAAAACAAGGTGATCAGTGACAGCCAACATGGCTTCACTAAGGGCAAATCATGCCTGACAAACTTGGTGGCCTTCTACAATGGGGTTACAGTGCTGGTGGATAAGAGCAACTGACATCATCTACCTGGACCCGTGCAAAGCATTTGACACTGTCCCGCATGACACCCTTCTCTCTAAATTGGCGAGACATGGATTTGATGGATGGAACACTCAGTGGGTAAGGAATTGGCTGGATGGCCGCACTCAAAGAGTTGCAGTCAACAGCTTGATGTCCACGTGGAGACCAGTGATGAGTGGCATTCCTCAGGGGTCAGTACCAGTACATTTTGTTGGTGACGTGGACAGTGAGATTCAGTGCACCCTCAGCAATTTTGTTGACAATACCAAGCTGTGTGGCACAGGTGACATGCTGGAGTGAAGGGATGCCATCCAGAGGGACCTGGACAGGCTTCAGAGGTGGGCCTGTGCGAACATCATAAAGTTCAGCAAGGCCAAGTGCAAGGTCCTGCATGTGGCTCGCGGCAATCCCAAGCACAAATATAGACTGGGCAGGGAATAGATTGAGAGCAGCCTTAAGGAGAAGGACTTGGGGGTACTGGTGGATGAAAAGCTCAACACGAGCCGGCAATGTGCGCTTGCAGCCCAGAAAGTCAACCGTATCCTGGGCTGCATGAAAAGAAGCATGACCAGCAGGGTCGAGGGAGGTGATTCTGCCCCTTTACTCCACTCTGGTGAGACCCCACCTGGCGTACTGTGTTCAGGTCTGGAGCCCCCAACATAAGAAGGACATGGACCTGTTGGAGAGGGTCCAGAGGAGGGACACAAAGATGATCAGAGGGCTGGAGCACCTCTGCTATGAGGACAGGCTGAGAGACTTGGGGTTGTTCAGCCTGGAGAAGAGAAGGCACTGGGGAGACCTTATAGCAGACTTCCAGTACCTAAAGGGGGCCTACAGGAAAGATAGGGAGGCAGTATTTATCAGGGAGTGTGGTGATAGGACAAGGGTTGATAGGTTTTAAACTGAAAGATGGTAGATTTAGATTAGATATTAGGAAGAAATTCTTTACCATGAGGGTGGTGAGACACTGGAACAGGTTGCCCAGAGAACTTGTGGAGGCCCCATCCCTGGAAGTGTTCAAGGCCAGGTTGAATGGGGCGTCCTGGTCTAGTGGAACTTGTCCCTTCCCATGGCAGGAGGGTTGGAACTAGATGATCTTTAAGGTCCCTTCCAACTCTAACCATTCTATGGTTATATGATTCTATGATATTGCCTGAGGTTGCCCGATTCTTGGTGATGATGTAGTTTACCATTTGGCCATGTGTTCAGTATGGTCTGTGCCCCCAAACCAAACAGAATAACCTGGGCAAAGCTGGTGAGCCCAATACACAGAAACAGATCTCCCAAAAAGTAGAAGTAGCTTTTCAATAGATGTATTCACAGCTCCAGCTGCAGCTAAACTTTGTCACTAGGCTTTTTTTTTCTTGTTGCCTTTTTTTTAAAAAAAAATAATCAAAAAGTTTGATGCTTTTCCACAGCCAGGTTAAGCCATCAGTGTTCCCCATAACAGATTATTTCTGATCCCATGCCACTCACTCCCATGTTTACTCTAGATAAGCATTAAGAAACTGCTCCAGGTTAAAACTAAGCAATTTGGCCAAAACCCCCACCTTTACTATAGGTCAGTACCGAATACAGTCAGCTGAATAACCAAATCAGTGTCAGTGCTAGTATGGACTGTGAGATTAAGTGGATGGGACCAGTCCCAATCAGTTTTACTGGTATGCCTTTGAAGTACTTCTACTAATTATTGGCAGAGCCAGGACATAATTTTCAATAAGCTTTAATGTCACAGTCACTGTATATGGAGCTACAGTCAGGACTACATCATTATAATCTGGGATGCTAAATACAATTAAATATTTGTCAATTTATTTATTGAGTAGTGCACATTTTAAAATAATTTATAGCTTATTTAATAATATTAAGTGATGAGGTGCACATGTATGACCACTTTGCTTCATGACATGAATACAGTGAAAATAAATGGTTTTTTTTTCTTCTGAAATACTGAAGACCACATGCAATTCTTCTCCATTACATAAACTTCTTAAATATGCTCACCAAAATACCACTTGAACATCTGCCAATATTGCATAAGGTAGGACATCTATTAAGAGTGAGGATGATGTTTTACTGTGTTTTGTCTGGTCATGTGTTTTGATTATTTTCAAGGAATCTAGCCAGAGCTATACATTCACAGTGATGATTTAAGAAAAATGGCTTACACTTAGTGTTATTTGCTCAAGTTCACAATAACTTCCAGTTATGTTGGCTTATTGCATCTATGCACAGAGATCACTCCTAATCACCTAAAAGCAAACACTGATTTACCTATTGCTACTTCAATGCACAGATTTTTGCCAGCAGGAAATGGTTAAATTTTCACTACATCTCATTCTGGGGAGTCTTGCTCACTGCTTGGCAATTCCCTCACTCAGTATCTTTTAGTTTCCCAGTGGCACACGTTGCATGTGCCAGTCTCGGGCAGGTGAACTTCAGAAATAAGGTAGTGCTGTGCCGATTATAATTTTTATATCTTCTTACCATTAGTAGAATAGTTCTACAGGGAAGTCGTAGCCCATGGCTGCAACCAGCATGTATTTATAGACTTAATACAAAAGAAGCCTCAAACTCTCATCCTAAATACTGAGCCTATGACATCTTTTACTCTGGAAGTATTTTGTGTCCTGATGTAACTGTTTGTGCTCATGGAATTGCATTATACCACTAAATCGGCAGCTCAGTCCAGATTTCACCATTCTATCATGTTAACAACTGTTTTTAAGGAATAAGAAAATGTTAAAGAGTAAATAGTACAGAATACAATAACATGCATAATTGTGCATAGTCTTCTGTGATTAGTTATAATCATAGAAAAATGGATATGGAATAAGGAATGGGAATTTTACTGTTGAAATTCAAACAAATGCAATATTCTCAAATTGCAAAACCCAGGATCACAATCAGCATGAAATCCTCATCAAAAGCTTTTGATCCGTGGGAATGTGTACTACCCAGGCCTCTTCCATTAAACAGTTTTCACAAATATAAAAACCTAATAAACTTTCTTTGGTATACCCTATACTGCTTCCTACTAGTTTCACAAGGGGACAGAGTACATTTTTATTTTTTTTAAGGCATGTACAGAGAGAAAGTACAGTCAATTAATGAAATATTTTGTGGGATATGCATAGAGATCTTCATAGAAGATGGAGTTCAGGAAATACAATAAAGTGCTAAAGATGTATAGAATCCTTATGAAGCTCAAAAATCACTTTCCATTCTCTAGGAAGGGAATTTTCTGGATCTGAAGGGTGGGGGATTTTTGGTGTATCAAATCATGGCAAAGTACAGTGCTACTTGGAACCAAGACTATGTTCAGACACTTGGTTCCTAATGCAGTACCTTCTCACTTAAAAACTAAAAAAGCCACAAAAGGGATTAATTAAGTGTTTTAGGCAGCTAAACAGACTAAAGACTAAGTTTAAACAGGCTGGCTCTTTTTTTAAGAGGTCAACCTCCTTTATTTTTATAGATGGCTATATTAAAACATCTGCCTTTCAAGACACACATTTGTAGTCAGTACTAAGCTTCTATAACCTCAACAATTAAAGAACCTTCTAGTTGCTTGGTATGTCATGGCTTTATCTTGATCTTTATTTCCCTTTAGAACTATCTTTTTTCCTTAACTGGCAATTTTAAGAACTTCCCCATGAGCTAAAGATTTAATGACCAGTCTTTAAAAAAATTTAGCATGAAATTTAAACTAGTAAATTAGTGCTTAAAGAATTAACTCTAAAAGCGTCAAATATAAAATTGAGCCAAATAGAGAGTACACAATATTGTGCCTTGCAGGTATATTTAATGCAGATGTGCATACTACGATGATTAGTTGTACAATTTAAGTCTTCTACTCATCACCACAGTAATCTGCATCACAATCAGGAAGGTAACACACATACCAGTAGCAGTCAAAACGAAAGAAATCCTGTATATGAAGGTTTCCAATGTATTTTTTAAGAAACCTTCCCTTGCAGAAGCCCCTGGTATACATTCTAAGTCAATACAACAAAAGTGCCAATAAAGTTACGGTTTAATCCATTTGGCAACAAAAGGGTCAAGTGGCATGAAAAAAACTCAAGCCTGCAAATTACTTATTGACACTAATAGGTTACTCTTCAGAGAATTTTCACCACAAATTTGTCCATAGGCTACAAGTGTTTTTCTAATGCAAATGTAACTTATGAAAAAAGGGTAGGCCACCAACTGAAAGAAAACATTTATTGAATCAAAGTCAATACTTTCCTTTTAATATCTACAAGCCAACACTGAACTGACTTTATTCAAGAATGAAAACAATGTACAAAAAAAGTATGTCTGTTATAAAAATATGTCAATTTTTTTTTTCCTGGCTATTGAACTGAAAACATTTTGACAATGCAAGATAGGTTTGGCAAGCAAATTTAAGCTGCTATTACCAATGACAAAGTTCAAACAATTTTGAGATCATAGTATATTTAGAACTCATTGATAAAGTGGCACTGGAAATGTTGACCCCTAAAAAACCATGTCACTGCACTGCCATGTGTTTATGCACCCAGTTGAACATCTTTATCTTCCATCGTTATGCATCAGTACCTTTATCAGTGAAGACTATCCAACCTAATTTGAACTACTTGACCAGATAATTGACACCTGCCATTGGAATACAACTTAGGGAAGGCAAACTACCTCCATGGCCCTGTATTTTGTGTGTTGTTTGTGAACTGCGAGAAAAGAGTAGGTAGGTTCACACATGTTTAAATCAACCTGACAGCTGTTGCAATGTGAAATCAGGGGAAGGATGAAAAAAAGCATAAAGAATAATTTATGACAGTGACCTATAGTTATGAATGCATGTGTGTTTACATATAAAAATGGATCTGACTAGGCTCAGTTATGCCTTATTTGTTTGGATGTTGGGTTTTTTTCACATAAAAATTTAACTCAACCAGGACTCAAATCACTGACTTCTCTCAAACCACCACCAAAGAGGAAAAAAGGGACCATTTACAGAGATAATCTGAAAACAGTGCAATATTAAAATACAATTTCACAACATGTGAAAGAAACATGCTTTGGAACCTGAGCAAAAGGCATTTTACTGACTTAGTAAAAAGTCACCCTGTGTGTTGTTTTCATTGGCATCTGTTGCTCTTAGCAACTTCCTTGGCCCCTAAATACTTAGTACACAGAAACTGCCAACTACTTAGAAAGGTCTACTAAACTTTTCAGCTAATATTGCAGGCATTCTGACATGCTGCTACTGGAAATGACCATACAGCCTAAAATTAAGAAAAACTGTAGAAAGAAAGAGCAGCAGCCAAACATGATGCTTTTCTTTTTTAAATAGACTAAAGCGCTTCCACAACACTTAGATACGGTACTACACTGGTTTACAGTCTCAAGGTCATCTCTTTCAAAATAAATATACCGAACATTTACAACAAATGCCTCATGAATGCAATCTCTCTCTTTATTATTTCAAGACCAGTTGGATAAAATCTAAAATAAAGACGTAACTCTGAAGCAGCCAAGTTACAAGTCTTTTTTCAGAAACAGGCATGACTTGGTGCCACAGCAAAATTTTTCAGCAGTCTGCAGGAAGCAATTTTTGTCTTCTAGCACCAAGCAGGCCACCATACAAAGCAACCTCACAAAGCATGCAGTCATCTACTCTGCTGATTTTCTATGAAAAAATCATTTGTGCTTGCAGGTCCCAGACCATTCAAAAATGGGTATGAACAATAGATGATTGAAGACATTAATGGAAACTCATTCATTTCTAAATTACTTGAGTGGAGAAAAGATTTAAAGACTAAAAAGCAACAGAAATGTTGCACATTAGTATTTGTGAGGGATAAGGGCAGCTGAGGTTGGTGCTTTAATTTGCCTTAAAACAAACAAAAAACTAAAAATCCTGAACAGCTCTATGTCCATGATACTGGTAGAGGCCAATGTGTGCATGCCACTGAAAGGCACAGTCGGACCAATCTGATAAATGGCATCATCAGAGCAGAACAGTAACTTTTCACTGGAGTAATCACAAAGGGTGAACAACGAGCCATCACTTCTCTCGTCATGAGCACAGAAAGCAGTCACCAAGGCAAAAGACACAGGAAAAAAGATACAGGAATTCACATAAACCTGGAAGACAGAAAACACACATTAAACTGTGTTTTGAACATTCTGAGTGACCATTTTCCTTCTGTAACATTGCTATTCATTGATTTAACAGCATATATATTATGCTTAAAGGGATGGAACTGTTGCAAAAATGGTACCCTAATCACATCACAGAATTTTTCTGAAATTTGTTATACAACTAACTTAACTTGCAAAGATTTGCCTACCTCTATCTTAGGTATAAAACAGGCTTACAGACAGACTGATGCAGTCAGGACAATCTCTTGTTCATTGTGCAAAAAAGTAACATGCTTACATCATATTGAATTTTTTACTCAGAAACGCATTTTTGAACTGGGCATCATAAAGACAGAGCAATTTATAGGGAGCTAATTATGAAGTAGTATGGTGATTCTTCCTACTATTCTAACAATGCCTAAAAAGCAGAGTGCAATACTTACTGGAAAGATTTCCCCAAGGTTATCCTGCCTTTGTATCTACAAGCTGCATCTGAACGCTTGCAGACATCCCACTTCCATAGCCTCCCTTGGACTGCATTTGGTTTTGAATGGAGCTCACCTGAAGACAGATGGGAAAGGGCAGCAGAGACAACAAGAAAGACAGTCAGCTATAGTGTCTTCTTGCTTCCAGTTTTATTTCTTGTTTAGATTTGTTTTCAAGTGCTCCTTTAGCATTAAAGCTACATTACTTTTTCATGAAGACATGTGCAGTGTAGGCTTGCTGGAATTTTCACTTCTGCAGGCAGCTCAACAGGAGAGATGGAAGAACTGTTGCTGAGGCAGAAGTTTTTTCTCTCTCCCAAAGAAAACTGGCAGATTCAGGCTTTCACTGACCCGCTTGATTACTCAAAAAAAAAAAAATCAATCAAATCTCTTACTGGTATCCAACTCCACTCTATCTGACAAGCTATAATTTGTCTTGTTATACGGAAAATGTTCTTTGCCAAGTATGAGAAACGAGAGAAGTTGACACCATTACATTAAAAATATAATAGACAACTTACAAAAAAATCTGGATAGTATCTGCACTGTATGGCTAACTTCAGATAATTAAAAAAGGACTTTCTAAACCAAGAAGGAGCTTTTGGTTTGTGGAAGGTTTTTTATTTATCTATTTACATAACACCATACACTGCTTTCCTTAATTGCTACTATTCCTTTAAATGGTGGGACATTTACTGTTTAAACCATACTCAATTTACCAACTTCCCTGGAAATAGCTTATTTGAAGGTATTTTTAGCCTGATACAAATAAATATATAAAGAATCCTCGCATGCACACACACACAAAGACACGCACATCTCTCTATGGCTTTCATTGCCTTTATCAACAAAAAGGAAGGGAATCCACAGTTCTTTCCTGCTTGTGTTGCATGAGTGAAAATAATCATCTCCAAGTGCCTGCAGGAAGACAACTCCAACCTTAAAGGTTTGGCCTTTTTCTCTCTGCACCCCAGAGCATACATAACAAGTACACAATGAGCACAAAATAACATTCATTCAAGGCTACAGTTCTGAAATTGAGCTCGCAGCAAAGCCTACGCCTTGCCTTGCAGGGCACCACTTGCAGTTATTACATATATGGTTCTTCATAAAGACCTCAAAACATCACTAGAAAGTTGTATTAAGACAGCACTAGAGAAGTATTTCCAAGTTGCTTGCATGATATTTTTTTCCCTGTCTACAAAGACAAAAGAAGTATATTCTCTTCCACATGCACACACAAAATGAATCAGCACAACTCTTCCTTACACACTGTTTCTCAAATCAATGTGAAAAAAAAAAGAGCTTATTTTAGGATCTTTGTCTTCAACAGTATGGCATATTGCAGTGCAGTGCAAAAGATGTGGTTTTTATGTATTTAAGCAGCACAATGTAAAACCATTTTCTACCTTGGCACTTTGCTGAAAATGATACAGCTGCAGCAAAGCAATGTTATATTCACATTTTCCTTCATGGAAAACTGTTCAGAGCCAATACTCTCTAGTGGTTCTGACATCACAGACTACAAACTCAGTAACGAAGTGTGCAGAAGTACAACCACGTCCATGGGGTGGTGTTTAAGAACTTTCACATTTCACCAAGCATCTTCTGTTGCTCATTGGAACAAAAGGATTTTGAAATTAGTATTTTTTTCCTCAGAAAAAAATTATTCTACTTGTAAATGTATTCACAAGAATGACTTGAGGATGGCATTAATTTCATCTGAATGAACCCTGCCTCTAGGGAAAAAGCTAGAAAAACAAGGCCATGTCACCTTCCAGCCTGACAACTTGCCTACATGGCTTCAAAATTTTGGAGAACAGCAAATCAATGCAAATTGCAAGACTGAAGTGTAAATTTTTATAAGTACTTCTTCTAAAGGTTAGAATAATTTCTCTGGTACTTGAGTCACACATATGAGTGGTTCAGGAAGTATTAGTCTAAAATGCAGAGGCTGTTACACCTAAAGAAGAGTGCTGCAAATTAAACTTGACTGCATTAACCGTTCGGTGGCTATTTTCTATATGAAAACTTACATAGGAGACATACAATGTTAAAAACACTGACGAAGAAGCAGGTCTAACAATTGTAGGCGTATAAGGTGGTATTCTTTCTGAAGCATTGTCCCTTTGAGGCAGTCTGAGTTACACGAACAAGCACCATGAAATGCAATTTTTTTTTTTTTCTTTCCCAAAGCTGTCACTGCCTTCCTTTGATGATGTGAAGTTCTGCTCTCTTATGTCTAATTTAGATAGGATAAGATTTTGGAAGGAGAAGAGGATTGCACCAATTAAAGATCATACAATCTGTTGTGCTGCTTATCTATGTCATTAATTTCCTGCTTTCCTTTTCTTTTCCTCCCTTTTAGAATTAGCGAATACCATAGATGGTCCTTGAGAAAGAAAACAAGGGAAAATTAAGAAAAAGATAGAATACACGAAATCAAAGATGAAACTGAGGAATATGAAGCAGAAGAAAGTGAGAGATTTCACCATAGAATATGAAGGTAAAATAAGACAGACAGTGATAGGAATGGGAAAGAAACAGTGCACAGAGGGCTCCCACTGTTTAAGTGTACCTTTGACAAAGGAGCAACGTGCTCTACAGACAAGGCAAATAAAAAAAGCAAAATATTTCAGTAGTCAGAATCTATATTCAGAATCATAAGGATATCTAATGAAGGACAACACTAATGAGAAAAAGGCATAGAGCAGATAGTGGACGAAGAACCAAATTTATATGGGAAAAGCTAATGAAATTGCAGGAGGCCCTCCTAAGTTACTCAGAAGAGAGAAGGCACAAGGAGGTTCATGAAGGACTATAATGTCCATAGCATAAAGGAAATTAAGCAGCAGATGGTATATGGTGTTAACCTTCACAGTCTTGGAATTTACACTGCAAAGAATGAACAAGGAGACTGGCTGCACTATTACCACAGTAAGTCAACGCAGAAGAGGCAGGAAAATAAGCAGTGTGAAAAAGTAGAGATTTCTGCTTCTGAAGAGAGGGGAAAAAGCATTATTTTTTGCATACAGATCCTTTCTATCTGGGTTCAGAAAAATCATTCTGTTCACTGAACAGCACATTACCTAAATGAAAAAAAGTGAGAGAAAGAGATAGCCAGTTACGAGCATTCCAAATGAAAAAAGTCTACGTAGAGAGAAAATAATGGTTACCTACTGTCTGGAGATGAATTGGATATTATGCAAGGCAATAGTGAGGGCAAGCAGGGGGAAAGTCTGAGTTAATAGAGTAAAGCTTCAACCAATCACTGCAAACCTCATATGAGGCAGCTCAGCTGTGAGAACAAGTAAGGTTCTCACAGGAATAACAACAAAGCAAAAAGCCATGCTTTAAAAAAAGAAATAAAGAAAACCGCTCACTTTATTATCACTTTATTATTTCAATTTGTAATGGCTTGAAATATTAATGTAATATATTGCATTCTATAAGTAATTAGTTTTAACTTAATTTTATCAAGTTGAGGCTGTGTTTGTCCATTTAACTTGTTTACAGATGTTTTAGTACAAATCACTTATAGTACAAATCACACATTATGTTGTTTCTGGGAAAACACAGTATATTGTTTCTCATGTCAGATTTTCTAGCTTTGCCCTTCCCCAATAAGGACTAAGTTACAAAAGTTTTTGTCTGATCTCAATAAGCTGTAAACTAGTTGAAACTATGAATGACCTCACTTGCATACATTAAAACCGCCTCTTTTCTTTACAGCTTAGCTCTCCATTCTGATACCTCTGACAGAACTCTTTCTTCTCCTTTGTCAAGATGTATTTTTCATCATTTTAAAGGAAAAAAATATTTTGAGATTAAAGAGGATTATTACGGTCAAGAGGTATTTTTCATGATTATCTACATACAACCCTTTTCTACATTGCACATTATTGACCTTAGAAACAGATTGACATTTCACATAAATACAAAGCTGTACAAAAGAAATTTATCCTCATAAGCTGATTTTCAGTAGCTATCTTAGCCTCTGTTTTTCACTTTCAGAGAGATAAAAATATTTATTGCTCCTATCATCTACAGGAAGCCACAAAACCTTGCCTGTGACATCATTGCTTGGTCTGGAAATAATTCATACTGCAAATAGGGCTACAGAGCATAGAAAACCCTCAACAAGGACATCCAAAAGTATTTGTGTGCACCATAAACCAAGGTAAGTTAGAGTTTTACAGGAACTATATTTAAAATAGCTTAAAGCATTTAAGGTAAGGAATCTAGTCAATTATAAGACACTTCAAAAAGTTTGTTCTAAAATAGTCTAGTATATTTTCAAATATACCTCTACTTCAGTTCATAAATGCCATCAGAATGAATTTTTAAAAAGTATTATACATATAGCCAGCACAATTTATACAGCATCTACTATGTATTGTCAATTCCTATTTATATAGGAATTTTAAAAATGATATTCCATATGAATAAAGGTGTTTAGGACTTGGAATTAAGATGCTAGCAGGTTGTTCTTCAGTTTTATACAGATTCTTTCTTACAGCTGGAAGACTCACTGCTTCAGCCACAATATACATATACAGCGTTCCTGCACTCTAAAATGAAATATTCTTCATTCACTCATGCTTACCGAATTCATTCCACTGAATAGGTCTCCTGATCCTACATGAGCTGTGTGAACAAAGTTTGTTGGCTCCCCAATCATGCTTCGGTCAATCCGCCGTCGTCTTTTCTGAAACGAAGGTAAAGAAACCATCTAACTGTGAGTCACTGAAAAGGCAAAAACAATGTGTGTCATAAATGTCAAAGTCAACTGTCCATAGGATATTCCATACACTGTATGATATTTTCAGAGAGTCAAAAAGCAGAGTCCAAATCCCCAGGATAACCAAGACATTGGTAATACTGTCCTTGTTTTTACTTGGAGGATTTATAGCAGATCACTAGACCAGCACTGATACCACTCCTAACATTTAGGCCAACAAAACGTTTGTAAATTTGCAACATTTCAGACAGTCATTTCTCCCTATATTTGTATTTAAATCATGCTGTGACAGATCAAATTTGAGGTTTAGTTATTCAAAACAAGAATTAAAGATCAGAGTATTAGTATAGTCTATGAAACCGCTAACTTACAGAATTTCTGATTTGCATGCCATGGGAACTTACGTCACTATTTGTAATATACTTCATGGTGATGTGCAGAACAACGCCTTGAGTTTGATCAGGGTTAGTCACAGACATATCACCACAACATATCTTTACTGAGCCCCGTATACTAAGATAACTTCCAGTCTGCATGGTTGTAGAGTGTGAGCTGAAGGGGTGCAGTGTGATAGTAAGGCAGGACGCCAGATTAGGGGCTCCCAATTCCCATGCCATGAGACAGGAGGCAAGAATTGCTTAACCTCTGCCCCTCCTTTCTCTGACTCACAGCTTCCTTTTTTATTAATGTAATAACACACAATGAAAAATTGGAGGCAGTAATGACTTCCTCCAATTAAAGCTGCTTTGGTTGCCTGCCTCCAGCTACGCTTTGCATCTAAAGGAATAAAACAAGAAAACCCTATCCCCTATTTGTTACGCCGGAGCCAGGGAGCTTACACAGAGCAAACCATGCAGTGTGCAGTCACTGTATGCCTGTATCCTGTATTTGGGAAAAAAAAACCCCAAAACAATAGCCACAAAGCATAGTATGAATATCTCAATTTAAGGTGTGTCACCCAAAATACACTGTAATAGCTAAGAAACTACTTGAGCTCAATTAAAAGCTTCCTATCATATTAAAGTCCACTCAGTCTCATTTTTAAAGGGATCTCCATTTCTAATCTGCAGGGAGATTGTAAAACCACCCAGACTTGAGACACGAAGGTATGTGCCTCATGAGTGGGCTAGCTGCTGTTGAAACACTGCTACAGATTAAATCTTTATGAATCAGAGCCCACAACTATGAAATTACAATCATGGGGTTTAGCCAGCAAGTGCAAAACATTTAATCCTTTCCTGTACCTTTTCCCTATTATTAAATTCAGGTTTCAGTAGGTTTCAGTACCTTACTCCATCATATTAATAGCTGGGGTGAGGAGAAACACATAAAGCACTCCCATAGAAACAACAAAACAAAATGACCTGATCTATGCCAAAACTATTAGTGAATTCTCTACACCAAACAAATTTGACAAGATCAATCAAATAAAATAATCATAGCTATAAAAATATCTTCTTGTAGTTTGAGGGCTTTCACAAAGAAAATGTTTATGGACATTAACTGAGATGTCTCAATTACAGAAAACATTAGTACAGTTCACAGAGCCATAAATAGCCACAAGAGACTCTATTACCATATCCCACCAAAATGCATTAATATTTCAGTCTGGAAATTAAGCTCACTTATACACACAGCAAATTATTTCTTAAGTTGTGCATGATATCAGCTAGTAAAGCATATGTGACTAACCTGGGGGGAGACACTCCACACCAAGCTTATGCTTCCACTGGGTAAAAACTCCTGCCCTGACACGTTCAGGGGGAGAAACATCTCCACCAAGTGCAATGATTATTTTAAATGCACAGTGCTGTATTTACACAATATAGTATTGTAATATGCTGTGACTATGACACAGAAAGAAGCTCTAGAGAGCTGTATGAAATACACCACTCCAATTAAAACACTTAAAATTGTTTCAGGTCTGCAGTAGTTTCCCCTCTCCTCCTTTTAAAAAAATAGCAGCCAGAGTCAGATTCATGTATATGTCTAAACAATACATCCATGATTGTTTGGTTTTAGTATTGTTTTGAAATGCAGGGTTTTGATGCAGAGAAAATGTAGACAATCTCAAAGTTTTTGGAATTTTTTATTTGTGTTGCAAACAACCAAACTCTTTCTTTGGGTAACTCAACTCATTTTCCTCCTTTACTTGTTGCTAAGATCCCTGGCATACCAGTAACAGGGTTAGAGTGCTGGATCTTGTGAAAAACTGTAAATGATTCTCTGCTAATCATCAGCTGGTCAACCAGCAACTACTAGTTAAGCTGAATCACCATCAAACCCTGTTTCTCATCCCAAGAGAGCTTCTTATCAGAGGCCATCAGTTAGTTACAACCTGGCACGTACCCACTGATGTGATCTCCTTGAAGCAACGGAACAGTAATTAATTATATGCTGTGCTATATTAAGACCACAAAGTAGCTCACTCTGAAAGCAAATCAAACATTGTTTTTTTGCTGCAGAAGCACACGGTTTGCATTTACATTAGTGTTTTAGCTTGGATAATGAGCATGCTTTTGAAGCAACTTTGCAAGTCCCCATTTACCATGCTTCAATTTTAATTTCAGAGTAATCTTGGAGTGTAGAAATTACACTTCTTTTAGGTAAAGCTGAACTGGAAGATTAGCTGATGCACTCCCATTGCTAATGGATGTTGAGGCCAACGGACCAGGCAAGCCATGCTGAAGCAGACCACAAAAGACATCTAATGCACATCAAGGTTCCCCAACACCAACCGTTCTGCTCTACTACATAGCTGCTCCTACTAGGATGTGGCATTTCTGTAGAAACAGCCTCAGCCAGAACCAAAATGACCAGTTAGCATGACTGAAGGGAAAAGTAGTAAATCTTTGTTTTGATCATTCTTCTCTAAAACTAACACAGATACAGCTGCTTTTCTATTGAAGATAAAATTTTATTATTATTTATTAATATCATCAAGCTACCCAAAGGCAAGGATAACACTTTGCTACTGCTAACTTTGTAACATTTACCAAAACAAGTGTCATTTTTCATGACTGCGTTTCCACGTATATATAGTTTTGCCTTATTTTATATGCAGTAAAAACATATTACACATATTTATATATCCCATAACAATATATATTAATACATCCTATATTGCATTTCAAGGCATTTTTCTGTCACTTCATATCTATCTGTGCTCCAAAAAGAGTATGGCACAGTAAACTAAATTAGAAAAGAAATAGCATGCTGATCTGATCTATGTAGTCTAATCTTGTGCAACACATTTCCAACCAGACCCAAATCGATATGAAGTGAACCATATATAAAATGGCAAGTGATGCACCATCCTTTTTTTGACACAGTTCTTTTGTCTTTCATTCTAACTATCTGTGGAAAAGGAACTTTGGTTTAAATTCGTCATAATTTCTCCTTATTCTGCAAGACTATCTCTATTATTTTTCATGACATATTATTTTGGCCTCTCTTATTTCAATACAAAATCTGTAAGTTTGCCACAAAGACTCATGCAGAAAGTCTAAGAAGTGACATTTACTGAGGCATAATCCCTGTGCTTACAGTTTACCTTTCTGAATAAAATGATGAGAAACATCTTTTGTATTTTAACTTCAAAACAGCCTCGATACATAATCAGGGAAAAACAAAACACCTCATCTGATGAGAGTAAAAGCATCAGCTTCCTGAGACTCATTTTCCAGTCTTGTATCAGTCTTTTCTCTAATTTCAGACTATTTTTTTTTTAAAAAACTCCAATTCTTCAAAAGGATGCAGATTGTGTAAATCAAGGTACTTATAATATTCCACATTGAAGTGGGCTATCGCAGCAGCATTTGAGGCTTCAGTGGGCCCCATTCACCTGCCAGGATTGCCTTCATCAAGTCAGCAATGCTTACTGCTGGCTTGCAGACTCAGTAACTCAGCTAACACAAAAAATATTTTTTCCATTTTCTTAAATGATTACTGTCATAAAACGGTCTTATCTCTCTCGGCAAGAAGATAACTAAAGAACAGTTAATTTCTCTCTGAAGTCTAGGTCAAGACTTAATAAATTTACTTGCTAACTCCCTACTGAGAAACTCTTCCTGATGAACAGAAGTGAATGATCGAACTGGACGCTATAAAGAGTTCTGCTTTCCAGAATGAGTTTCTGTGGTCAGAGAATGACCACTTACATTTATTACCTCCAAAAATTTTGCTCTTTTCAAAGCAGAAAGATGACTGTGAATTCAGAAACATGAGAAAGTTACACAGCTGCTCAGTCACTGCTATCTCAGTAATTAAAATGGCATCAAATACAGTAAGAAGCAATTCACTCTCTACAGTAACTCTTTGCAAGCTTGACTTTTAAATAACAGCAGAGTAATTTGAACATAATGAAGTGTAGTAACTTTTAACCACGTCATCCAATCCTTTGCCACACTAAGAGATCTAGAGTTAATACGTCTTTCCATGATAAAACAATGCAAGTCCCAAACTCTCCTAAAATAAAATAAATCCTAGTAGAGCCACCACAACTGCTGTTCTTAAGGTAGGTAAGACAAATGCAAACAAGGAATATGCTCCTTGTTCTCCTCTGTACCTGCCTAGTGCATTTGTCTTCACGATTAGGAGCTAGTCTGCTCATACATCCAACACTGTATGGATGCATCATCAAGACAAGAAGTATGTGATTTGCCTTTTTTTTTTTTTTTTAAATAGGAACTATCAGATTAATACGGAGGCTCACAGCTATTGTATTTGACTTACTTTCACAAATAACCCTCAAACAACAACCCTTTTTTGGAGAGCTTCTGTTATCATTCATTCTGGTGTTCATTTCAGGCTAACCCAATGCAAAGTGCAAGCTCTTTTAATCTGCTAATTTACTCTCTGGGATCTTTGCCACCAGTCAAGATATGTGTTTCATAACTTTTTCCCAAGAACAAAGTGATCTTTTAAACTTTGCAATGATATAACTCTGTTGAAATAGAGTTATTTGCTAGCTTTGCACTCAAGAACTCTGCTGAAACTTCAAAAAGCAGTGCAGGCCAAAGATACAACTAAGATAGAAATCTAAAGAAAGGACTTAAAGACAAGACAGTCAACCATTTCAAGATGGGGGATTTTGATGGTTACAGGAGAAACTGAAAGAAAGAAAACACATTTTATTTTCCTTATATGATCTCTCCTACTTTTATATCTGCTCTAAAAAGAGCACCAGCAGCAAAGCAGCCCCTATGCTTTGCTGCCCAGCTGATCCTCCACACACTAACACATAGGAAGAGCTAGGTACTTGCTCAGAATAGGAAGTATTAGATCACCCTGCAGAGGTAGCTTTCTGTCCTCACACATCCATGCTGTTCTGCTCCCAAAATAGTCTGAAGGGCACAGGATGGCTGTCTGTCTCTCAAGACAAGCTGTGGTCTGAGTGACATATCTGGGTTCCCAATATTGACCCATCAAAATTACCTAAAAAGATCTTAAAGAGTGCCTTTCATCAAACCCTACATAAAGGGGCTGCAGAAGCAAGGGTGTCCCTTGTATTTGTTTTTGTGCATTGTGTGTTTAAGATGCATTTCTCCACACTTTCCTCCCTAATTAGGAACCTAGAGATTCATGTTAAAAACAACAAAAAGCACGTACACATATAAAGCTGGAACGCTAATATGCTCCCATCTGTAGCAACTGGATCATTATGTAGCAAACTAGTACTGTGAAACCAATGGCTGGATGTATACAATCATCATATAGCCAGAGTGATATTTTTGAAGAAAAGGCTACACACCTCCTAAACATTTCCCTGAATATTGCTGTACTCTTTTTTTCTTCAGCTTTTTAAACCCATGAGCTTACAATGCCAATTCCAACATTTATACAATCTGCTAGTACTATATGAAAGTTGATGAAATTAAAGAGACGCCACCCACAGTAATGTTAAAATTCCAGTGATGCACTAGCATACGTTTAAAGTTTTAACATTTAATTTAATTTTTGAACCATAAAGTGACACTGACTTTACTGAACTGCAGGAGAGCACATACTCTCTGAAGAAGCAAGGATGAAGAAGTAGACCTTTAAGTTTCAAATGCCTTATGTCAACAGGTCTACCATACAGAAGAAACAGAACTAAGATAATATGCAAGATAAACAAAAATGCTAGCCAATTCCTCTAAACCACCATATTTCAGTGACAGATTTATTCTAAAGCAGTAACATGTGGTATCTAAGCCCAACATAATGATGTTCTGATTGGCCATGTGATGGTGGAAAACACCAAAGCTGCCACCATTACTAACACAGTCCCGTACATGGGCAGTTTCTAGCAGATTGCTTAAAGAGTCTTGATTGCTTATGGATCTTACAAACTACGGCTTCATCAGAACAGAAGCAAGAAGAAACCAGTAGTTTTTCATGCCAGCTCTTCAGCAACAGAGATAAGTAGCAGGCCTTCAGCACACCCAGCTTTCCTCAAGTTTTCCAAAAATTCCAGGATGCTACCTGACTTCTCTAGATAAAGGACAGTTAGGAAATTGAGACAAAGGATTGAAAAGAGGTAATATTTTAAATAATGTAAGCTGTTATAATTACCATCCAATAAATTGATTATCAAATGTACACTGGATTTAGGCAAAATCACTTGGCATTTACTGTGAGTGACTCAAGTGGCAAAAAAAGAATGAGCAAATCTGATCGCTTTCTGAACTCCAGAGCAAAGGGACTAGCAGTTCCGTTTGTATTTAGAAAATGAGAAAAGTAGAGGGAAAAGAAGCTAAAATGGCAGAGAAGCTGACTTTATCAAATCTTCCAGCCTGATTTTAAGTACAACTTCACATCAAATTAATCTATTTTGTAAATGAATACCTCAA
Source organism: Burhinus oedicnemus (assembly GCA_008921705.1). Classification (NCBI taxonomy): domain Eukaryota; kingdom Metazoa; phylum Chordata; class Aves; order Charadriiformes; family Burhinidae; genus Burhinus; species Burhinus oedicnemus. Next base: position 1,402,904 of record VFFE01008422.1, on the reverse strand, counting down.
ACTGGACTGCATATTGCTATCTCAAACAGCTCCTTTGCTTTTAGCAAATTCAGCACCTTCTTGAACCTTTTGACATGTATGCTTTTTGATCTGTTTACACAATATTCCATTATATTATGATGGTGTTAGTCATCACATGACAAAACTGGCAATTGTGGCCTATGTTTTCTAACTAAACAAGGAAATTTGCCAGATGGGGTCAAATGACTCTGAAAGACAATAGGTCTTCTAAGAAATGTGTTTAGTTCACACACTGAAGGAAACTTGTTCCATTCCAGATGCTTAGACCAACTTTAAGCACTTTATGACACATAGTAAATCAGAATCCATTCCTTGGTATAGCTAGCAAGTACTGTCCTTTTCAAAATACACATTAGCACAATTTTAAGATGACATTTACAACTTGTCACTTGGCTGTCACATTATACCATAAACTAACTTCTCTTTCCAGTAAGTTTATTTTCATTACTTTTGGTGATTAATGCCTCTTTAACATAATTTAAAAAACAAAACAGTCATCTAAGATAATAATACTGGTTTTCTACTTCTTTAATGTCATTAGCAGACTATGCAGTCTGATTGTAGAGTAACAGGTAATTCATCAGTGATAAAGACACAGCAGGGCATGATGAATGGAACAAGTCTGTGATACTGGTTTGCAGTATCTTAGCAAAAATCAGAACCTAGGATTTAAACATATACTCTTTTCTCACAGTTGCCAAGCTGCGTAACTTCCAACAAGTTAGCTGTTGCTTGGAACAAGTGCTTATTACCAGCCCGCACGGCTGGAAACAAAGTTTATCACTGCACCTTTGGGAGTGAACCCAGAGCTGTGACACAGTTAAGGGACAAACACTCTGCTGCATGTGATATAGAAGGAGACACTGAAAGAGTGGGTTTGTTCACCCTTAAAAACAGAGGAGACATCTGCTTGTGGTCTTCCATTACCTAACAGGAGGATACAGAAGACAGACAGACTTAAAGGTGCACAGTGATAGTGTAAGAAGCCACAACCTGAAGCTGCAACATAGAAAATATCAATTAAATAATAGTAATAAAAAATATCATTATGTAGGTGGTCAAACACTGGACCAAGAACCCAGTGAATCTGAACGTCCATCCTTGGAGATCCCCAGAACACAACTGGACATGGCTGTCCAAAAACCAGTCTTCTTTGAGTAGGTGCATTGCACTAGATGGCATCCCGAGACCTATTGTCACCTAGATTATTTTCCAAGTGTTTAACTTCAGCTGGTAGTGAAGAGTGAAAGTGTAGAGCAGGCTGGAATTGACTTTGCTGTAATACAGATGCAGTGTATTCTCCCCAGTAATCAAAATCATAATGGTAGAAATACAGATTAAACAAATGGTGTAAAGATACACCACAATACAAACTTTCTGGAAATTTTTAATAGTGTCTTAAAAAAGCAAATCCCAAAGTCCTGATAACAGCACACTGCGAACTGCACCATGTTAAGCTCTCTTTCCTCTCACGCACTGACCTTTTGCAACAAGAACACAGGAAATACTTGAAAGGTCATCAGGCATTATGAGAACTGTAGCTCGCTAGAGGACATGTGTCAGGATTACACCATGTAGCCGCTCCTGCTCAGCCAAATGAATGTCACCGCCCACCCCGCCCCCCAGATACAACACAAACAAAAGCTTCATGCGTCCTTAAGTACACTGCATATTGGAATTCTTTTCTTAAGAAATGATATTTCATGCTTGCAAATCCTATAGTAAGACTTCCTAGAGCTAGCTGGCTAATACAAATAGGTTTGTTATGTCCTGCCTATGCAGCATCTGCACACGTTTGCATCTATATGGAAGCATACGTGTTGCATAAGATACACTACATACAAGCCTTCTGTACTCCTACGTACACTATGTATGATCTTCTAAATCAGAATGATATGCACATACCAAACTCCATTACAGAAAAGTACAAGAACAAAAAATAAACTGAAATATTACCTCCGAACAGGTAATAGCCACTGCCAGGTACAGGATCCTCAGTCACACTCGCCATACAAAACCAATGATTTAGTAAGTCTAACACTTTCTCTGGATCAGCTAGTTAAAATACCTGCTGCTGTGATAATAGCTCTAAATGCATTGTCATATGTGCATGCAAGCAGCGGTGTGGTACTGCACATTGTGATTCACCTTCGACCATGACAACACATGAGGGCATATGTGGTATTTTCAGAAAACCTCTGCACACAACTCATAGTAATTCCTTTACTGGGAAAAGATTGATCTTCAGGTGTTATGGCACTGATATTTTTTTAGCAGTAGGATTCATGGCTGGAAGCTCTAGTACTTCTGCTGCAGGCAAAACCAAAGCCAAAATATTTAATAATAATATCCTCAAGAGTCAACAGATACAGACACAGTGAACTCATCAGCTTAAATACCTCTGTGAATGTCATCTTAGAAGCTTGGCATTAGTTTGCCCAAATACCAGCAGCTTCTTGTTTGTTTATATTCAAATGCAACTAAATACCTAAATATTCACCTGGTTTTCTAGTGGTGTATTGTACTATTTACTTCTCAGTGAAGTCTTATAAAAATGAACTTGTTCTGAATGAAGATGCTTTTTTTTGTACAAATCCTTTTTTAAGGGAAGTAATCCCATTACAGTTTTGTGTGTGTCAGGTCCATGAGACACAATCCTGACTGCTGATCTTTCTGGCAATCTTCCCATTGGCAGTTCCTTGCTAAGTTATTTGTCACCTGTGTGAACTCGTAATTATCTCTGGGTTCTCCTTGCTGCTCCAAGACATCCTGACCAGTTACCTCATCAGCATATTGAGCACTGTCACACAGCCTCACGTACTCTGTTTTGCAGTGGGGAGAAGCATTCATAAACATGGAATCACGAATTTGATTCAGTGGCCATCCCACTTCTTGTTCCTGTGAGGACTTCTGCAAAGCTCTCAAATTTGACTGTCAGCATTGTAAATCTGTTCATCCAGTTCATTTTAAGTAAGTTACTGGAACAACTATATCCCAAAATATGTTATGATGTAGTCTGTCTTTGCTTTGCTCATCAGAACAAAAAGGAGTTATAACCTATAGAAGGGAAGCAGGAACAGCCTCCCATATTCTTCCCATACTATGAAAAATAGTCACGCATTTGAAAGGTGGTCCCACTGGTGGACATGGAAATGATGGCATTATATGCAGAATAAAAAAAAAAAATAAAACAAGCATCCAAGACAATTTAGCAACGGATGGCCCAGTGGATATCTTAGGGATGCTTAGATGCCACGCCCACACGTAGCACGGCTAGAAGCATCTCTGGAAGAGTACTCTGCCAGGAATTCTTAATAAATGTTCAAACCAGCAGCTGTGCTCAGACTTAAAATAGCTTTCTGCTCAGCATTTGACATATGAGCAGAAACACAAAAGCCTGTGCACAACATGTGGCAAATAGCCCCAAAAGATGGAACAGAAGTTGTTCAGGAGCTAATTAACAAGTCCCAAAAGAAGCATGGGGGCAAAGGAAGAGCAGCATGGTGTGCCATTGCAAATCCGTAGGCTCAAAAGACTGACAATGAAGAAAAAAGAGCATTGTGAGGGATAACTTCCAGTCAAGCACTGTATTTCTACCTATTTCAGTTCAACAAGAAACATAAAAAGGATGTCCTTTCAAGGAGTGTTCTGCTTTCCCTAGCAAAACAAAGGAATCCTGGCTGCCTTGTCTAACCTCCTACCAAAAGGAAAATACCAGTTTCCAAGCATGTATAGGCACTTTTGCAGTCTAGCTGAGGCATGCCACAATTCCACAGGTCTTGACTGTAAGCATTCATTAACTATTTAAATTTCGTCAAGTCAAAGTACCCCGTATTCCTAATTTATTTGTCAAATTCTACTCTTCTAAATAAAGGCTTTTTGAAAAGTAGTACTCAGGAGCAGTAGCAATAGCTCCTTACTCTTTCAGTAGCTGCACTAAGACGACACACAAAGTTTATTGAGGACAAAGTCTCAGGTACATTCATTATTCACAATGCACTGCCAGACTCATGAGTAGGATCAACAGACCATCCACACAATCATTTTTAGAGGCAGTGTTGGTTCCTCATAATGTTCAGAAAAATCTTTCTACTTACTAATCCATTTCTGTGGCAAGCCTATCCCTCCTTGTCTTGCAGGTCTTCTTCACTAAGTTATCTCTGATAAATTCATTACCATGAGAGCATAATTTCTATTATTGTATTATTGCGTCTCCTACTTGCATACTTTTTGACACCATTCCTTCAGTCTAGAACTGGCAATTCTGAAGTTGGATCCACTACAGAAATCCAGAAAATATAGTGGGTTTCTTAGGGTGTCAGATCTAATGGTCTTGCCAGAATAAGCCCATATTTAGCAGCTTCTTAAGACAGGAAAAATAGGAAAGCATCACTCTTTAACAGTCAGCAAAACAGGGGGAGCTTTGGCATTGCGACACTGAGCATCATGGAGGGGTCTCAAACTCCTCCAGGTTCTTGCATTATTGGCAACTTCAGGGAAACTGCTTCCCAGTTCCACAAGCATAGTCAGGTTCTATCAAAAACAAGATACAGCCAACATCAGCTGTTGGCTACAGATTTACAGTCACTGGCAGTTAAAAAAACAGTCAAAATGAAGAGGAGAAAAAGCAATAAACATACAGAACAAAACCAGGTTTTCTAAAGAACTGCAGGCTGGGAATTTCTCAACTGGGTGCATAACAGTAAGTGTAGATTATTTATAGTAACTATTTTCCTTTTATTCTTCAGCAAATGGAACCATATGATGCCTAAACAGATGGGTACACAACTCCATCTTCCCAACAACTAGAGCTATGAACACAGAACTGAATAGTAATTGTAGGAAAATATCTACTGTTCCTAAATAAAAGACCCAACAACTAAGCTAAAACACTACCACCACCACCACTCTATGTTTCATAGCCTGAGTGTCAGGTACCCTTTACCAACACACAGGTTTCCAGTGGACTCTGGCAGCTATGCAAATAAAACAAGTTGGTTTTGAACAGCTGGCTCACCAGCATGACAACTGCCAAATTCCAATCGTGACAGATTAGTTTAAGAGTTCTCTATGCCACAGTGTCATCAGGCCACACTACTCAGAAACATGCTTCCATGATCAAGACACAAAATTTGCAAGGTTAATTTTTTTCCCAGATTTCCTGCATGGTTTCCATGCCTCAAGCTCACTTCACCATTTCACAGTTGCCCTGAAGTTCTGTGAAGATCCATGGACCATTAGAGTAGCTGCCTACAACTGCTGTCTTGAACAAACATTGCCACTTAATGTGCTTCTGAGTAGCTTCAAAGTTTTACAATATGGAAAGCTACGGACTACATCAAAATAATTTAGGACAAGACACATCAACATGAAAGGTTTTAATAGGCAGAATCTGAGTTGCCTACCATGGAATTGGTAAAACGCCAGTTGTTACTTTACAGTTACCCTGCAGAGGGCTTCTCAGGGCTTCTTTAACCTTTCACTTCAGATGTCTGGAAATGGTGCATTAGAAATATTTTTGAAAATCAGAAGGCTGCAGTGGTCCTGCCATCCCTCTGGTGTTTGCTCCACATCCCTTTCTTCACTGCCTTCTGGAACAAACACATGTGCAGGCACGGACAGCCAGAGAAATGTAGAAATGTCATTGTTTCAGGTGACTGGCATCTACAGTCCACCACATACTCACTTCTCAGGAGCCCTGCTGCCTCTGCTCCTTGCTCTTTTCTCTTATAGTAACTTTAACCTCTGTCCTGGTCCCCCCCCAAAGGCATTGGTCAACTTTGTCATCTGACAGCCATCCAGGCAGGAATTTTACCCAAACATTGCTGCTTTTTCTTCCTGGTAAGAACAACTGATTTCCAAGTTACCTTGATAAAAGATCCCAAAGGCTGCATAGCTAGAAGACAAGAAAAAAGGGAATTGCAATAGCTCTTCAGAAGCTTAAAAAGCTTCTCTACATAAAAGCAACATATGCTTGGTTTATGCTTTTATGCAAAGCCAAACATTACAGCTTCAGAAGTGACCCTAGTTCTCTCTATAACATCATTCTAGACAATTTTAAACATAATTTCTTAAGCTTTAAAGTGTTAACTTTAACGTATTATACTGCAAATGCAAAAACACTTTAAGTACACTTAATGAATCTAATACTCTTTAAAACTCAAGGAGAAACAAATTTTTCCACTAAGAACAGCACAAAGCGTTTTTGTTTTCCAGCTGCAAAGCTAAAAAAGTCAGAAAGCAGAAACATGCATGCAATATCAAGACACTCAACATTCCCCCCTTGGGATCACTAAGGGGGGGGGGGGGGTGAAATTGAGAAACCCAAAACTTTTTGCCCTTCCCAGTTGTTTCCCTGTAGGCTTCATTTTCAGACCACTCTTCTGTGTTCTGAGGTTGTATAGTTACAGTTTATTTTTGTTTAAGAAACTAAAACAAGTAAACTTGCATAAAACACAGTCTAACATTTAGGTGTGGCTGTTTATCTGGGTAGTGGTAGCAGCATGAACCATACCACAGCTAGAGCATCCTGCAGTATTTCTTGTCTTATGCACTGCAAACATAAGTGTCTGCTATGTTTCATCATAAAAAAATGACGTGTCAGTGATATTCACCGCTGCAATGCCTGCAGAGCTAACATTGCTAAGAGCCTAAGTTGAATTATATTCCTTCTTCAGCACGACCAAATTATTTACTAAATTCCAGTGAGCTGAAGCAAAGGGATTACTTACAGAAAATTTACTGTACCAGTGTGGGAAAAAGATTCAGCTTGACTTTCTGAACCCAGAGTGAGTTTGTAGACCTGGCAACTGGAAGTTTTACTTATTTTAAAAAGTGGTTCCTTGTAAGAGTTGATCACCTCATGTACATTTTATTGACCAACAAACAACTACATGGTAAAACAGCTTTTCAAGTTGTATTTCAGCACATACTTCAAAGGGATAGTTTTGTCTGTCTTTTTAGATCAAAAATACAAGTATATCAAAACCAAATAAAATCCTCTCATTTCCTTTATCATTTTTCTTTCATTTTCACTGGGTAGTAATGCGACCTGACTAATTCTGGGACACTAAATTACATAAGTTATTATGTAATGTAAAGTACTGTAAAATACCTGATCACTTTTCCTATTATATAGAGACAGCTCAAACTGATGTAAACTCTTCTGTTCACTCTGACTAAACAGAAATTAGTATTTACACTGGCATAAAGTTCAGAGAGAGTGAGCAAGAGACAAAGATATTGCAGAATGTTGTTTTGGTGACGTGAAGCATGCTGTCAGCAGCACACAAGGAGACTAACTTTACTGTCTTCAAAGGATGATCAAGATGCCCTCACAGTTGTAAAATATTACGGCAGATGTGTGAAGTAACTGCTTTGTAACAAGTATTGTTCACTTCAGAAACTCCTCTTGTATTATAATCTCTTTAGATATAGAAAAGCTCTTTCCAGTGGACATCAAGTAGTTGTCTAAAAAAGATAAGTGTAATCTATAATTAACTATAATTAACATAATCTGTTTTAAAATCTAGCTTGAATAAATTTTTGCCTCCACATTTAAGCTGTGCTGCCTTCAGAAAAAGAAAATCATGATGCTTATACACATGCCCCATAAAAACCTATCAGTAAGCATCCAGGAGTTTTGTATTTTTATGATTTAGTGGTGCCTTTCCTCAGAGGATCTCAGCACAGTTAGCAGGATCCCAGACAGGCACTGAGGAAAATACTCTGGCAGTTGGGTTTTGCTGGAATTCAGCAGATTACTCCCTACACACAAAAAAAACCCCAACCCCAAAACACTAAAATACACCACACCATCCAAAACATACTTCACAAGTCAGAGAAAGCAGGAACTACAGTTTGTATGCTTTTGCCACGTAGAAAGACACTGAAGTGCTGCAGCCTGCAGAAAACCCTATAACCTTCAGTTCTTTAACCACTAAATAGCTAACACACATACATCTTCACACATTGGTCAGTTTCTTGCCAGATTTTAATCCCGGTGTGTATGTATTAAATGCGTAAATTTCCTTTTGATTATCTTCTCTGTGTGGGAACATTACTCTCCCTTTGTAATGGAAATGTTGGCATTTTATTCCTGAATTAGAAAGAGCATCTGAATCTCACTGACCTATGTGCACGTTTTATTTCTTTAGGAGTAAGGCCGTACAAAGAGTCCCTGATTAGATCCTTTCTAGTTTTCCAGCAGACAGTTTAATCCACACTGGTTTCACCATGGCCACTTTAATTGCCTCTTCTCCCTCATTCTCCCTACTGGTAGCAGCCTAGCAATGGTTGCACAGTGTTTTACAGATTTGCACTGTCTTCATGGTTAGCTTACAGAAAAGATAATATCCACATAGCATAATGGGCTTAGAAATCTTTGACAGGTTTTAAAATACTTTTAAAAAGCAGTAATTAAGTAGCCTCAGTTCTTCTCTCTCACATATATGTCCTGTTTCTTTATTCTCTGAACTACACATACTGTAGTTATTTTCTTTCCTCCCCTGACTCCTCCTTTCTTTGCATTACAAACTGAAGAGATTTCATTTTCAAAGCTTAATTCTGGTATTAAAAAAAGAAAATACACATTTGATATTTTCCCATAGAGAATAAAAGGCCTTGTAGGCTCTTGTACCTGTGATTATTTGGATCAGCATGCCTATTCTTGTGTTGGCGTTTCTTCTTCTTTTTACAAGTTCAGCAATGCCAACCTGCTACCACAAACACAAGCAATCCAGTATGTTACATACACATTACTTACATATATGTGTGTGTGCGTTTGTATAACCTAGCAGATTTGTTTGGAATATGTGCCTAGCAGGATTTATTGCCCCATTTTAACAGTAATCTATTTAACCATCATCCTAGAGCCTAGGAATTAGATGTTTTTTAAGTAACTGGAGTACAGCAAGCTGTATTTGAAGTAATATTTGTTCCAAACAGAGTTAAATAATTATAGTAATCCTACATTAATTTTACTCAAGTCTTTCAAGAAATCTACCTGAAGTGGATTTGGATTGAAAGCCTGCTATGTTTAGAGGAACTTGGGAAGTTGTAACAGTAATTTCCTTTTATAAATAATACACTTCCTTGACACACAGCTTTAGTTCCCAGTTGAACATATCCAAGTGTGCTTTCTTTAGATAAATTAATTCCTGGTAGCATCAGTTTTTCAGTTCACAAAACTGATAAAGCACCCAAAAAGGCAAGTTTTATGCAAATAACATAAAGAGGTAAAGATTAGTAAGTACAGTTTATGCACCTGTCTTTTTGAAAACCCTGATGTGGCATCACCTCTAAAATTCTATCATTCTGGCATAATCCCCAATTAACATCTATTCATAAATCCTGTTGAAGTCTTTTGCTCCATTTTATTCAAATCTGATTAATTTTTCTCTACCCACCACATCATCCTGTATGCCCCAAACAATTTTTCTGTTCTTCCCTTATTTAAGGTCAGAGGCTCTGAAGCCACCAACACAACTCCCCAAGTAACCTGCCTGACATCTTCCAGCTGTAAAACAAGGATAGCAATGCTGACCTCTCAAATGACTCAGCCCTGAGCTGCAAGAAAACTGAACTCAAAATCAGTGGCATAACGTGGGGGTTTCAATGGAGGCAAGACTTTAACCTATGCTTAAAGCAGTCTGACGCCAGATGTAAGAGACTGCTACAAATTTCCAGAGCATTCGCCTGCACTCAGCTGTCACCACAGTCACTGCACATCAGAAATGTTTTTTGGTTTTTAAGTAGAAGAATTTAAAAGGTTACAATTTCTTTTAACAAAGTGAAACTACAAAGTTCTGTATTGCACATCGCCCCAGAGAGATGGATATAAAACAGAGGGAACGCAGATTCTGATAAGCAACAGTATTTCCTGCTGTGCCCCATGATGAGATAAGCGCTGCACCTTTGCTGCAGAGGTGGAGAGCTCCAGCTGGCCAATACCACCATGCTAGAGCAGTAGAGCCTGAAGTGCCAATGCTATGCCAGCAAAGAAGTGCTGGTCTGGGCAAACTTAGGAGACAAATCATGATTTGGTCCCAATATATTTCTCAGTCTCCAGAGATAAGGCAGCCACATACCAACTTTAAACTATCTTGTGCAGGTTAGAAACACCAAAACTGTTGTGCAGACCTGCCAAAGATAAGGCAAAATTAAAATATTCTAGTTTGAGAGAATCCCAGTAGCAAAACATACAAACTATGAACTAGGTAGTCGCTTGTGATAAACCATCACGCAGAACACAAAGGGTAGTTACACTCACATTGAAAAACAGTCATACCACAAGCAGGAAACACAATTATGAAGACCCTGTGCCTGCTGAAGACAGCATATTATAAACCCACACTATTTTCTGAGACTAAATAAGTTGAACTTATAATTGCAAGACAACAGATAATGTAGCTTAAAACTTTAAAAAATTCCATGCGAACCTCTCCCTTTTGATGTCTGGTCACTAAGAGCATGACAGGTCAACAAATCACTCAGTGTCACACATTTCTTTGAGGGAGAAAACAGAAAGAGAGATGGTATCTTTCCTCAGCTACAGTAAACGACAGCTCACTTGAGGGTACACCTGAGTAGCTAAAAAACCCTCTAAAATTATTTGAGAAACAAAAATAAAACTGAGAGGTTCAGAGAGGCATTACTTCCCTACATCTGCATCAAAGTGCAGTTCAGCGCTTCAGTTTTTCTGCCCAACCTCCACTCCTCTACTCTCCTCACTCCATGGCAGGATATTAACCCAGAATTACAGAAGTCAGTATTTTAGAGTGATCAGCTAAGCCGCTCTGAAGATGAAAGTGAGAAAATCATTGCAAGTGATTACATATTAAAGTCTGTGGCTTAATGGGTACCTTATAATTTCACGATCTCTTGAGCATACATGAAGAATACCTATAATAAAATTCAACAGGAACTTTGATATCATGCATGCCTCACACAAGTAAGAGTCATGACAGGAACTGCAGAACCAAAGGTTTGAGGAACAGTCTGAAAAAGGAAAACTTTCATCATTGTGAAATGTTAATGCTGGGAATTAAAAATGTAAGTGTAGGCAGAGCTCTTTAAAACAGACACTTAAAAATGTGTATTTGGTGAGTTGCATATTCGTCTTAAGAATTATCTCCAACAGAATATCTCAGATCCATTACAGAAAAGTTATAATAAAAATACAGTAAGATAGCAGCAGAGGAAGCTTCTACTCTCAATACTCCCTTTCATATCAAAAACAGTTAAAGGTAAAAGGTTGAACACTTAGCTTTAGGGCAATGACTGACTGCTCTATTCACTAACACAACGCATACTTCCATACAGAGTCAGTGAAAGTGCACATCTTGGACTATGTCCGAGCTACCTCTGCCTCTAGCTGTTGGCAAGTAGAAATGCCCCTAAACCTACATGCTTGCCCATCTCCCTGGCTCCAACATGAAAAGCAGAACAGGGACAGAACAGGGGAAAAACAGCTGAACTGCTAAGCTTTAAAATTAAGGCACACCAAATATATCAGGGGTTTGCAGCTTCAACTTCCATTAAAAAAGATTTACAAAAATTGTGTTGGATTTGTTAATTTCAGAAATGCTTAAGCACAGTGTCCAAGGGTGGCTGCAAAACTATCAACTTTTGCTAGGCAGTATCAACTATTTCTTTTGGCAGTTCCTTTTGTCAGTGACTCATACTGGGTTTTGCTCTCGAAGATGTCTTCTCATTGAAAAAATTGGAAATTTAAAAGAAACAAGGACTCTAACAAGATTCAAGGACTCTAACACTGGTCTCCAGATCAACTAAGAGTACAATCTACTTCCTTCCCGTGTTTAAGCAGAAAGCCTGAGCTCTGTAGAGCCTGTAGATATTAAAAGCATATTTCGTCCTTCTTCAGATATGTTGATAATGGCAAGACACATTCTCATCAACAGAAAGCTGGCATAATTTTTCTTTCCACCCCCCAAAGAGCTATTTTCCATCCCATCAACTATTATTATATTAAATAAATAGCATCAATACATCTAACTAAGAGCTCCTAAAAATTCCACAGCCATAATAAAGGATTGCAAAATATTCAGATAATTTTCATTCAGGTATTTATACATAAACACAAAATACTGCCTTTTTTCTTTTCTTTGTTAAGATTTTAATACTTGACCCTCACCAACAGGTATTTTAAGATGTGTGGGAGCTAATTTAAAGGTAAAATAAAAATCTAAAGCAGCTCTATCAGGCTGAAAGCAGCAGAAACAGTTCAGGTTTGAGAAATAAAAGCCAAGCATTTTGCTGCTTATTTAACTCTGCCTGCTTTGATAAGGCGTTCCCTTGGGCGACTTCTACAGCAGCACTGAATAGGAAACAGAAGAACTTTGAAACATCCAAACTGGCAGCTGAATATGCAACTTAGTATGACAACTCTGAGGGCTCTCAAGAGTTGTCACCTTTTACATTTGAGCCTTTCATAGGCTTACTGAATGTGGTGGGCTGATCAAATTTAATGAATAAGAGAGCCTGGGTTTTAGTCATTTCAAGCTAAAAGCTGCACTTGCACAGCATTGCAGTAGTGAACAGGGAGCCTGGCCCAGTACTTCTTCAGCAGCAAACACCTTATTTACTGTGCATGCCTACTGAGGGTGATTTATTCTGCATTTGTTATGCATACTGAATGCTTCATTATCTTTATTGTGTTCAAGTTTTTAAGAGTTGCAGTGGTAGATCTATCCTTAGCTATACATATGACTCCTTCTCTAGAAAAAAAGCTAGAGCTGACAATATCCATCAGTGGTTAATTTCCTTGAGTAACCAGAGTCAAGATCATTTATGTCTTCTGTAGCATTCAGTATTACGTTCAGTTGATAAATACAGCAGGATGTGCAGCGTTTTTTCTGCCTGTATTTTAAGAGGGGCCTCCCCACTCTAAATACAGATCTGTCAGTCTTCTTCCATACATCAAAAAAGACACGAAGGAAACTTCACTTTCTAAACCATTTTAAACTTTTATGGCATAGCGTGCAGGAAAACCATAATAGCCCTTTGACAAAATACAAAATGGAAATCATCTAAACAAGAGAGAAGCAACAGAGCAGAAACTAATGAACTAGAGAAGGAAGCTCAGAGCCAGAAGGAGGAGAGCACAGTTTATTCTTTTATAGTAGAGCAGTAATTTTACTGCAAGGTCAAGAGACACTGAAGAGCTCAGCTGTAGACTGGCTGGTGGCCCAAACCAGATGGGACTGCACCAGATCATGACCAAAGGCTTCTTAGATGAAAAATTAAACTTTGCAAGTTAAAAATGGACAGAACACACACGAAAAGAAGTGGAGGAAAATAACAGATTCCTGGTGTAGAGAATGAGCTCAGCCTAAGAAAGAAACCACAGACATGTTCTCTGAAAACCTGCAGCATAAAAGGCTCTCCAAACTTCTGTTACCAAGCAATGCACCTGGTTGTGGGGATTTGGCAGAGTTCACTGAAATGTAGGAGTAGATGGGATGATCACACATAGGAAGCATGGGAAGAAAGACTCATCTTGTCGCTGGGAAGTGACAGCTTACAGAACCCATAAAAAGTATCAGTGGGAGGTGTAAGAAACCTGGTGTAATCACAGAAAGTGCTACTTTTCTCAAAATAAAAGGTTTGGGTCAGATCATAAGCGACTGAATTCAGACTATTTAAACAACCAAGAAAACCTGAACATAGTTATTAAGAGATTAATATCACCTCCTTGGTATCATGAAAACAGGTATGAAAGCAACTAGTTGTCTGAAGTCTTCATTGTAGTAAAATACATTATCAATCCAAATCGGACAAGAGAAAACTGGAAGTTGATATGAGAACACCTCTTCTTGGCATTTGTTTGCATTCTACTGTAGTAAAGTCCTCAAGCTATTAAGAATCAAGACCTAAGCCACCATCAGGAACACACTTCCTTCAACTGCATCACTAGTTTTGTTTCTTTGCATACTCAGTTTCTTCATTTATCACCAAGTGAGATACCTAGGTAACCACAGTAACATTAGGAGAGAGTAGAACATTGCTTTCCAAGATGCCTATGTTTCATTTCACAGCAACACAGTGCATCCATTTAGCACTGACAGAAGACAAAAAGCTGTGCTGTGACACTTATTTAAATAAAAGACGATGGTAATACTTGAATACTGTGTTTTAATTGTGAAACCTCCTGAAGTGCCCTAATATATAACTGCAATATTGTTATTGTTCTGCTCTGGGGTATGCTACTACGGAAGTTATCACAGTGAAATTAGATAAGTAATGTGTTCTTATTGCCATAAAATTTGCAAATTGTGTCTAAAAAGATATGGTTCAAATCCACAAAAATTGACTGGAAAGCACAAGTATGCAAGTCTGGAAAGCATACAGAGTATTGGCAATAACCTAGAAAATGCCTTTGTGTACAGTGCAAATAATAGTCTTCTATACAATTGACTGAAAGGACTCAGTGCATGTACTGAGAAAACATTCCTGTACTTATTCAGATGTATATGTATTAAATACTCCACTTACTGTAACAGTGCATGGCAGAACAACTGCTGCACAACACAACACAGCAAAATGAACTGAGTAACTGCAGGGGAAGGACCACTAAGCACCTATTGTCAAGCATGGCAAGAAGGGCCCACAACTCTCTTTTCTGAGTTGCGTCCTGAAGAATTTTGGCACTTCATAACAAGCAAGGCTCCTACAACATTTGAAAGACAGGTTTCAGGAACCAGGCCAATGCTCAGCAATGTGCTATCACAAACATAAGAATGGTTTTCATTTTCTAAGCGAATGCACACCACCAGATCAGCAGTAACATACAAAAATAGGTTGTTTCCCTTTCTCCACTTTTGAAGTACAATCTCCACCCTTTCCATGAGTCATGACCCACAGATCACTACATGCTGTACTAACATGCCATGCATTTCTTGGTCAATAACTTAACTGTATCATAAAGCTTGAGCCAAGATTTTATAAGGACTGAGACTCAGGAGTCTTGTAAACAAAAAGAATATGCCATTTTCTATCTCAAAGGTTTTTAACAGTCATACCTTATTTTTAATTGAAATATGTGTTCCAAAAACTAGGCAAGTAACTTTGGCTATATATGGATGCAGGTAGCATTTTAAAGGACTGCATGGCATTCAAGCAACAGGAGACGATTGCAGCTTCTCATGTTGCTATCTCAAAGTTCATCTCCCACAACTCTACTTGACTAAGAGTGAGATAAAGTTGCATTCATGGTCACACTTTAATATTTGTGTTGCCACCCAAGGATTAGTCTGGCATTCAGGCTTTGTGCAATGACAACGCCTAACATTAGATTGTTTTTTTAATCCTTTAGCTTCCCTAAAGCCAAATATTATCATCTGAAAGTATTAATGTGAGTTTGCTCTAATCACTCTGGGATTCTCTTGGTCACCGTAATTTCAGCATATCCTTGAGTAGTAACTGGGCTCTTTCCCACGTATTTGCAAAATTACTGTCCTTTCTGTACGTTCATTTAGCTTGATCTGGATGCCACACTATACAATGATTTTTCTCACGCTGCTAACCATATTCCTGGTTAATTCCACCTTCATGCAGGCAGACTTTCTCCCAACAGCATTGGATGCAGGAACACGTTCTAAAGGAAATCCAAGAATATTTCTGTACTTTGTCTTTCTTACATATGCTTTGAAATATTCTTTTATCCAACTGTTTGCTATGTACTTTTTCACACAATAGCCATTCCAAATTCTATTTAAGGAAAAAACCCAGTGTTTACAGTATGAGCACATCCATTCACTCTCCTAAGGTTTAATCTAAAAATTAATAGAACAATTAAGGCTAAAATCCTTAATTAAACTAAGGTGGAGCAGGACTGTATTTCACTCTGGACTTTTTATCAGAATCATCTCCTTCCTTCATCATTGTCCAGTAGTACCTGAAGGCAGGCCTTAAGCCATACAAAAGTCAGGACATTTACAGATCTCTACTCAACAATGACTTATTTTAGAATGATAGTTTAGGTCCTCCTTGCCCTTCCCTTCCTTTTCCCTCCTTTTCAATTCAAACAAATAAAGGCTGTTTCCAAAGACTTTGGATAGATTTGATCTTAAGGACAGGAAAATATCTGTGTGACAACAGTCTATAACAGACATTTTTTTGTCCCCACTGAGCCAGGATATTAGTTAATTCCCTAATTCTCACTGAGCTTGGCCAAACAGCACTAATTTAAAAAGCTGTAAGAAAACCAGAAAATGTGAACGATGTAGTTAATTATATGAAAACAAAGCACTGTCAATATTCATACTTACAGGCTGAGGCTGTTCTGCAATACAGCAGTTGAAACACAACCAAAACTCACTCATTATTTACAGTCTGAAGTGGTAACACAGATGAAAAGCAAAATCTCTCTCCAGGTAGCAAGTTCTTTAAATAGTCTTATTTATAATGGTTCCAACGTGAAAATCTTTTCTCTGTTGATCTCTTCTCCAAAGACAAGTCAGTCCCAGGACAAACAACTTGAAGGCAAGAAGATATTTTAGAGTCTTCTTTCAGAAGGTTGGTCCCAGCACCACAGAAACGTTGCGTATGCTTCTTTGGTCCCTAGCATTATGTGAACCTGAAAACAGAAGTACATTACATCAAAAACAAAGAATATACAGAATCTTGTGCTCCCAGACAGCCACCCACACTAGTGATTTCTTGGTAATATCTTGAACCACAGCCTGAAGAGACACTAGCAAATAATTCGCATGCTTATTTCTACAGTGACTACCAAAAATGGCATATACCAGAAATCCATGAGGCTTGCATTCCAGCTTTACTTAGATGAACCAATATCAAGAACTAGTGTCCAGTCCTTTGGCAGTCATCTTTGTTTGGTCTGTTTGTAACTTTCAAATGTCATTTTAGAAAGTGACAATTGCCCATACACCCCTTTAAACTTCTTAGGGAACTGTGCCTATTAACACTTCATATTTCTCAATGGAAAAGTTCCCAGTCCATTCACAGCACTAGGTTTAAACAGTATTAAACCCCAACCCTGTCACACAGCTGTCAAGCAAAGGTGTGATTTTCAAAATGTTGAGGAAACAAATTTCTGTATATGGAAAATTTGCAAATTGGCTGGACTTGGTCAACTCAAGGTATTTTCCTCCCACTCTCTCTACCCTCCTGCTTCACATACAGTTGGCTTCAAAATAGGACATTACTTGTAGAGCTTCAAACTGTTTCCTTAAACCTCTGAAATTCCTCATGTGGAACAACTGAGGCTCCAGATTCCAGCCATTCCTTTGCTAATATTTATTGGTTGATCTCCAATCTGGTTTCTTTCAGTAAGAGTGCAATAAAAATTCCTGTGAGATTCCACCCTGGTCATTTATCTTGCCATCTATCATAAACTTTACTTGCAGAGAAAGTGAGATAATGAGTATTCAGAAATTTTTACATGTATACTCCTTAATAATTCTATATACGGCTGCATCTTCATTCATAGAAATGTGTGCCTAACTGTGCATCATTATTTGTATGCAGTTCCTCACAGTAAGTACGAAGTGGTTTGGAGAGTCCATGGGGTAACATAAACTACATATATATGTACACGCACGCACATTCTGTGGCACAGCAGTCCCACTTAGCTACTGCCTTCATCAGTCCTCTACATGCCAAGCACATAAGCAATGAGGTCCCTCATTTACTACATACATGCCAAGTTACTGTACTGTGCAGCCGCTACCAGCCAGGTACTTTCCAGGACTGTTGGCTACAACACACACATGCAGAAATACAGTAGCACCTTTCCCATACTAAGTCCAATGTCTCTGCGAAGCTTTCCCACTTCTTACGTTTTAAAAGACTAACAGAGGCTCTTCAAGAAATAAATGCATGCTGCAATAACACCTTCTAAATAGCAAAACCCCAGCAAAAGTACTTGGCTGTACTAGCTTCAAAAAAACTACTGGTAGTGTTTAAGTTTATATGCCTGTTTGTGGCATTTCTTGCCTAAAGATCAGAATAGGAAATGTAGGGGGGAAATTATTTGCTAGCTTTTCCTATCACTAACACCATATAGAGCAAAGCAATTTTATTAAACAGAACACCTTGAGGGTAAGAAAAAACGTGAACAAAAAACCCCAAAAAATCCTTCTACAGCACCTTTGTCAGACACTTCAAAAAAGCTCTTCGTACAGTGCTAATATGACATATTTTCACTACTTAAAAGAAGATTTTTTTTCCACCTCAAAGGTGATCATCTAAATCCCATGTATGTGTCAAGAAGTTGCAATAAAACATGGGAATTATCAAACAAGAGTGTGAAATCCAAGAATGAAAATAACTTTTAAGTCTCTAAGGAAGTTGTCACTTCATAATTAGGTAGCTTCGTATCATTTTCTCAATTCTTCTAGTTACTGAAATTTTGATCAACTTTAAATAGAAAGAGCTGGACTAACGTAGAAAAGCTTGACAAGAAAATACTGTTCTCTGCAGTCTCAGAATTTCCATGCTACGCAATTACTTTCTGAACTTGATAAATTGCAGTGGGCTTCTCTTGCTGCGCAAGTGACCCAATATTCTGCTTGGCAGCTCCTGAAATTCTGACACTCATATTATTGCTTCCTCACAATCTCTTTTTGACAAAGTCCAGCATTCTTGTTCTCACAGAGGGTTAACTTCCATCCTGCTGTTACATCCGTGTACAGAAGATGTACATGGAAAGGGCAGGAAAATTCCTCTGTTGATCAGTCTCCTCATTTGCTCACTGATGCACGTTCCTCCGGCGCACTGCAGCGTTATGCGCCCGTGTTGAGCTGAAGCTCTGGGTACAAACCCAAAGGGCTTGTGCATGCTCCTGTGAGCCTGGAAGGCTCTTCTTGGATACAAAATACTCAAACGTGCAGAAGACTTTCTCCACCCAGCCACTCTCAGCAAGCAGGACTGTGCCCTCGAGGACAGAGTTCTCTTTGAAACTGACTCCCTCCCTTAAATCAAAAGCTGCTGAATGACAAAGCAAAGCGAGAGATCATGAATAATAGTCTCTGATAACACGTTCATTCTTAAAAATGTATTTTATCTTATGTAGCCTGTATAGTGCCACATTTGCCTTTAATTTCATGGTTCTGCAATCAGTACCAAGCAGTTTTTCAATCTGTTGTCTTTTCATTAAAAAAAAAGAAACAGTGGTGGAAGGACCTATCTGTAAGCCTGGAGAAACTGACAGTAACTGCACCTCTTAAAAGGCAAACAAAAGCTTAGCGGTATTTGTTAGAGCACTGGAATTTTATACACCCCCACTCTGCTGAACAAATGATTTTTACAGTGGCCAAGTTAATATAAAAGATCAGGTATGCTGCTGCACCAAAATGGAAAGAAAAAGCAATTAAACCGAAGGCAAAAAGACAATGTCAACAGCCACACACTAGGACTTCTCTTACACTGCTAGTTACTTTTTTAAAGAAAAAGTTAAAATGGGAAAATTCTGCTGTTCTTTTCCAAATTATTGGTTATAAAGAAAGAAAGAAAAAAGGCACCATACTGACCTACAGCTACCAGTCAGGTAATTAGGTAGTATCAGCCCACTAGCAATCTCATGAGAAAGTGTTCCTGCAAAGCTTGATTGCACCTCAAACCCAGCTGCAATTAATGAGATCCCAAAACATGTGCAATACTTCACAGCTAGTTCTCTGCTTTGTTGTAGGATCAAGCTTTTAATGTGGTGCTGTTCGCAAGTGTTGCTGCATTTATCCGTGTAGACTTGCCAGATGAAGAGGACAACAGAGGCTGAAGAACGCAGTTCAACAGCTCCGTCACTCTGTTCTTGCACTTCACACTCTTTATGGTGTTCAGTGGCAGAACACCATACAGCTCATGTCAGAAAGCCAAGGTGCTTATTCTGTCTGAACTAGAAAGTTAATCAGTGATAAATGGCACAACACCTATTTGCTTTTTCCCATTTAAACTGTCTGAACTGTGAATACAACTTATTTTAGAGCGTACAATTCACATTTCAAGAACACACAGGACTATCATGCTGAACAACTTTAAAGTTTTGCCTTAACATACGACAATTTCATCCCATTTATAGAATTTTATTTTGTATGAAGAAATGAAGATATTAAAAAGGATACGTTGTTTAAAATTTAAAGTGAAAACGAGTAAGGTAATTTTCATTACTCCAAAGTTTATTCCACAGTAGCTGATCTGATGCAAAACCCAAAACTACTGCTTATTGTTAAATACAATTCAGGAAGGCAGTAAATGCAAACAGTGCATTAATGGATAGTGGGGGTGGCACACATTCTCTTACACTATCAGCAGTTTTTCTTATTAAAGCAGTATTAACTTTTCTGCAGGAAATAAACAGCAGGAGAGGAGGAAGGGTAAAAAAAGAAATCAATCTCCCATCCAAGCTCTTCACATTTACTGGCAAAAAGTGGGTTAGAAAGCATTTACCTTAGCTGATCCAAACAGGAATATGCTGCATGCTGTGGAGGGTCAGTTAGAATAAAGCTACTTATTAATTATATAGCTTAAGAACAGCCTGCTGTTTTAAAAAAAATAAAAATCTACAAAGTATCTTTTAACGGTGAACCCTCTATATCCTTTGCCTGCATACTGTTCACTACGCTTCAAACAGGAAGTGCGGTAACAATGCTCTCACAATTAGTTGAAGCAATTAAAACCACAAGAAGAGAAAGAAAATGAGTGCAGGTGTTAACA
>VFFE01008422.1:1331746-1377289 GCA_008921705.1 Burhinus oedicnemus | reverse complement strand
ATATTTAAGGAGGGGGGGGGGGGGCCGTAAAGAAAAAAAAAAGTGAAGCATGCACAAAGTCATGACTAAGTGCGCCGTGTTATATACATGACATGATGTACCATGACATGCACACGTATGCACAAAATGACGACTAGGACTACTAGCAGTTTTTTAGTCTCAAGTACTTTATAAGAAAGAAATTGACAATTATTCTTTATATGGAAGTATCATTCCATAAAAGACACTTTTTTTTTTTTTGCCTTGAAGGCTCTGAACAGCTATAATTTGTTTCAATCTTGCACGCTGTAAGTAGAAAATTACCATTTCAGAGTGCATTTTTAAGACTTCTTTCATATTTTCATATTTTTCACTTTATATCTCTATTGTAGTGATACTATTTCCTCTTGCTGCTTAGCAGATACAGTCAAGTGGCAGCAAGAAACGAGGTGGGGAGGGGATTAAGGTGTGTCCAAACCAACAGAGAGGTTGCACTGGTGCACACTTCCATACACTTACAGCTGTACCAATTGAAGGATGCTCTCCAGCTGTCAAAGGAAGTGAGAAGTGTTTACTCCCTTGCCATTTTTTGAAACAAAACTATCTATACAAGAAGCATAGAGGTTTTAAATAAAAACTCTCTACAGGAAAAGTTGCCTTCATGCATGAATTTTGTATCAGAAACTTCATCTCACCAGGGCAGTGCACTTGCAGAAACACTCTTCCTCCCTTCCCTCAGACCAGGCACTTCTGGGGACTTTCACACTGCTTTTAATGCACCAGTTATCTTTTGCAGTTTCAGATCCTGAGAATCCCGAGCTGCAAGTAACTCTTGCCAGACAAAGGCCAAGATTCACCATCAGCATAGGCTGAATAAGGCTGAAATCCCTTTTTCACGTCCTCGCAACTTTCCCATAGCTATTCTGCCTCCCCCTGCCCAGTGCTTTAGTGTTTAGTTTCAAGGCATTGAAGCAACTTCTTCAAAGTTTGAATTAGACTTCCCTGTGCATTTTCAAACCCTGAATGCATAGGTCCTGACTCTAAAAAGGTATTTTATTCCTGTCTTTATGATACCATTTTGAATATTATGACTAAAGCTATTTCTCAGATTTTATTATAGGGTTTTATTTTGGGATTATTGGTCATTTGGAGTCATGTGGGTTTTTTGCCCCTATTTACACTGAAATCGTTTTCATCAGCAAATTTCCTTAAGCAACTTAGGAATAGGTTGTACATCAAATCAAGCTCAACACTAATAGCCTCGAAGAACTACATATTATGAGAGTGCTTTGCTTCTGAATTAAAAGTTTCAAAGAATATTGAATATTGTAGAATAGGATGAAGGTACTCTTGTGGCCTACTTAAAGGAGAAAGATGGTTTGGGTTTTTTTTAATTCTTGTTAACAGACCTGAGTCTAGCTTTAGGAACAAGCTCCTCTTTCACTGGAACCAAAATACCTCCAGTTTTTGTTTGTGTTTTCAGTTTGTAGGAAGCCACCACAAGTTTCCCCACAACAAGTGTACCCATCTGAGATAATACATGGGAAGGCAGCAAATGATACAGGAAGGGAACCACAGCAAGTCTGTAGGGAGAAATACTAGGCTTTTCATTTCAGGTCTCTGATGGCATGAGAGGGAGCTATAAAGCAAGTGAAGGCAGGAAAGCATGCCATTCAGTCAAGGGAAGAACAGCTCACACAGTGTGACAGTAATCCCATTGTTTGAGACTGCCAGCTGGGAGCTTAAAGTAGAGAGCCTTTAAACATCTTCGAAGCATCTTGATAGTGTGACGCTCAAACATTTCTTTTATCATTGACAAGTGTCCTGCCTTTTTTTTTTTTTTTTTTTTACACCCCCCCATCTACAATTGCCTGAGTTTTACTCTCTAGCCATTCTGTCAAATTTAATTATTTCAGCTAAGTGGCCTGGCCCTTGAAAAGTTCTCATTTCTTTGTGCACAAAACCAAAAAAATGAAACAGACAGTATTACACTGGTGCCATTAAAATTCCCCTTGTCCAGTCTAAAACATAAAAGCATAGATTTTTTTCAGGACCAAACCAAGTTTAACAGGCAATACTGTGTCAGTGACTGAGCAGTGCAGGTAACCTTTTCCCCAGCACTGACATTTCAAAGCCTGCTGTGTCTTCAATTAATAATTGCTTTCAATACACATGGGTTCAATGCAGCTGATACACAGGTCATACTATTTCCCACACATACATGCAGACAGGAACCTACTTCTCTGAAAACCACAGCACCAAGCACCTAATAGTTCTGCACTATGAAAACGCACTATGAAAATATAGGACTAACAGAAAAATAACGGTCCAAATTTATTTACTAAATAACAGGAAGACAAACCAAAGACAAAATAAATATATTGTGTCCTACCCAAGACATAGTCTAGGCATAATAGATTTTGCCCTACCTACAGAAACTGTCAGTTAAGAACAAGTGAGAAGCCTTTAAGAATCCGATCGTATGGTTTAGGAAATGTGATTTCATTTTGCCTGCTCATTCACATTAAAAAATAAACAAACCCTGTTAGTCAAAGTTCTAATTGGTCAGTACCATTATCTTCTTAAGTGGCAAGCCCTATTGAAGGTAACACGAAAGAACACTTTTCTCAGCTGGCCTCCTTGTTAATTCTGACAGGTACACCAGTTAGAAAAAACAAAGAATGCAAACTACTGGTCTAAGGCAGGGTCTGAACAGGGTATCACTTCCATAAAGAATGGAAAGAAAAAAAAACTAGACAAAACCAAAACCTCCCTGAAGAGCCTCCTGTTATTACTTCTGAAGTAACGATGGGAAATGCTCAACATCAGCGTCCAGAGAGTCTATTATTTTAACAACAGCATAGGATTAAAAGGAATGGAATAGTCTATGGGGAAAAAAACACCAATGACAAACTACATGAGAGACCATAAAAGATATTCAAGGGACCCCTACCTGCTTTTCCAGTATGACAATAGGTTAAAAGCATTATTCAC
Organism: Burhinus oedicnemus; assembly: GCA_008921705.1. Taxonomy (NCBI): domain Eukaryota; kingdom Metazoa; phylum Chordata; class Aves; order Charadriiformes; family Burhinidae; genus Burhinus; species Burhinus oedicnemus. The sequence continues at coordinate 1,374,316 of VFFE01008422.1, read as the reverse complement.
AGCATTTATAATATTTGTTTTTCCACAGAAAACTAATACACCAAAGCAACTTCCAAGAAAGGTTTAGGATAGAGGGAAGGAGTAAGTGGCAACATGGGAAGAAAAGGCCATTAAAACTGTCAAGAGTTCACAGAGGCAACACTCACCAGCACAGTGTTTCATATCAAAAAAATCAACATGGCAGACCGCTATTGCGGATTTTAAGTTACTATTGTAAAATAGACAGCCTTGCAACAGAAGTCTGCGGTTGTATCTGAAGTCATTTTAATGCACTTCAGTAGATTACTGCTGTCACTTCACACCTCCCACTCAAGTGCAAAACAATTATGAGACCAATTAGAGTAAGCAAAGCAGCATCATGTTTTGTGGGACGAGATAAGTTAAGTTTACTCAGTCACGTAGTAACACTAGCTAGGGTGCACATTTGCCTGTTTGAAAAGCCATATGAATCACCTCTGTTCAAGCCTTCCTTGGCATGTGGTGATGAGATGTTTTGCAAAGGAACAGTGCATCAGCCCAAGCAGCATGCTTCTGCTTTAGCTTTCAGTTCCGCAGCTTGCAAGCAACAAAATAGCAGTATTTTTCTGTTCAAAGTGTGACAGAACAGTGTGTTTTTCATCTGCTAGTATTTAAGGTCCTACTACTTCTTTATATTTATTCTCTAGTTCTTTCATAATTTCTCTATTATTCACTGCTGTAGATGACTTGAAATGTTTGTGCACCTGCATGTAGGCACATGGGAGATTGCTTAAACTTAAAAATTAAGACAAATCATGTTTTCAAATATACTTGTATCACTGCAGAACAGAAGTGGAATTTAGGATGTTTGGAGTATGTACTTACAGAAGTTATAGGCACAGACCTACCAGTTCATGCAGCACATCTTCTCAGGTGCACCAGTTCCCAGGTAGTAGTACAGTATATTGTACTGTACAGTCTGTTATACTTTCCATGCTCCCATTAATTCTCCTGAATGACCACTCTGCAGCTCAATAGAGATCACATCTGCTGGCTTTAACTTCTACCACCTTCAGTGGTTGCTTGTTTAAACAGCACTCACACAACAACCACCCATATGCAAGTCTAAATTAGGCTGTGACTGGTCTGGAGTGGTGCCAGTTTTCCCTGACTAAACACTGCAAAGTAGTATATTAAAATATTTGGTTAATTTCACAGGAGGTCCATCTTCAGACAGAAGATTTTCTAATGGTGCAGAAATACAAGCAATACACCCAAGTTAGGCAGGAAAAGCAGTATGTTACTGGGGCATGTGGCAGAGCCAGAAAGCATGGAAGTTTTAGAACCAGTGAGAGATGACAAGTGCTAACTGGGCCCGCTAAGATTTTACTTAAAAGATAAGCACAGGGAGCTGCACCAGTAGGCTGATGAAGCAAGTCTCAAAAAGAATGCTTTAGTCAGAAATACGTGTACATATAATCATGCGTACCATAGCTACATGTGCTTTCAGACCAGAGCACACGGGGAAAAAATATAAATAAATAAAAATGAGATAAATTGCCTGGCATTTTCCTCTTCTCCCATCAATAGCCAGAGATCTGTTAGCGTAGCACTGTGTAACACACAGCATGAAGTCACACCTGGACAGGAGGGTCAGGTTTCATCTTTATCTAGCAGCATACAGCAAGAGATGGTTCTCTTCCTCTGCATCCAGATATTTCTTAAGTCACGTAAAGGAAAGGAAAATTTAAACATAACTGTAGCAACAAAGAAGTTGGGTTCATGTATCTTAATTTAAATACACTATAATGCAGAAGAGTGTCCTAATTCTGTAATCCTTAAATAACTGCAAAGAAAACAATGAACTGAAATACAACTACTAAGTAAAAAGTACACACAGAGATCCTGGACTTCCACAGCACAAATAACCCCTCTTACCCACTTCAACACCAAAGAACCCTACCAAATACCATGACTGTGTGTGCATGCACATGTCTACATGACACACAGAGCCTATAATTCAGTAACTGCAGCAATCACAAAGTATTTCATTCCTAAGACTAAAGCTATCATGCTATATACAGCAAGTATGAAAATAACCAGAAATCTAACAAGCTTGTGCCTCTACAAACCTCAGACAGCTAGTCTGTATTAAAGAGAACAACTACAACATGAAAAAAGTTTCTGGGGTTAGCTGGTAAAGAAAAATTTCATATATTAGAGTTGCCGTCAGTATGAAATGACATTTTTCAGGTCAACAGTACCTTTTTTTTTTTCCCCTGAAAGGAATACTCATTTTTCAAAACGGAATGAGATTTAGGAAGGGGAGAAAAATGGAGAAAGACTCTTCAGGAGATATTTTTTCTCTCTACAATTGTTCACACTAAGCCATTACACATAGACGTAGCTCATTAGTAGCAATAACACCAGCACCTATACAAGGTTGTTTCATAGAGGAAATCCTATAATTCACTATCCTATTTTGGAACTGCCTTCAGACTGCAGCTTGGTTCAGATACTGCCCATTAATTAAACTGAATTATTGTTCTTTCCTTCTTCCTCCTGCAAGTTGACAGTCACTGCAAATGATCCTTAATATTCAGTTCAATTTGAGTAATTACTCTTTGGAAGAAATACTTGACCACGGAGAGCTCTTGTACGTCTCTTGCAAAATATGCATAAAATGTTTATCTCCACAATCAAAGGCAAGAGCATGAAAAATGTAAATGCAACAAAATCTTAAAAATCCTCACTGATTTTCATTTTGTGATAGATATTTGCTTACTAATTTTTTGGTTGGAAGTGCAGATCAAGTTTGTTGTTTGGAAAGTCTGTGACGGGTGCACTCACTCTGAGTGAACAGTGCTTTGGTACAGGCATCACTGAGAAGGAGGTCCGACTGAAGTTAGCCCCACGGCGCAAACTGTGAGCAGCGTGCTAGGTTGTATCTTCACGGGGACTAAGGAATCTAGGCCATGTCTTATCAGGAGCTAAACTGTACCAGCAGGAGCTGGGATTAGACAAAACTAGAACTGCTACAGCTGCACACATGCACACACACCAAAGCAAGGTTTGACTACAAGTCAATCACTTTATGCTACAAATATCTGTAGCTCCGTTGAGTCCACTGAACTCTCCTGTACAGCAGTGATCTCCCCCTTAAGCAGGGACACCTCTCGAGGTTACTCCTTGAGGCTGAAGGACTCCTTACCAAGCATCTGATATCTATAACAAGGTAAACTATATTTTACATTAGGCCTAAAAGTATCACAGCATCATAGAGTATCTCAAGTTAAAAGGGACCCATAACGATCATCCAGTCCACTCCCTGCTCCTCATAGGACTACCTAAAACTAAACCATACGACCAAGAGCTTCGTCCAGACGCTCCTTGAACGCTGACAGGCTTAGTGCCATGACCACTTCTCTGGAGAGCCTGCTCCAGTGACCAACCACCCTCTCAGCGAAGAGCCTTTTCCTAACATCCAAAGTGAACTTCCCCATATGCAGCTTCCTTCCATGTCCCTGTGTCCTGTTGCTGGTCACCAGAGAGGCGAGATCAGCACCTCCCCCTCTGCTTTCCCCTTGAGGAAGTTGTAGACTGCAATGAGGTCACATCTGAGCCTTCTCTTCTCCAAGCTGAACAAACCAAGTGACCTCAGACTGTCCTCCTAAGTCTTGCCCTCGAGTCCTTTCACCATTTTGGTCGCCCTCCTCTGGACACACTCTAATAATTTGATGTCCTTCTTGTATTGAGGTGCCCAAAACTGCACACAGTACTCGAGGTGGGGCTGCACCACTGTGGTGTAGAGTGGGGACAATCACCTCCCTCAACCAGCTAGCAATGCTGTGTTTGATACACCCCAGGACATGGCTGGCCCTTTTGGCTGCTGGGGCACACTGTTGACTCATATTCAACTTGCCATCAACCCAAACCCCCAGATCTCTTTCCACAGGGCCACTCCCCAGCCTCTTGTCCCCCCAGTTCGTATCCATAAACAGGATTACCTTCTCCCAAGGTGCAGAATCCAGCACTTGCTCTTGTTAAATTTCATGCGGCTGGTGACTGCCGAGCTCTCTACTCTATCCAGATCTCTCTGTAAGGCCTCTCTACCCTTGAGGGAGTCCACAGCTCCTCCTAATTTAGTATCGCTGGCAAACTTACTTAATGTACATTTGACTCCTGGGTCCAGACCATTTATAAAAACATGAAAGAGCACTGGCCCTAAAATTGAGCCCTGGGGAACCCTCCTGGTGATTGGCTGCCAGCCTGATGTAACCCTATTTACTGTAACCCTTTGAGCCTCACCCATCAGTCAATTACTCACCCAATGTATTATAGACTTGTCTAGCTGTATGCTGGACATATTGTCCACAAGGATACTGTGAGACACAGTATTAAAAGCTTTGCTAAAATCCAAAACCCCGTATCTGTTGGCTTCCCTTAGTCAACTAGATGGGTGACCGTGTCATAAAAGGAAATTACATTTGTTAAGCAGGACTTTCCCTTTGTGAATCCATGCTGGCTATAACCAATGACTGCATTGTCTCTCAAGTGTTTTTCAGTAGCTCCCAAAAATACCTTCTCCATGATTTTACCAGGCACTGAAATGAGACTGACAGGCCTGTACCAGGGTCTTCCTTCTTACCCTACTTGAAAATTTGGTTAAATCACGGCTTAATTACCATTCAATTACTGCTTAATTTATTAATGATCATTTGATCATGATTTAATCATTAATAAAACCCTTTTAGTTAACCCCATAATGATGACTTCTCTTAATAAGTCACCTGCAACACATGTCTTTTGATACACTAGACAACATGAACAACTTTATCAAATAAAGTTTAATTGTAAGGTAATATAGTTTAAGATATCAGGTAGAGAGACATGCAATTTAAAACCAAAACACACTGTGCCACAACATATGTAGATAAATAGCCAAGCATACATATAGTCAGCTTAAAATAAAAACACATGGTGCACAAGACAAATCTCCAACACTGGAATGTAATTTCACTGGAGATACCAGAATTATTGACCTAGTTAACAAACGAAGTGCTGTACAAAAAAGGGAGTTTCAATGTTCCAGAAACATTTTAACAAAGTATGCATTCTCAGCAGAACAGTTACTGCTGTTCTGAAATCTTAATGCACAGGAAGCTAAATTGCCTCCTCAGAAATGACCTGCCTATCCTGTCAGGAAACACTGAATTGTGTTCCCTATGTACCCACAAAAAGTTCAAGGCCATTACTACTAAAAATGCCTATTTGGAAAATGCCCTGCGGGCTATATCTCACTGGTGGTTAAGTCACCTGGAGTTTTACTGCCAGTGTAAAACTACTGTAAATTTCAAATGGTTTGGCTTCTCTATGAAAAACCCATGTATACAGCAGGATATGGCTTACCTACATTGATAGGTATCCAGTGAGCGGGAAAACCTAGAATAAAGGTGTGTCAAGACTAAGAATCATTTTTCCAACGAGTTTTAAAATAAGTTGGTCATACCTGTAAATGCTAAACAGGTTCATTTCAGCTCCCCAAACTGAAGGCTGCTAACAAAACCATGAGGAACTTGTAATGCTTGTCTATTAAATACGAAACTTTATGTAACTCAATTCTTAGTCAGTGGCTCGCAATAAGGAAGTAAATAGGCAATGTCAGAAGTGTACTCTGGCACCAAATAACCACAGGATGACACTCTTTGAACTCCACAATGAACTTTTAGTTACATTAACTACAGCTATTCAAAATTGTAGTCTCATGCAACAGACAGAAAATATCTCTATAGCATATAGTTAGAAATTTTACTTCCATACATACTCCTAAAAACCAGGCATCACAGACAGGATATGACTTTCTGGATGTAAATTGTTGGCAGATTGAATTTAAAGAAATTTCAATAATAAATTGCAGAGATTATCCTATGTCACAGACTATTCAATCTTATCCAAGAGCTTACTAACAGCACACAACATAAACAACTGCTTTTGTAAATTCTGAGTTGCTAAAAACAGCAAAAACACACTCTCGTGGTATGATTTGTGATAAATACAAACATTTCTCAAGCAGAAGACCTTTCTGATTTTTGTGATGCAAAGGAAATACTTTCTATGTATTACACTAATACACAAGAGAGGACTGAGGCAGTACACCTGGCCACTTCTGGTTTGTTTCTCAGGACACAGCCAGACAAACTTTTCAGGATACATCTGGATTCCGCGGGTGCTCTCTTTCCCCATCCTTAAGGTATCCACCTTCTCGGTTGTGTCTATTTCACCATTACTTTGAAAGTTTTCTGTGAAATAAAAGCTTTTAGTTTGTTTAAGACTTGGGCCATGTGACAGCAGGGGACGACAACCAGATGAGCAGGTAAACTGGCAAGATCTGGAGCAGCTTCTTGGCAGAGGAGGGCAGGTGGGAGCAGCCACCGCGCATCCAGCTTGCTGCATGTGGACCAGCATTCCCTAGGGATCAAGCTCTGGATCAGGGACCCCCACTCAGCTTCCTGGCCCCCAGGCATGGCATCACTGAGGTTATACATATCTGCAAGTACCCTCTAGTGCAGATAGCTGACAACTTTTTAAAAAGCTAGACGAGATAACAGATGGATACTTATGATTACTAAGGTTTTCTTTTTCTCCCCAGTGAAAAAACCCGATTCATCTGCCCCATGTTTACTCATTTATTCTGACTGCAAAAGTGCTTCAGCCAGTTGGCTTTGACATATTCACACAACTGCTGTTAATTCTCTTCCTTAAAATGCTGCTTTTTATTTGCTCTTCAGCATATTTTGCACTGGAAACACGCTTCCTATTCTTTTCCCAATACATTCTAGACTAAGCTCATGTCACACAATAAAAATTACATTCACTAGTGGCAGAACTACTATATGACATTTGCGAAGCAGAGTCATGCCAGCTATTTAATATGACCTAGTTGAAAACTAATCAGAATAGTATTTTTTCCTCCTAAAAGCACAAGCTTGGGGGCTGGGGGGTGGGGAGAAGTACACCGAAAGACATTAAGACTCATATGAAAGGAGACTAACTCTCAGGCTCCAATGTCAGTCCAATCAGTGGATCAGAAAGAGAATGTACTCACTACTACTGACATTGCCTCCCAAAAATCTCAATGCTGCAGCTTTCAGTGCTACCTCCACTACACTACAAATGGTTTTGCTTTACATGTGTGAACAGTGCAGGATGAAAAATAAGCCATTCTAAAGCAAAGAGCGCACACAGTTGTAATTCTGCTCTGTGTTTCTACCCAGGGCAATAAACAAGGTTTAAATAGCATGACATTTTTTGCTCAATTTACCTTCGCAGTCACTGGTTTAACTGTTAACCTTCTTGTTGGCAGAAAATGTTTTTTGTACACTAAAACTCAACTTGCAGTAAAGCTATCTGCTTCTTAATTTAATGCAGTTTGAAAAACAGTACTTTCTATCATGCTACCAGGCGTTCAGAAACAGATGTTATGAATACGCTGTCAACCGCAGTGCTTGTGCTATCTGGAGTCTTAACTAAGGTCTGATTTCATTATACACAAGTTAAAATGCTGTCCAGCTCTTACCAGGTTTGGTTTCCATAACTGACCAGAGAGCTTTATTCTGGATTAGCAAGTAGCGACCACAACAGCACAAGACCTTCCCCAAAAATACACACACACACCCCCCAAAAATCCCCAAAACAACCACACCACAATCCTTCCCACCCCCAAATGAGGATATTTCATTCTTTAGCTCAAAGCCAGGCAACATTTACTGCTTACTTCCTATTAGTTAGTTACAGTTATGTTCCTACACTATGACTTCTGCCTTTGAAAGTCCCTGTTCTTAATACAATTCACAGATAAAACTACCTTATTAACAAAGAAATCATAAAACCTGTCCTGGCAAGGAAAAAAAAGCAATGAAGAACATGCTGGATATGAAACTAGATTTGCCATTTGTCACATACACTTTGTCTACAGAAGGAAGAGGTCAGTGCTTAGTTGTCTGAGATGTAATTTCACACATAATTGTTGTGCTGCACTTAATCCACTTCCCATGTGGGCACGTCAGGAGGTGCTGAGGGTGGCTGTATATGAGGAAGCTGACTTTCATAAGCAGAGTAGTCATACCCATGCTAGACAACTTTTGAGCAGACTATGGGAATTAAGTCTGGACTAGCTACTGCAACTTCCAAATGTAAACATGACGCAGACTCACCTAACCTCAGAGCATGGCCCCCCACCAAATGTCTCCCCCCTGCCTCTCACGTGCTCTGTACCTCACTCTCTGCATGGACATCTGTGTGGAAAAGCAGATTGATTTGTGCATGGTTGATAGTTGGGCATCACAAGCTAGCTCTAACTTTGTTTTTAAGATACATCCTACAATGCAGTGTATTGCTACTTGTATGAAGGAATCAAAGCTGCATCATGTCAAAACTAAAATAACTATTTTCAGGTTACTGTAACAACAACAAAAAATATCTGGACTTAAAGGATGTGGGGTTTTGCCTTCTTATTCTAGGAACTTCATGCATAAAACACATTTATAGGTACAGTGCAATATTTATCAACAACTAGTATATATTACCTCAAGAGAAGCTCAGCGCACACAGCCAACTCAGACACTTTCGTATTATGCTTTTGTTTCAATTTCACAGAAAGAGTCTGTTGCCTTAAGGGGAAAGAGAGGTGCATATACTGAACATAGACATGAATTTCTCATCTAGTTGATGCCAGCTAGAAAGCCCGCTACCTATTAAGTCAGTATTTTTCATCACCAAGAGCAATTAAGACACCGGTGCAGTGCAATGAATGAAAAAAATCAAAGTTTAAAACAAAGTATAACCTGAGATCAACTACTCTCGCTTATTTATAAAGTACAGCAGTTTTTTTATTTGCATAATCGTACTCTCAGATGATAGATAGAAGCATAAAACACACCTTCAATTAGAAAAAAATTTATTATGCCCAAAATAAATTCATCAATGACCTGGATGAGAGGACAGAGTGTACCCTCAGCAAGTTTGCTGATGACACAAAACTGGGAGGAGTGGCTGACACACCAGAAGGCTGTGCTGCCATTCAGCAAGACCTGGACAGGCTGGAGAGTTGGGTGGAGAGGAACCTCATGAAGTTCAGCAAAGGCAGCTGTAGGGTCCTGCACCTAGGGAGGAATAATCCCACGCACCAGTACAGGCTGGGGCTGACCTGTTCGAAAGCAGCTCTGCAGAGAGGGACCTGGGAGTCCTGGCAGACAACAAGTTGACAATGGGCCAGCAATGTGCCCTTGAGGCCAAGAAGGCCAATGGTATCCTTGGGTCATTAAAAAGAGCGTGGCCAGCAGGTCAAGGGACGATATCCTCCCCCCTCTACTCTGCCCTGGTGAGGCCGTATCTGGAGTACTGTGTCCATTTGTGGGCTCCCCAGTTCAAGAAAGACAGAGAACTACTGGAGAGAGTCCAGTGGAGGGCTACAAAGATGAAAACAGAATGGAGCACCTCTCTTATGAGGAAAGGCTAAGAGACCTGGGTCTGTTTAGCCTGGAGAAGAGAAGACTGAGAGGGGATCTCATCAATGCTTATAAATATCTGAAGGGCAGGTGTCAAGAGGATGGGGCCAGACTCTTTTCAGTGGTGCCCAGCAACAGGACAAGGGGCAATGGGCACAAACTGGAACACAGGAAATTCCATCTCAACATGAGGAAAAACTTCTTTGAGGGTAACAAAGCACTGGAACAGGCTGCCCAGAGAGGCTGTGAAGTCTCCTTCTCTGGAGATATTCAAAACCCACCTGGATGCATTCCTGTCCAACCTGTTCTAGGTGAACCTGCTTTGGCTGTGGGGTTGGAGTAGATGATCTCTGAAGGTCCCCTCCAACCCCTATCATTCTGTGAAAAGCACAAATGACATTGTCGATACAACTGGGTAATTACACTTTTGAAGACAAGTTTGCACATCAGCACTTCTGTACTCTGACACCCAGCCTCCCGGTCCCCTTTCTACTCTAACGCAGATTTAATCAATTTAAACCAAGTTAGATGAGTATATAGCTTAACGGTAAAAAGTATGGCGGAAAAAAGGGAAGGTGATTATCAAAATCACTGCCTAGGTTTTTTTCTAAATTGTAGAACAGTCTCAGTAGGCAAGTGGTGGAAGTTCTAGCACATGAGTCATTCAGTGCTAAATTGTACAGAGCATTAGTTAAAAAAACAAAAGAAAACACCACACATGAACAGTCACATCTTGGCAAAGAAATTTCACAGATGAATGAGCAGAACTTTTCCATTCCATTTTTATTAATGATTCTGTGGGATTGAACTCAAAAGGTATTTAATGTGCATAAAAAGACTGCATTACCAAAAAACTAAAATTGATTCAGTACCCATTTAAAGACTTGGCAAAAACTTTGAGAACAGTATCAAGCACGTAAAAGAACTACAGCTTTTTTCCTGAACTTAATATACTCCCAGCATTCTAATACAAACGCAACTCTTCATCTTGGGCCACAGTGACTTCATTGATGTAATTTGTTTGATATCATCTGTGAAGTCAATTTTGTGACAGGATAGTCATAGCAAAAGCTGATAATTACTGAATTACTGTAAAAAATATGCATGCATATAAAGATCTTTGAGTAGAATCCATTATCATGAATTTTATTGCTATTTAACAGGAATTAGTTTAATTGTTAAAAGAAAAAGGACACAATAAAGGAGGCTCATGGCAGGCATTGGATTTGCCATGAGCACTCTGACTTTGAGGAAGTCTCCTGACCTCTTCCACTTTACATGTGTGGGAAACTGAGGCATAATGACAATATTATTTTGTAACTCAAGATAGCCAAGAATATTCTTACTGAACTTAGTTCTAAGCACATGCATTTCCACCAATTTATGGATTTCAACGTATGTGTTCTTGCAGAGCTAGCACATTGAAACTGCTCTGTGACGCTAAAGACAGAGGGCAACCCTTTGCCCTGCAAAACTGGCCAACAAATGTTTATTAGTTTTTAGAGTTCTGTATGTTAATCTTTTACATTTTTATGAGCTGGCATTGGAAAGAACAAGATAAAACTATGGTATCATTTCATATAAAGCAACAAGCATGTTTCTCAGCAGAACTTTTTCTGAACTCTGCTCACAGAACTCTGAAGTTGCCATGAATGGTCTGCCTTGAAAAAAAACCACTGAATATACACTCCTGGTAACTTTAACCTGTGATGAATTTTAAAAAACCTCTACACATCTGTCTTGATATCTGCTTTCACTGCATTCTAGCACTATAAAGTCACATATTCACACCATTTCATAATGAAATCACACATTCTTTTTAAAGGGAATCTTTTCAGTTATTCAATTTTGCTGCTCAGAACAAACATAACAAGTGGTCTTTTGCAGGTCTGGCAGTAATACAACATCTTAGTTCTCAACAAACATTATCACTTTAAAAAAACCCCTAGTTTTAATCCTTCTTTATGTGGGAAAGACTGACTATAATAAGCTATTTTATGAATATATTGCAGTGGCTGCATTATCTACAGATACTACTTCTCTGCTAGACATGCAAATTATAGTATCCACATGGGGAGTTACAGTATGAAACCTATCAAGTTTTATGTACTTTTAGTCGTTTCATTTCCACTATGTCAACCTCATCTTCTGTATTTATAAAAGCTCTGCAGTATACCCAGCAACTCCTTGACAAAACATCTTTGTACAACCTTCTTAAAAATTCCTAATGGGTACAGCAAGTCTTTTCTTTAGGTAAGATATATATGTCCCATATGCAGTTGTCACACTTATCAGTGTTTACTGGCTAGGTACATGCCAAGCAAAGATAATCCCAAAAATAGGAAAGAGAAGAATTTTTGCCTTCTTTGCTACCATTAGGCAACAACACAGGACTATAACTGTGCCAGATAGCACTGCACTTTTTAATGTTTATTCATACAGAGGTTTGCATAAATCACTGGAATTTTCTGTATTTTTTTAAAGGCTTTTCGTGTGACATAACAGGATTTTAAAATGCTTAATCTTTTTCTCAAGATACAGACTTTATACTTAAGGCTTCAGACTACAAATAAGAGGCAAAAGCCTTGCAGATGAGACAAGTTATACAAGAAAAACAAGTTAAGAAACAAAATATGGTTTGGAAAGAAAGCTGACTTACTAATGCTGACCTACAGAAGTTACATGGAAAAACAACATCCTGTTTACTGATGCATGTGTTTTCTAGTACGTCGCCATGTAAAAAACCTGCATTTCTTTGCATGTTTGTTCTTTCCATGATTGTTCTTTACCAAGCACTATTAAGTGGAAAGTGGAAAGCAGATTCTTATTTTTAATCAGTCAAAACAACAAATAAATATATAGTTATGTCATTGGCTGATTTGTGGACACTAATATGCTTCTACTGCTTTGTATTCAGCCAAATTTTCAGTATTCTTTTGGTGTTTTTTTGTAAACTAAGGGGGGGAAAAACCCTGAAGTTTGACAGTTTGTTGTGTAGACAAATGCCAGGTAAACTGAAGATGGCCTGCTTTAGAATTTCTAGATACACACAGGAACAGTGATAAATGGACTGGTGGTCCCTCCAGTCTGAAGAGGCCTCTACAATGTTGTTATACGGTATTCTACACAAAGAGACATTAATGTCATAAATGAATGAAAACTAAGATCTTCAACCTCTAGACTGTTTTGTGATCTTGCTTTAAAATAAGCATTCAAATGTCATTTGAAGAAAACAAATTATGGGGAATCCATTAGTATCCTTAGAAAGTTATTTTGATGATTAAGCAAGGTACATCTTAAAAGTATGCCCCGTTGTTTCCATATAATTCAGAATTATACAAAAACTTTATCATCCCTCCCCCTTAATTTTTTTCCCTCCCTTTCTCAGTCAACATTTTCTCAACCTCCTCACTTTTCAAAAGGGAAGATACAGGAAGCAGTGCAAGTAAGCATCTGGAAAGTGTGCGTGGGGGGGAAGATCACACATCACTTGGCTTTTATTATTATTTTCATTTTGTATGACATTCTAAGTAAAGGCATACAATACGTCAGGGATTTTTTTAAATAAATTGATCAAGACTTTGTAGAAATTCTCCCTACTTCACAATCTACCTTCACATTTTTGCCATGCATGTATTCCATTTGGGTTTTTTAAAAAAATTAAAAATAAAATATTCTGTTGGTCTTGTCTGTGTAGGATGATCTACCTGGTACAGCTTAAATCTTAAAGGAATAAAGATATCGGAGTGATGGAGGAATCAGGAATTTAGGAAAAGTGAACGCCAAACTAGTAAACATCATCTTCCTTAGCCCTTCCCTCAAAATACTTGTACTATTATGCTGCTGTTGAGGCTGAAACTGATGTTAGCCAGAGTTTCGGGAACCTTTCATCTTTCTGCCAGTACTTCAAACAAAGCAATCACCCTCAATGTGCATCAAGCTGCCAGATACTCAGCCTCTAGTGTTTTTTCCTCTTTGTGCTGACTCTGTTCTCCCTGCAGTACTGCACTGTGAAGCAAGCATGTCAAACCCTAGGAGCTAAAAGATAGAAAACAAAATACAACAAGCTGAGCAACCCTTTTTTGCTGAGTCTACCTCTTCCATACAGTGAAGGTGAGAAACAGCCCTTCAAAGTGACATGAACTAGGTGCGTCTTGCTATAGGGTCCTTTTACGCTTATGGTCCCAAAAGTTTTGTTGAAAGAAGAGGCCGTGCTTCCTGCTCCTGCCCTGTGTTGTCCAGGTCTCCACCCTAGCCCAGCATGGTCTTCAGACATTGGACCTATCTACTTCCTGCTTTCTCATCCGCTTCCTCAAGAGTATCTATACTTCCGTCCTCCATGCACACATATGGTGAGGCAAAAAATTGACTAAATATTTCAAGTTGTAATGGCCAAAACAGTTTCTACTTACAGCAGATGTTAGCAGCGTGAAATAAAATCTTATCACTGTAAGACTGCACAGCAATGAAGTTACATTCTTTTTCCCATTGTGGGCACTTCAATGCCACTGTCACGTTACCTTATGTGGTATTTGCTTATCCACACTGAATGAACACTTTCAAGTACAAAGACCTACCTCTGGAGAATTTGTTTGGGAGGGTGGAAAGGGAAGAAATTAAACTATTTAGAAGAAAACATATTGGAAAACAGTATCAGCAATTGTTATATCAGAGGCATCATATCTCCAAGCAATCTCTCTTACATTATTTTAGTTAGTTACCTGCTTGCAAACAGGTAAGGAAGTAAAACAAACACACACAAAACACTGCCCTCTTCTTTCCAACTTTCTGACCTAAGCAAAACCCCTAATGGAAGCCTGAAAAATAAACAGTGTTTTGACCATGCTATTTCTCATGCCAAAACAATCACTAGACATACAGTACTTCTGCTGGTAAATTTGAAAGGTCCTGAATAACAAATATGAAGTATAATACTTGTGCTTCCGTGCTTCCTTACTATGAAAAGAATGCTGCTGCCACACAGGGTAAGAATCTCTATAAATATAAGCATGAAGACTCCAGTGTTTCTCACATCAATCAAAACCATTTGCCCACTTGAAACAGGGAAGTACAAGTTCCCTTTCTCAAGATCAACTACGGAAGTTTTGCAGACAGACAATAGGCAATCTTTTTGTAACACACATGACAAAGCCATAAGGAAAATGGCAGCAGCAACCAGTGCAGCTCTTCATATCAGGAAGGACTATTGGATTCCTCCATGACCCCTTTTTGTAAACTATGCTGATGAAGACTGCAGAACAAGCCACAGACAGTGAATTACAAGGCTTAGTTCATGATGGATTTAACATCAGATGCTTCCAAGTTTAAGCATGGAAAAAAATGCTCTGCCAACACCACCTACTCTGTTCTCCACCGTCTGTTGTCTTATTCTACTCTTTTGACAGGTAAACTTAGTTAATCAGAGTTATTTCTCTTGGTGAATACTTAATTCCATAGACCACAAGGTAAATAAGTATTAGCTATTCAGAAGGATCATCCTGGCTCCCAGTGTTCTTATGGAGAAACATGAAAGACCATTAAAATTTCCTAACATACATATCCACTACCTTTCCTGGTACTGTCAGGGTCAGGAAAGCCTACGGATACTGGTACATACTCCCCTTAAATGAGACTATGTCTGTGATTTAAACACAGTGGAACTTCGTCCTGTGCTGGGATCACAGCTATTTGGAGATACAAAGGACTAAGCAGCACACCACCTTCATTTTCTCTCAAGAACTGCTGTGGCAAATGACCAAGAAACAAGAATTAAACAGACAAGTTTTGGAAAGAAAAAAATAGCCTGAACTAGCACACTGCCTTTTACAAAAATGGGTAAAATTGCATCTTATCTCAAAATCAAAAAATCTGTCCTATTTTCTTTCGTCCTATGGAGATTTTTGCCCCTTTCCCCAGTTACCTTGAACTCCTAAGGAGTTTTGCAGCCACATTTGAAGAGGAGATTGTAAAAGTCTGAGGTATACACAACTGGTAAATATCTTCATACTGACCTTTACAAACTTAGTGGAAAAGCACACTACAGAACTGCTGGCAAACTCCATTATCACTGAAAATTTAAGCTGTAAAGTTCAGTAGAATCCTCTCTGTTCAAGGAAAAAAAAAAAAAAGAAAGGTCTTTTCTGCCTTCACATTTCTATTAGTTCTGTTTGGTTTTGTTGGGGCGGGTGTTGGTTTTTTTTGGGGGGTTGGGCTTTTTTGGTAAATTACTTAATAACATCATAGTATTTCATTTGTGTAATCCTTTCCAGTGAAAGGTCTGGAGATGAGTCACTAGAGTTTTGCTGGAGGGTACAATCAAGTCTGCACGTAGAACGGAAGTAAATCAAATCAAATGAAAAGCAAGCAGCAACTACTTTGACTAAATTGTTAAACAGTTGTAAGGTGCTAATTCAGTTTACCATACAAAGTTTCCTTTTTTGAATGAGACCCTGTCTCCTCCAGTGCCACAAACGTTTGTTTTCTGTGTGTGGGTGGGGTGGGGTGACATTTTCTTTGAATCTGCTGACAAAGATATCCTGTGTATATTTGGAAACAAACAAACAAACAAACAACAAACACAAAACCACACACCAATTCCTTTGCCTGGGATAAGAATTTTTATCTGAAAATTAAGATTGAGGTGTAAGAAGTATGCATTTAAATAAAAGTTACAGTTGCTCTTTAATACATTTTTACATTACAGTTACTCTTTTTCAAATAAAGGAAAAGGCTGTTAAAGGGAGCATCAAGCTCTTTAAATGTGTAACTTTGCTTTCACAAGCAACTTCTGCAAAGAGCACAGGATACAGTTGTTAAAGCTAACATTTCAGTTGTTAAATCTAACATTTAAGTACAGCCTTAGAGCCTATCCCAGCACAAAGTAGTTCCCTCATTTTTCCTACCCCTGACAAAAATACAGAGAATTCTATAATTTGAGACTCCAGGTGTCTCCAAATATTTTACAGGTGCCAGACCTGCTTTGCACTTTACAGCAAGTCAATGAATACACCTAACTGAAGGAACATGTTCTTCCTAGCTTTCACCTTCAGTCCTCTTTCATTGCTCAGGCTGAATACAGAACAAGTGAGGGAAGAGGCAAATGAAAAAAAGGAAAGCCAAAAAATTAGTAACTCATCCGATCTACAATTAAGCTCCAGTAAATCTTGCTTGAACAGTTTAAGATGATGCTGTTCTCACTTTCTACCCAGCTCCTGTGCAAAATGTTATTGCCTGTGTAGCAGAGTCAGCAGAAGGGAACATGCTCCTGACTTGCAGCTGCCACACATCAGCACATTGGCCTGATCAGAGAACATCCAGGAATCATCACATCTGCTGCTCCATTAGCTCTGGGCTCTGACTTATAATCAGCTTGTAGCACAGATGTTAGAGACTGCATATAGGAGGTAAGAAAGTGGAAGAGAAAACAAACAAACAAACAAAAGATTTGTACCTAATCTTGCCAAAAAATGGCTACTGCATTTGTCAAAATACTGGAAAACAGAACTAAAATAACAAAATTTTTCACATCACCATTCTTCATTACAGTAACTAGAGGAGCATGATACAGTAACAGCACCCTCACGGGCAGGGTGCACTTTCTTCCTAAGTGGATTTGATTGCCCGTTTTTCTCCCTAAAAAGAAGGCGCAACAGCTCATGTGCGAGATTCAACATGAAGGCCAGATATGGCTGCAATCCTTTCACGCAGGATAATCGGTCACTTCCCCAAAGCCCTCTTTGTCTGCCACTCAGCCACAGATCATTTGGTTTAAGGTATTCATTATTCAGTCTCTCCCTCAAACAAACACCCCCTCTCTTCCAGACATGCAGCCAGAACTGTGGCTGGTGAATCACTGTCCACAGCTGGGTGATTAATGAAGCCTATTGTACTTACATCAGTAGCATTATCCCAATTCTTTCACAGAACTCCCCGTGCAAATAGATAGGAATGCCAAATCTTACAAAAGAAATATTTAACATGAATTTCCCTAGAAAACCTCCGTTACAATAAGCATAACCACTTGAGAAGCACCACTGCTTCTTTACGGATTTTGTGCATCTATACTACAAAAATCAGCTCGAACCTAATTCCTTCATGCTCTTTAACTGGTGACAATGAACTGTGAGCTGTATCAAACAGGACTGTGAATTCTCCAGGAAATAGACTATCAAGTTAAGACTCTAAAGTCACAGAAAAAAAAAACCACCAACCCCAAGGATTTTTACTACTTGTTATGAGAATAAACTTACAGCGTTATGTTCAATAAGAGAAATTCCTAAAGCCCAAACCAAGATAGTTAAAAGTAACAAAGACAATGGCAAGTCTTAAGTCATTGGCGTATCTATGTAGTAAAAAACATGTAGATATAATTCAGTCTAAGGGTTAAAATTAAAAAAAGACAAAAAATCCCTAGGAAGACTAACAGGCACACTGGTTCTTCTAAATACTACGCTACCAGTTTAATTTGCTCATCTTCAAACGTGGCCATCCTCCTTTGGGAAGCTGCCCTCATTCTTTCATCCAGGCCCTGGTTGCTAAGGTTGCAGCTGCACGTACCATTCTTGTTGAAACAGATGTCCTTGGAGGGGGCCACAAAGGGTTTCATTATATACCCCTCCAAGTAGGCTCAGCACAACCAGAATAGAGCATTCCTCCCTCTCCCCCCTAACAGAAAGCAGGCAGGCACCCCTTACCACTCCACTCCACTCTGTCATGACCATTTACATAGGAAGGGCTGCAGAAGCTGCCTGCCACCACCACAGGTTTCTCCCCTCCAGGGATGGTCTTCAGAAGCTGCTCATTTATGATCCAGTCATCTTTACTTACGACTTGATGGGAAGTTCACACTGCAGTTCGACTTAAGAACAAGTAAGATGAGATTTGTTTTTTTTAAAGTCAGTAAGAACAGCCTCCTAATATTTCTAATCTTCCAGAAAGAGTTGTGTTTAAAAGTCCTGGCCTTCTCTGGGACATACTGATTGAAGACACAAAACATAAAAGGACACAACCACCAAATCCGCACACCATGCTGTGGTCTAAAGCACTGTTAATTCACATGGAACTACGTTCCTAGGGCATAATTTAAATCTTTATTGGCATTACCAGCTGAATTCATTCTATGAACGTGTTTACATGGGATATGGGCAGTGCTTCCATTTGGAAAATTTAGCAAAATAAATCAATAAATTCAAAAAACACAATTCAAAATAATTAAAAGTTAACTGCCTCTTGGACTGGTTTTGGTAGCATCTTGCTTGTAAATGCCAGTGTATTGTCAGCAATTTCCTATAAAGAAGTTCTTTAGCATTTCTAGCATCAGAGGAAAGAAAACAGGCAAAAATAATTGTTTTTTACCTTGGACTCCTCTTCCTCAGGGTAAAAAATTCATTGTTGAACAGCAGAAAATTAATAGGGAAGAAATTAAGTCTCCATGAAAAACCTGAGTATCAAGACATAACAACTCATAAAACATGTCTTTTGAGGCTATATGCAAATAAGTAGTTTACAGTGGAAACTGAGAAGATTCATTTCATGGAAAGCAATTCAAAGTGATCATTAGGTTTACATTAATAAGCATATGCAGAGTGTACACGGGTTGCAAAAGCATTCTCACATAGCGTGTCAGACTATTACACAGCAAGAAGTGGAAAGGAAATCAGAGTTTTGCTAGGCCTTAACTAAAGGTCAGACTAGTTTTTCACTTAGTGTTATCAGATCAGCAATCCGCTACCTGAAGGCCTGTCTCTTTAGGAACAGTGGAGGAAACATGGGATTTGTGCCAGCTCTGAGGAACTCAAGTCTCCATATAAGACAACAGGAATTGCAGCATTTGCTGCCCATAAGATTACCAGAGTGTCCTGGCAAGGCTATGCACTTACCACACTACCAAAGAGTCGGCGCATGATAACTGGCAGATAGAGTCTGAAACTAAAAGGCTGCTACCTGTCGCATGATCTGACACCTGTGATCTAACACTGGAAGGATCATAAACAGAAGTATGATATATTAACTCTGTGTTGACACAGGACATACACAGACTGTCTAGTCTATTTCCTGGTAACCTTGTGAAAAACAGATTAGATCTTCCCTAATGTCTTTCCTCTTGGTACTTTTGCTGAGGTCTTTGAGCCCCATATGATTATTTCTGAATGGGAACAAAGCAAGGCAGAGATGAACAAGCCCAATTTCTGCATGGGAATGTCTCTTAAAGTTCACATTTTGAAAAAAGCAACACATTTACACTTAACTGTCTCAGTTCTGCATAAAGCACTTAATAACCTGGGGTACAGTCAGGAGTTTAAATAAAGAGATCCTGAAGAATCCAACTGATGTTATTCGAGGACCATGACTCAAATACTTCTAGTGCAACAGGAAGTTAATTGTTCTTCTAATCCAGAATTTGTGATGCCTTAACCTACAATTGTGGGCTTTCTTCCATGTAAATACCTCAAATATTTAAAGCAGGAGTACAACAAGATCAAAAAAGGTACAGATAGCGTACTTACTTGTAATACTATGTATTTTAATACTAATTCCACCTGCTCTTTTTCCTAGCCTGATCTCATATCTCCCTCCCTGTCCATCTCCTGTCATATAGCTCTGTAATTGGGACGGTAGAACAATTGGTAGCAACAACTTCAATTTCTGTGTTAAAGGTATCTGTTTGCTAAAGCCCAAGAAAAAAACCCCAAAACAATAAAACACCACATGTATTTCCCATTAGGCAGCAAACAAGCCAGAAGTAACTAGAAGAATAGAGAGGGTAAGAGTCAGAGGAGTGGCAGAATAACACACAGTGGTGCTGAAATAACTGCAATTCTTGAACATGCAATATAGTGAATAATGCTGATATTTGTCAAGAGAGTGAATCTGCTTTTTATGTCACTAGTACGTGCATTTTTGAACATTTGAAATTAACTAGGATGTGTGTATCTTATATTTTCATATATAGATATCTCAAGCATTCCAGTTGCTTTAGCAAGATGTGCACAAAGCTATGACCCTCAACTTGAGACTTAGACTTCAAAACAAATGCTAATTTCACTTGCTTTATAATATACTGATATCCCAGACGGTTGCAAAATTTAGACAGCACTAGTAACACCAGTAATAATAGTGCATATTGGGCATCAACTTTCACTCATTAATTCTCTACTGGTACTTTGATGGGGAAAGAGACAAAGTGGCATTTTTGCAGAAGTTCTGAAAACAATAGTCTAAAATACTTTCTTCCACTTCTTGGTGAATATCGTATTTACTGTAATATTGAAAATGCAATATCTCAAAAATGAAATACTTTCTAAAATGTACAAATACTAATAGCAGGACAATGAAATAGTGAAAAGCCTTTCAGAAGCTTTTCTGAGAAGTTATTTCTCTTAATTTGTGAAGTCACACTCTTCTGCTTTGCATAACTGCTTCTTATTAATAACGGTGTTATTGAACATGTCCTCAGAATATAATCGGTTTCTGTAAAACAAGCTATTCTGTCTGGGTATATACGAATGAATCCTTCTAAAGGATTCTCAGCTATCTGAAAAAAAAGCAGTGAAACAAACAAAAAACCACTTCCACACTTAACTTCAGCTTGAACTACCAAATTAGCAATAGCTGCAGTGCTACTCTACTATAGAAGCTTCTGGTAAGTAAATGCTACGTGACTTTGTTAAACATATATGGAAATGAAAGTGTAGCAGTCTCTAAAAACTGGAACAGGCACATGCTTTTGTTACAGTTTGTTTTGGGACATACAGCAAAGTCATACTTTTCTGCAACAAAGCGTTACATCTGGGAATTTGAAGCCTACTTACAAGAGGTTACTAGCCAGAGCAATGCAATATGTTAGGTTAAGCCTCCACTATTACATTAGTAGTGCATACCAAGCCCCTCCTCCTTAAATGGCACTAGTCAGATTTTTGCAGAGCTAGCAACTTTTCCCAAGGCTTTTAAAACAGAAATAGTTACAGTTTTCTCCTCTGCCACCCCACAAAGGACTTCATAATGTAACGTTATCCAGCAGCCTTCAAATTCTGGGTCCATCTAACAACATCACCACAGCGCAAAGGACCACTACAGCTGTTTTGCGATACACGCAGCTGAAAGGAACAGGAAGAGACAGAAAGGTAACAGGAAAGGTTATAGCGTTATACTGGGGGAAGGAGAGAGGGAGAGGAGAAGCAAGGCAGAGCAGAGCAAAAGAAACTATACTCAAGAAACAGGTCTGAAGTTTACATACAGCGTAAAAGAACTGGATGAAAGATTTGTTTTTAAACAAATAAAAATTGGAAAAAAGGTGAAGTAAAAGCACTTGTAATGATACAACAGAAAACCCACTGCATTAAGAAGCTTTGCTGAAATACATCTAAATATCCAGAGGCAAAGACAGTGCAGGAGATATTGCGGAGGTTGGTAGAGAGCAGAAGAAAGAGGGTACAGAAACAAAGGAACCATTGTATTTACAACAGAGCATTCGTTGACAAAATATTTTTCTGGAGTGGCTTATCTGAAGGTAAATAATGAAATTTTGACAGTAAATCATGTTTTTCTTCCATGGCAACTGTGTTAACAATGAGAAATTTCAGCAATCTTCCATGAGTTTGTTTTCCCTACAACAGATGAATCAAGTAATAACATCTGTGTACAAACTAGTCTGGGCATCTGCACTTTAAAATCAGCTGGGGCTACAGAGATTCATATCACAGTGTGGCATTTCATTTACTTGTTAAGTCACAGTCCATTAAAAGGTAGAAAACATTCAATACAGCAGCACCCCAGTCTTTTGTGGCATCTCAAGTTTGGAGTCTTATGTTAAAAGCATCTCAAAACAGAACTGGAAAGTTAGGTAGCTAGATTTTCAAAAGTGCCAAGTACCCAGCAGTTTCCACTCAAAGCCTGCCAGGTTTTTGAGAAGCAGGTGCTACTCAACTACAGATTTGGCTTGCTGTTTTACAAATCAAACAATTCCTTTGGCACCCCCACCCCCCCAATAATTAATTACAATGCTCCTCCATGCCTCCACTCTCTTCGGCATAAGGAAATTAACATCTTTTCATATACATGTAAAACAAATAACTATCACCCACACATTCCTCTTTAAGAGAGGGCATTTCACATTTCCACCTCAACAAAGTAAACGCATCTTCCCCGACACTAAGTTGAAAAGACTTTAGAAAGGGGTCTAGGCTGGCATTACCATCCCTATGTTTTAATTCACTCATATTAACTAAAAAGCAAACAAAAATCCCAGCGAAGGCAGTGCAACTCCCCCATCACTATTTTCCTGCCTGAGTCTATTCAAAAGTGGCATTCCTCTTCTGCTGGTCAATGGGATTTAAGGAAGTTACAGCTTGAGGGCGCTTTTTCAGTTCCTCAAGCTCCTGTGCCAACAAGTCAATGTGCTCAGGATGTGCAAATGCAGCTCAGCCTCCAAACATAATTCATACTTAAGGCTGGTTGACCCAGCTTGACTGACACAATAACTGTTGACAAATACTTGGAATGAAGTCTAACAAACCAGCCTCCAAAGAATGGTTGGTCATGCATGAACCAGCCAGAGAGAGGCCTGGATCTATTATGCAACAGGAATAATGGGAATATTGGCCTGCTTACCCCTGCTCCCCAATTTACTCTATGTTAAAGATTTTCACCAGTCTGTGGGTACCTCTAGGTTTGCTTTATTAATCAACTCGGAGTTGGGCCATCACCTCAGTGAGTGGCAAGTGGCTAACAAAATACATCTCCTATATATACGATTACACACAACATTACATAATAGATATTGCTATTTGAAAAGTTCTTAATGTTTCTTTAAAGCCTCCCAGTTCTTCATTCTTCAGTAGTTCTAAAAGTTCATTAATTTTCCCAAGTCTCAGCTGGTTCTTATCGTTGCATTTCAGTTCCTCTCTTCTGAAGCTGTAGCTCATGTATAAACAATCTCCATCAAAGTCCTCCTATAGACTTCTCAGAAAACTCAAGATGTCACATTAACTTATGCTTACTCTATGTCTCTTTTTAATATCTAACCTTTTAGAAATTGCTTACTGTGGATTAATCACATTCTACATTCACTATTCTGTTGATTCAGCTTGACTGGGTTTTAGGCCAGCCTTGGTCAGGAGTGTACAAAGGATAAACGAGCAGTGCTTACATAAGTCTCAAAATATGCACCTGCATTCTATTAATCAACCTTATACAATTTCATCTATTCTTTAACCATTCTATAATTATTCTCAAAGTTTATTAAAAGTCTAACGAGGCCTAAGTTACTTGAATCACTCAAAAGCTTATTCCTTTTACACTCAGTAACATGTAACATTCCTGGTAGGATTAATAACTGGGATTCAAGAAAGACTAGAAGGAGTAAAGATTGATACACATTTCAATAAAGAGAAAGACAAGATGTGCTGCTTCTGAATTGCCTCAGTCAAAAGAAGAAATCAGATTATTGAAAAACGCTGCAGCTACTGGCTCATGCTTAAAGTAGCAGGAACAGCAAGAAATTACTTTGCTCATTATATTTTAAAAAGAAAATGACATTGTAGAATGGTGTCTTGTAAGAAGCCTAATATGATCTGAATGAAGCATATTCCAAGAAAATAGATCAGTCTCTCCTTGACAACAGTGTAGCATCCAAACGTCTCAATCAAACTGCAACAATTCTGGACATGAGTAAACTGCTGACTAGGTGTCTGTGAAACTACAAAAGGGAAGCAAGACATTTGTGAAATCTGCATGTACAAAGCTGAATGTTAGTAAGATTTTCAAGACAGTATTTTGAATCTACGTGCCAGAGTCCTGGGTAAGTGCTTACTGGAACACATCCCTCCTTCAAGGCATATAGCTTAAAGAGCTTTTGTTATTAAGGGAGTACCCAGTAAGGTATACATAATGTTAAAAAACAGAGCTAGAAAATAATCCGTTTTATGTCCTTCAGTGTGGTGTAACAACTGTTGGTCCAAAAAGAAGACATCAGAGTGGAAGAGTATTTTCTGTGGCAAAGATAAACCTGGAAGTTAAATTGGGCCATTAGCAAAAGTCTGTTCATTACTTCCTCTTTCCTTCTTGATACTACCTCATTAATACAGGAAACAATATTGTCCTTTTCCTTCTTTTGAAGATAATGGACAGTTGCCATGATTAGAAGTTCCACCCGGAATTCAAGAACAAGATTTAGATATGGTAAGGGAAACAGATCTCTTCCACTTGTGTTCACTTTTGCATCCAGCCTGCTCTAAAAGTCAGACTTTATATGCTCTTAGACTTCATATGAGCTTTTCTCTGCCTCTGAGCAGTATCTCAAGTAATTTCATGATGTAGAATAGGGTTCTTTAATTATTTGATACCTAAAGTGATCTAATTTGACTATGTAACACGTGCACATTGTCTGGTAGCTTTTCTGAATGGATAGGCATTGCACATTGGAGGGGAACTACAAATCTGATGTACAGAAGACAGACAGTAAGCACTAAACAATTTGTGACAAGGACTATTAACATTCAGCTTGGGCTCTCCCAGGAAACAAGATGCCAGAGTTCAGGTAGTCCCAGGACATTTGTCCTTGGCATTCTCACTGCAGACAGCACTTTGTCCTGAGCATTATGCACCACTTGGGCTTGGGGCACTTTCTTTGGAGACATGATTATTCATGCCAGAATTACACTCTTGGGCTTCTTAGGCTTTGTGCCTTAATTACAAAATGGCAGCTTTTTTTTCATGCATGAAATCACATATGAAAACAAAAATATGATTGCAGAGTATAATGTGTGTAACAGGGCAGGAAGTATGTATAGGTTTTTCAGGATGCCATATTTCACACTGTACACAAGCTTAGCCAATTTAAGGAAAAGATTACAGCATACGACTGTACTTCCAGAAAGAAAAAAAACATCTTCTAGAACAGAATTTCCCAGTTTGTTTGAAATATTTTAAATAGCATTATAAAGTACATTCTGTAGCTAGTTAGAAGTCTAAATAAAAAACCTCAAAAATGAAAGCTCTCTCAGGGGTATATAGTCAACATTTCAAACTACAGTAACTGAACATCACGCAGGTATACTTCCTAGCAACATTTCTTTGTGGGCTTCATGCTTTCCTTCCCCATTACACTGCAGGATGGCTTACCCACAAAGGAAGACAAACCAGTTTAAGAGTCTAATTGAGATACCAACCAATATTCCCAACACACTTTCCTATCCTACTTTTTGTTTACTCTTCTCTTCATACAGATAGGTGTAATGAAAGTTGGCTTCCATGATTGCAATTTTTTTATTGATAGTCTTTGATTCATAGTGTTCTTCTGGTTTATGGTTTCCGTTGGCACAAAGCTTCAGTGACTTTGTTCCTCATATTCCACTTTACTATTAAAAGTGACAGCAAAAGTTGCACTATGTAATTCTGCGTTAATATGGTTCAACTGGATCAGCTGTGATCTGCTTCAAAATGCAAACAAAATGTTTCAGGGAAAAAAACCAAACCCATTTTTGAAGACCTATGTAAGAAGCAGAATCAGATACACAATCCAGCTACAGCACAGCGATTTGACTCAAGTTTAACAATGAAGGAAGTGGAGGACAGTCAGATACAAACACAGTTGGTGCAAGAGACAGCAGTAATGAAATGTATTTATTCAAATGGGCTTCTGAAATGGAGCAACAGAAGAACACCATTTTGCATCTGTGTTACTTCAGAGTTATTCTACAGGATTAGTGCAATGATCAGAACTCGGGAGCTGCAGGTAGAAGTTAAGTTAAACTGAAAAACAAAAAGTCCTTCATTAAACAAAATGGTAAAATCCAACATCTTACAGGAATTTTTTTTTTCCTTTGCCCTTAAAGTGAACAGCACATACAAATTTCAGTTAAATAAGTGAACTAAAACTTCTCTTTTTGCCATTGTTCCAACTTCAAGAATCACTTATTAAATTGAAAATTAGAGTCATACAGAATTGATGAAAATGTGGTCTAAACACTTCCTTACACGGGAAACTAAAATCCATGAAAATCTTACTCAGAAAAGACAGCCCATGAACCAAATTTGGAAACCACACACTACAAAAGCAGGGTAATAGAAAGGACATATTTCAGATTTTGAAGATAAGCAGGCTTTTCTGTGGTGGTATCCCCACACAAACACAAGACATGAATAGTCTGCTAATGTTTTAGGCTAGGACTTGTGGCTGCAAGAGTGTACTGCAGAAGCTTTTACTGCTAGATGTGAATGCAGTAAGGGCTTCCTTGACAAACTCAAGTCATTTACTGGTGTAAAACCATTTATCTAAAATTCACTACCACTTTGACACTAGCTCCAGAAGGGAGAAAATAATTTTTTTTTCCTACCTTCTGCCCCACCCCAGTATTCTAGACCTTTAGTGAATTCAGTGATAAGTAGCAATACTAGAATGGAAGAGTTAAGAAAAACACATTTTTGTCTTTTTCAGATTGTTCTGGGTTTGTTCTAAGCAGCTGGAAAGTATATGTTTCACAGTATCATGAGACCAGATGAGCAGTATACTAACTATTATGAAGAGCCACAAGCCTTAATGCCTTCTCCTTCACATGACTGGAAGTACATCCACACACCATGCAGTCAAAGTCACACAACAAGAAACACTGGCTATGTGAATGAAGATGCAAGTCCAGACACACAGGGGGGACAGGGGAGGGAAAAGTTACAGAGTTCTAGGTAAAGAGGCAGCAGGGAATGGCCCTAGTGCACTGTCCTGCATCACTATCTTACAGTATGTCCTATTCCAGCCTAAAAAACCCCATGCTTGAAGTTCTAATATTTTTCTTTGTTTATCTTAAATGTTCTAAGGGTCAAACTGACACTTTGCACCTCAAAACTGACAGTTTGCACCTCAAAACACTTAGGATAAATGAAAAATATTAGGACTTCAAGCATGATTTTTTTTTTAGGCTGGAATAGGACATACTCTTAGATGTTTATGGAGATTTCACACTCAACGATTTCACAGCTGCTAGCAAGGCAAGTCAGGAAGGCTGTACTTCCTAGCCTGTGATTGAAGCTTCCTGCGGACACTCCTGGAGCATGTACAGAAAGGGCAGCCAACAGATTGGGAACACCCATTGCACTTCACTTGTTTCTGGCACAAGATGGAAATGTGCATGTTTTTGCACTGTAGAGTTCTCTTTGCTCCCTGCCTCCCCCTGCTCCAGAGGGACTGACTGATGGCAGTGCTCCAGGAGAAGTCTTCCCCACTTGGTCTTACTGCATCAGCTGTCATCCATGACCATGCCCTCCTCCTGCTGCTTGCAGTACAGCCCTTATTCTCCTTTGGTAGTAAATATTCCTCCTCTTTTCGTCTCAGTCATCTTCTTCAAACAGGCATCACCATCTGCTCTTATCATCCCTACATCTGCTACCCAACTGCCTGCCTCCTCTTCTCCCCCTTCCATCCACCTCTGCAGGGTGGGGTTTTTTTGGTTGTGGGGTTTTATGGGGTTGGTAGGGGTTTTTTTATTTATTTTAAAATTACCTGATTAGCCTACCATTCCCTTCTTCTCTTTCCTCCCTCCTGAAAGAGTCTCAAGGACAGATATGCCCCATCACCACACCCCATTCTCATTCTGTAATGAAATGGTTTTTTCACAGGGTGGGTATATAAATGTCTGGGAATGCTCCTGAGGCATCACAGCAAGAAGCTGGCCAGAGGAGGAACCGCAGGGCCAGCACGGGAGGCTGCAGCTCCTGCTCCCACTTTGGGATGCCATGTACACTTTCAGTTTCACAGGCTAGTAATAAAACTACTTCCTTGTCACATACTTCTCCAGGGAAAATTCATGTGCATACTCTTCCTTCCCCAGGCTCTCTGGCAGAAAGATTTTACAAGTAATAGTGAAATTTGAGCTGGAAAAAAACCAAAACAAACAACACAGGTGTGTTCATAGACAGGAAGGAACATGAGGGATAGGCCGAAACATGTCTGGTATCGTCAGTTGTACTGAAGACACTTCAGAGTTGTCAAAGGAATATGGAAGGAGAGAGAAAGAAGGAAACAGAAAAATGTAATGTTAGATATCTACCAATATTTAAATGGAATTTAGCATACTTTGAGTATTTTTAGGGTAAAGCATGAGGTTTGACTGCTACTTGAATTACATAGTTCATGAATGGTGTTCAGAAGCACATAGAATAAGGTAGAACAGAAAGATACTTATTACATAGTACCTGAGAAATGAAAGTGTTTTGCAGGATTTGATCTCAATGTGAAGAATTGTGCAATGTGTTCCACAAGTTACACCTCTCTGAGGAAGCAGCATATGTTGGAGATTTTTATGCATGTTTCCTAAAGTACTGTTACCTAACAGAATCCTTCTCCACAGTTCATTTTGATTTTTAGGAAAACCCAAAATTTGTGGTAAAATATGAGACAGTAAAGGAAAACATTAAAGTAGAACTTACAAGCTTCTAAAATGAAAGTTACTGTACAGAACTGAGCTTATAAGAAACTACCAGTAGTTTTGGGGTTTAACTGTTCCATAAGTAGTCACGCAACCCACAGAAGTTAACCCTACATCAATGCATTGCAATCATATCACTTACTAAAGTCAAATAGGAATAGACCTATACCAGAATTTTGCTGGAGGCAAATTCAGCTGATTAAAAACACTGTTTAACATCACACCAAAGCACAGGTACTTGACAGGTATTGGAAAGTAGTAAAGTCAAGCTGGATGGGTCCTTCAAAGCTGAGCAAACCAGGATAAGCAACAGCATATGATACTAAACTGCAAGTTAAATTAGTAAAGCCATGAAAGGTATCACACAAAGAACACCAAAGGAGTTTTGTCATCTTATTGAAGAATTAGGTATTGGAGATCTATTTAGAAGCCTGACTTTGAAGAAATGAATAGGAATGAGAAATTGACCTAAAGTAATTAGCAAATCCATCACGAATGTACTTTCGTAAAAAAATCAGGGAAGGAAAGCTATATAAAGCATATGTGGCTGCACATACCACGAATACCGGAGTCTGTTGGGGCAACAAGACAATTTAATGCTGCCAAAAATAACCCGTTAAATTAGTTTTGGGTCACAAAGTACCTGGATCTCCTGTCAAAGTTAGGCTGACTTAGATAGGAATCATAATCAATCTGTTTTTATTTTAAGCACAAAGGACATTTGCATATTGTAATTCTGCTGGACTTCTTATCAGGGGCCTATCGCCAGGGAGGCACTTGAACTGCTGCTTAGAATTCATGAGAAGAGCAATGAAACCAGATCTAACCTACTTAAGGTTAAAATCCCTATCATGCTTTGATGGGTTTGGTACCACAATGAGTATTCATAGGTCTGTCATCTATGTTTACCTCAACATTTAAAATGAAAAGTAAAAAGTAAACTGACAGTATTGCCTGCCTGAATTTCACAACTTCAGTAACCCTAGTCCTTTCTTTAAGCAGCAGGTTATTCACTGAAGAGATCCTCAATTCTAGAGAGCAAAGAAGAGGGGAAAAAAAGGCATAAGTAACTATCTAATACAGCTCCTAATGCAAATTATTTATAACAAAGAGCAATGTAACTTCATGTTAGCAGGAAGAAAATAAAACAGCTACCAAGAGAGATGGTCAGGAGTTTCTCCAACTCTTCTCCTTTACAGAGCAACACAGATATCAGAACGGCTGGGATACTACCATTTGTGAATGAATTCAAGGATTAGAGGCTACCTTGTTCACTACAGTGTTGGAAGAAACCTTCACTGACTTGCACACTCTCGGGTGCTCTTTATTGTTATCCTAATATGTTTACACACTGGTTAAAATACATAATATTTTCGTGTGTGTGTATATATATATGTGTGACATAGTTAAAGGAAGTAAATAAGAAGAATGGGTTCAAAATCAGTAACTACTTAGTTTTGGCTGCTCCCTTTGCTAGGGTCAAACCTTAATATTAGCGGGGCTGGTGGAAAGGCCCTAAACCAGATACATATTCCAAGATTTTCGTATGCAAGATTAGTTAGATAATCCTTCTTACTGATCAGCCTTCAGAACACTGGCAATACCAGGTAGTTCAGGAAACAACTGTTTTGTACTAAGTGCCCAATAAAAATGTATAACTTGGCAGTTAAGTTTCATGACATGTGAGGTTTGCAAACAAGTTTGTTATTGAATTATTGTCCATGACATTGGCTACCAAGTTCAGCAGTCCTCAGTAAAAGGAAGGATGGATTACAAGTACTGCAGGCAGTAACAGAAAGGAAACACATTCGTTAAGAGCTGACTCTGAGTGACAAGAAGAATCACTGCTCTAGAACCTGCTGTTGAAGTAGCAATGGATTATTTACCAGTGTTGAACCTGTGTTCAAAAAATACCCCAACCAACCAGAAAAACCCTGTATTCAGAGAGAATCCACCCGTAATGACAAACTTTTGTGACAGCATGCATATATCAGAAATGGGCTTCAAAACAGACAGAAGCTGGAGGAAAGCTGAAAACTCCAAACAATCCAGTTCACACTTCAAGTGTTCATGTAAAATAAGATAAAATTAGTAGTAAATTAAAGTTTATGTATCTCCTGTGTTAGGTAGGGCAATGTTTTGTAGATTTGATTAAAAAAAAAAAACAACAAACAAACAAAAACCAACTCTTCTACACTTGAGCTCCCTGGTGTTTTACTTTCACACTATATGGCAAGACATTTGCTTGCCAACTTTCACTGGGGGCTTGTTTTGTCATATTTCAGCCCTTCCTTGCTCACAAACTAGGGAACCAAGTCTTCTGTTTTTTTCTCAGACTGACATAAGCCAGATTTAAAAAGTAAAATTAAGGGGTTTTTTAATCTTTACTCTTGTGTTTTTCAGAAAAGACTGTCAGAAAATTTATGGGCTAGAGAAAAAGAGCTGAGGCAGGTAAGAGCAGGTAAAATAGACTATAAGTGAAGAAAAATGGTAATTCAAGAGAATAATGCTGGGGAGGAAAAGAGGGAACGGGGAAACTTGTCTGGACAGCATTACATGTCAGAGACACAAAGCTTTGATCACCCTCTTTGTTCGTATAGAAATCTGGATGGTCAAAAAGGAAAGACTTCACAACAACGGATTAGTAAGAGTATCAATATTAGGTATTAGCTGTAACTGCATTCATGAAAATAACGTTTGATTATTGCATATCCCTGACAATGACACAAGGAGACTCTGTGGAAAGAGTAAGAGTTGATTCCTTCCTTTGGCTAAGGAGCCAAACAACACCTTTTTACTCTTTGTTTATCTTTAGTTACCTCAGAATAATGAAGAGTAATGAAGTAAACTTTAATTGACAGAACAGTAAGCTCGACAGACTATATAAAAGGTGTTGAGTCACTGGATGAAAGGCTAGAGAACTACATGTCCTAAAGATGGGACCATCTACTCAGAGCAAAGCTGAAGGCTATCAACATAGCAGCAGAGGCACACAGGGAAAACACTTCAATATCATAATGCTTTGGCTCCACATGAACTATATTCAAAATACCTGTAAGTAGAGTCCTGATGATTTCTCTTTCCCCTGGTGTTTATTTTACCATATCAAAATAAGCTGTTCCTCACAGAAACAGTTAACAAACAGCTTATAACACATGACACTGCACTGGTTGCCTAACAAGTTCAGTAAGAAAGCAAATAAAATCCTTAGAGCCAGCAAGGCAAACATACATTTTTAGAGTAGATGTCGATTTTGTAACTGAATTGTCACTGAAAGTTGGCTGCCTTCTAGTTAAAGACTCTGTGGACAATATCTGATATATAGATAGGAGAACCAACTCATTTAGCTGTAGTTAAACATGGACCTCTTCACTCAAATGCAATGCAACTGAAATCAAAGTAATATGAATCTTTCTCCACTAAGTTTTACTGAGAGAAAACTGAGACAATTCTGCATTACGAAATGTTAGCACAGAGTACACTTTAATAGCACACATAACTTCCTAAAAACATGTAGAGACTGCAATTCTGTATAAGGCATTTCAATAGGTAACAAAATTTATACAAATGAGGTAAGAGTAGATATAAGAATATCTATATATATGACTTCAAAGCCAAATGTCTTCCTCCACCCCTCTCCTTAAAGAAAAATAGACTAAGTAGAAAATAAATTAGTTACACTTTCCTGAACTGTTGCATTCGAAATCTAGGGCCATGCTGTAAGAGCAGCAGGACAGAACAATAAAAGCCATCCTGGTACAACACCACTTTAAAAAGTCAGTCACAAATGAGATCTGGCCCAGTAGTTGCAAGTCATTGTGTCACAGCTATTTTGAGTCTCAGATGAATGAAGCCTGTAGACTAAACCCACATCCTAATGGACAATTTAATTCACAAAACTTCTACAAATGGTAGACTTCTGGCTTGAAAGGCTAGTAAATAAACTGGCATAGAATACCAGCCAGCAGAGTGGAAAGAATGGTTGTTTGCAGGAACTGCCAAGGTATAGTATTAATCAAGCTGTAACCACTTTCTATGAAGGCTGGACAGCTTACTGCAGACTTGCCCACATCACTCATTCATTAAGAATGTCACTTATAAATAGCAATTGTTTAAGTGTTAGCATTTGCATGAGAATCTGAAGCTTTATGCTTGTCTAAAGCCTTGTTTTCATAGCTAACAATTCAGTATACTTACTGTATTTCTAAATAATAATTAAATTACTGATTTAACCAGTTATAAGAAATCACTGATGTTGCAACACTGGCGGGTTATTTCATCATTATCCTGACATTATCTGCTCAGATGATTCTTATCTTACTTAGTCCATCACAGCTTAAGCTATATTAGCCTTTTTGAGTTCAGTATAAAACCTGTGTGTGAAAACAAAGATTACAAAGTACAAATCAATATGATAAATGACATACAGATTACCTTAGAAACGTGAAACATACCTATTAGTACAGTGCTTCTACTGAAGAGATACACATTCTTTTAGAGAACCTAAATGCCAAAGAAGTCTGTTTTGATGCGGCAGCTACAACAGTGTCATAAGCATTAACAGACTTGGGAAAATTAATGCT
This sequence comes from Burhinus oedicnemus, assembly GCA_008921705.1. Lineage (NCBI taxonomy): Eukaryota > Metazoa > Chordata > Aves > Charadriiformes > Burhinidae > Burhinus > Burhinus oedicnemus. The sequence continues at coordinate 1,340,851 of VFFE01008422.1, read as the reverse complement.
GTTATTACTAAATGTATCAAATTCAGAGAAAAAATCATTAGTGCAGCCCCCCTAACAATTTCTAAGTTGTTTTCTAATTACACAGAACAGGCTGAAATTTGATAAAGAACTTGAAGACACCGTATATGTAAAGTGTAAGCTTTAAAAATGGATTTGTGTGTTAAGGAAAATTATTTTCTAAGCTAAAGAGGCCATGAGTTTACAACATATGAAGAGTTAAATAGCCTGCAAACTTTCAGGCCTCTCAACTGGGAGGGAAAAAAAAAATCCAGACATTGAACTTCAGCAGTTGCACCCGTTTATCCATAAGAAAATTATTATCTAAACTTTATATTGGGTTTCATTACCTTCATTAGAACATCTGACTTTTCCCATCCTTTTGCAAGCTATTGAAAACAGAAATGGAAAAAATACCAAGGATAGTTTTGCACTTGCTAAGTACTTTTTATATCTCTATACAGGTATGTAGTATATATACAAAGATTTACAATCATCCTTCCATTCCAGTTGATGGCAAAGTCACATACACACGGAAAATTACAGATAGTCACTAGAGCATATGTTATCATTTCATTAAGAAGCGTATAAATGGTATACCCATTCATTTAGTAGAGGCATAATGAATGTGAATGGAGTTAATAAATGTCAATGAGTTCAGAACTGTGCATATTTGGAAGCAAAAGAGCCATAAGGTGTGTAACATTAAATGTAAGTTGAGGCACAAAGAATCATGAAAGCTCATTTAGTTTCTCCCATTCCTATCAGAGGGATATGTCTCAAAATTAGAGTCCTTTAGAGGACAATGTAGACATGGAGTTAACACTTAAATATGTTTGAAGGAGGAAGATAGCTCTATTCACTAACTTAGGCTAGACGAGGACTTGGGATAGTAGCCTACTTGAACTTATCTCTGAATACCTTTTCCCCACCTCAAACATTGTTTTTCAGAGATCCTTAGAAGATAGCAACATTAAGACATTTCAAACTGTCATGATGTTTACATTTACCTCCCTTGGCCTCCAGAAATCTCCCCAAGAAAAAAGGCAAATAATCCTCTTGGAAACTACTAGGAGTCAGACACATAGAAGGCTGACTTGCAGGTCATGTTTATCTGTGCTGGCATCAAGCTTTCCTATTTCTTCTCTGTTCTAATGAAATTCTTTGGCTCAGAAGTTTCTACTTGGATGATGAATAGACAACGCTGTATGAATACACTAAGGAGAAGACTGAAAGAGAGCTGAATTTCTGCACAGCATCTGACCCAGCTATGTAAGGTGTGAAATCTTCCATTTCATTCCAATTAAACTCACTGGATTTTTAGTATGGAGAAACTCAGTATGTATCACAATGTTTGAGAGGCTAAGCCTTTCATAAAGAGAAGGAAAAAGTACCTTTCTCAGATTATTTTACTACCATACAACCTAAATCTAAGTGATCTCTTTCACTGTATGGAAAGGTTTTCTTTTTTCATAGGGAAATGGCTGAAAGAGGCTAATACTGTCAGGGATTTTGGTGTTAAGAAGGTGCATTTAATAGAACCTGCTTCTGAAAAGCATACTATGTGTTCATATCTGCCAACACAGACATTGAGAACCTGACATGAATAACTTAACTGATTCATCAGATAAAGGATGTAATTTAATTAAATTTTTGCCTCAAAACCTGGTAGGAATAATCCCTTAGCTGTCTGCTTTAAATCACACAGGTGACAATCAACCTGTGTGCTACCACTAATCCTGTGCATAACAGAAGTAGGTTGAAGTAATCAACAGAACAAAAAACCCCACACAGAACTAGAATAGATCATTGTTTGAAGTCCTACAGACCCTAAAGTTTTGTCTATTAAAGAACAAGAAAGAAGATATATTCTGTTAGTGGATATTAAACATCTTCTTCAACAAGCAAAGACAGGACCTAGCAAATTACTAGCTGTACAAACAGCTCCACTGCCTACGCAGTGGAGGTCAGCCTTTGCAAAAACAGCCTTGAAAAACTGCAACTTGTTTTCCTAAGGCAAAGGCTTTCAAAGTCATCACTTCCCATACTTACCCTCTCAAAAGAAGGCCACGCATTTTGAAGAAAAAATACCACACTAATAAGCATTATTACTACGACAGACTGCATATTACAAATGAATAGCGTTGTAAAAACAAAATACACACAGTGATGTAAATGCACACATGGATGGCTCAGACCTACTGCTGACTGTGTAAGTTCAGTACACTGAGTGTTCTGCCACACCAGGCTAATTACTCCGCTCTGCCGGTGGTACAAGCAGCTCTCAAGAGCTGAACTCTGACGCAGTGAGAGCATTTCAACTCCACATTCCTCTTGGTGGTTTTGCTATAGGGTTTATCTAGTCAATGAAAGAGCGAAGAAGCCCATTTTCTCAGGCCATCTCTTAAGAGTCTTAAGAACTTGGCCTGCATTTTGAAACAGTATCAATGCCTCTGTAATTCTCAATACCAGCAGGCTGGTGTTTTCAAGCTAGTAAATTACTGCAACTCATTAAAATTTGAGACAATCAATATAGTAATAGGGAAAATAAATCATCCTTCATCCAAGCCTCCCTTTTCTTTCCAGTTTATTTAGACTACAGTAGTAAAGAGCCAAGAAATGCCAAGTTTAACTTCTCCTGTCCCCCACACAAAGCAATAACCAGCCTTCCTATAAGTTCTTATTATTTGTAAGTTTATCTGTCATCAGCAGTGACTGAATAAGGGTAATTATCAAGAACCAGTTTCAGCACTCTAGAACAGAACACAATTCCTCTTAAAAACATTTTTGTTGGCTTTGTTTTTCAGTTTAAACTAGAATTGAGTACACTTCAGAACTAAGTCTGTGTCTAAGGCAACAATTAACAACTGTATGTACAAAAGCATCCAGACAGGCTTACCCAAAACCAAGAACCTTAAACATTCACAATGACTTGGCAGAAATCACCAGGACATGTGCTATCAGTAGCAAGTGTCCTTGGTATGCAGCTCCAGTTGTAAAACACTGACTTTTAAGCCTATGCATAAGTTCTTAGAGAGGCAACAAAGAAGTTTTGAAGTTTCTTTTGATATAGGGAACTAACTGTCCGCTTTGTAATTTCTAAATCGCTTAACAATCCTGTTTGTTTCAAACATTCTTTTGGAACTCACCAAAGACTGGTATCTGTCAAGGACTGGCATTTGTCAAAGACTGGCATGTCAGACAAAGGAGTGAACAACCTGACCTTGCTGCAAGTAAATCGTATAGATAACGGGAGCTGCTAACAGCATCATTATTGTATGCAAGAAGCGACCATCTGGTTAAAACCGGTCTTGCGGTTTGGAGCCCAGTCAACTCAGCTTTCTAGGCCAAAGGTGAAAAGTATACGGTGAAGCAGACTACGAGCCTTCCTCCAAAAGACCCCAGCCCACGACCACCAGATGGAAGTGCGCATGCGGCAAGAGGAGGAGAATTATGATAATGAGTAGCCGGAAAGAATTATAATAGTCACACCCACGCCGGAACTATTTGTAATAATCCCACCTATGCTAATGCATATGTATGTTGAAACCTATGAATATGTATATCTTTATTGTATAAATTTCTGGTAAAATGTGCTGTTGGTGTGCGTGTACTTTGGAGGAGCGATCCCCCACGCACCCAGCGCTGAATAAACATACCTGCTTTATAACTCTATCAGAGTTGTAGAGTTTGATCCGCACGTCATTTTACTTTCCTAAAATAGGGATTTTACTTCTTTGCATTTTATTTGCACATTTTGACTTCTATGTTTGTGTCTGTGGACAATATTCTTAATTCATTTTTTTTCTTTGAAGCTCCAAATTTGTGCTTGATTTCCTTGATAAAATGTTCATATATTATTACAGGTTTTTCACAGATTTTTACAAAATATATAGAACAAGTTTTAATCAAGATAACTTTAGGCTTCTAGTATTTATCAAATATCTTTTGAACTATCAAAAAAAATCCAAATAAATAAGATAGTCTCTTTACAGAAATTCAAGAAATAACCTCTGGTTCCTTTTAATTGTGAGAGGGTAAAATGACAGCATTTTTCCTTGCTTTTTGCTCATTAACACTTTTTTCTTTTTTTAATTACATTTTTTCCTTCATTAGAATTTATGATTCATAGCTATCATTACACTTTTACATCTCTGAGTTTCTGTTAAATTTTCTTTGAGTGGTTAACAAACATACAGAAAAAGATGCCTTTGCAAAACGATATGTTCAGGATTTTTTTTCCCAAATTATTTTTAGTTTCTTAATTAAAATAATTTAATTTTTTTGAAAATCAAATTAATTCCATTTTAATTAGCGAATGATGTGTTTTTTCCTTCCAGCAATTAAAGAATGGGGATTTTGTGCATTAGGAGATATTTGCTTAGGTTGTTGTTTCAAAGCTTCCATCTAATGGTACAGTTTGGTCCTATTATATTGAAAAAAGAATCTATATTTGGGGTGGTGTTTGACAGGGAGAATGAATGCAGACACCAGAATAATTATATTACAGTCCCTTTGGGAATGCCAGTACCAAATTTAGCCAGACTGATGGGACACTGTCTAGACAATCCTTTTTGTGTATCAGCTGTTTTTTCCCTGCTTTATTGTCCAGCTTCAATATATGACTGGAACCTGCATATGGAGCCCAAACATAACCATTCTTGCAGCTGTACTTTGCTGTAAAAAACAAACCACCACCACCCCAAAGCCTCAGTATTATAATAGTTATAAAACAGAAAAGCAAACAAACTATGCTTTTGCACAAAATATGTGTTATAAATTTAGAGATGGTTCAGGTTATAATTCTTTAAAAAAATTTTATTAGGATATTAATGCAATTAAAAACAAGCAAAACAGCGCTGGGCACACCAGGGAGTCTCTGCTCCACCAAATGGCGGCCTGGCCTCGTGCAAAGCAATACGACTCCCTTTATATCCTAGCCTAATACATATTCATACTGCCTCTTAGAAGTCTCCACCTCCAGGTGGCGCAGACGCAATGGCCCATCTAGAGCTTTCTCGAATCTCCTCTGGTGATTGATGGACTCAGTGCAGGGGTCCTCTAGGCAATATTCCTCAGTCAAACCCCCTTCCTCCCAGACGCAACACCAGACCTCGTAACATAGTTTGCGGTCACAAAAACTCAAACCAACTCAACAACAAAAGTTACAAACACTTTCCCTCAACAAATACACATAACCATACATAATATATAACCATACATTGCAAAATATCTGCAGCACATCTGCTTCCATACGTCCTCAGCACATTCTGTGTTCTTGCAACCCAAAGAAGTCTTCTTATTTTATAACACTGCTCCATATTAACACGAATCACCATTGTATTCCTCAATATGTAAGTGTGTACATATGTATGCACACATATGTTTACAGATAGCTATTCTATTATTAAAAATCCAGTTCAGTAGAATTATCACTTGAGCTCACCAGTGGATACATAATCTTGGCTGTGGCTCTATTTTTTGTGGGGAGGAAGATGGAGGGGGGTGATTTTGAAGGCAGTGTTGTTTTACAGAAGACATGTAGATGAGGGTAGAAATATTGCTCTCTTTTCATGTGCTCCACCTCTTCCCAAAAGAAAATTGAAAATATATAAAACAAGCAGGTTTTGTGAAGAGGCAATTAGGAACTATTGTACATGTAAATTACAACCTTTCATTTTTGAAAAGGGCAAAGGATAAAAAGAAGGAATATTTATCAGATGTTTACACTGTAAATAGCAGTACACACTGCTCAGCTTTTCACTTGCTGAACGTAATACTGAGCTGGAATTAAGCCTGTTCTAAAGACTCATAGGACTGCAGGCTGTTTCCTTTTTTTTTTTAAGTAAAAAGCATCAGAAACCTATGATAAAGAAATTGCTACAAAACTTAACTGTATCAATTAATATGCATCATGCCACTCTGTCACAAGGGGATTTTTTTTTTGCCACTAATACCTAAAAGTATCTTCCCAAGAAACAGCCACTGATAACAAAAATGCCCCTCAACCTTCTCAAGATATTACGCTGAAGAACTGCACTGCACACAGTCTGGGAAAAATCTGTGGAAAGTGGATATGCGCAGCGAACTTTCTAGGTCTGTACCTTCATTATCTGAAAATGGCACTCAATAGGTAGGTAGTCCTTGAGATGATTTTGTTTGGCCTTGGCAAGATGCCTGCTACTTATCACTGTTTAGCCTGGAGAAAAGGAGGTTGAGGGGAGACCTTATGGCTCTCTAGAACTACCTAAAAAGAGGTTGTAGAGAGGTGGGGTGTCGATCCTTTCTCCCAAGTAACAAGCGATAGGACAAGAGGAAATGGCCTCAAGTTGCACCAGGGGAGGTTTAGATTGGATATTAGGAAAAAATTTCTTCACCGAAAGGGTCATCAAACATTGGAACAGGCTGCCCAGGGAAGTGGTTGAGTCACCATCCCTGGAGGTATTTAAAAGATGGGTAGACGTGGTGCTTAGGGACATGGTTTAGTGGTGGTTTTAGCAGTGTTCGGTTAATGGTTGGACTCTATGATCTTAAAGGTCTCTTCCAAACTAGACGATTCTATGGTTCTACGATTCCATCATGCTGAGCAATAATGGCTCATTTTTCACTCATCTTACCCATCTCTACCCACTTTTTCCTTTTTTAAAATTGTAAGCTCTTTGGGGAAAGGGCTATCTTTTATATTTTGTTTATTCTGGTCATGATTAGACAGGGACATTGGTAATTATGGACTTCTTTGTTTACATGCTTTATTGCAAAATTTACTTGCTTCCTGTCAAGTATATCATTGCCATGGTCCTGCACTTTTTTAGACACATGCGTTTCTGGTCTGTAGTCTGAAAAGCCTAATAATTACTAATACATAAAATAGGTCATACTGTGGAATAACTGCTGTGCTTTCATGACCTGGTACAAAGAGAAGGAAAGGAGCAGAAATCTTTATGACAGCATCTATAATTCCTGGAGTGAAGGGCATTTGTTGTTTCTCACTCTCTGTGTGTTTGCAGGTGTCCCTTCATTCTATAGTTTCATAATGGCCTTGCAGAGCTCAGGAGCTATATCAGACTTGGAAGTAGGCATATAAAAATGGTTACTTCTTAACAAATAAATGTTTATGGGGGGAAGTGGAGGCCTGATATGATCTGATAGAAAAATTCAGCAAAGAAGTGATTTTTTCAAATGGAGCACCATGAGATTAAAATAATCATCTTAACTGAAATTAACCTACAAGACTCTGGTTAGACCCTAATAATCATCAATTCATGATCTCCTCTTACTGTTACTGTGACTCTGAGATTAGTTATGCTGTTCTTGTAAAGCAAATAAAATCTTTCTCTTTTTTTCTCATTCCTCTCCCTCCACTCCCCCCATCCACTGCAAAGATGATGCCTCTGAGGTTAAAATTAAAAGTGCAAAAAAGCACTTATATCTTACCTATATTAACTATTATTGACCTGTCGATAAATAGAAGACTCAATTTTTCCAAGCCAAGATTTCCCAGCCCTTCCTGCTCCTTCAGGGTCTAGCACAAAGTCTCCTGCTTTAGGCACATAGGTTCTGATCGATTTATGTAGGGTGTTAAAGAAAAGAGTTTGTTTCCTGGTGAACACAGAAGGTTGCACAAACCTGCAGAGTGATTTACTGTTTATTCCTTGCATGTCAGGTGAGTTAAATGGTTGTAGAATTATGATTGCAATTATATGACTTGGTTGCTAGAAGAAAAAAAGCCAATATGGCATGGTTCAGAGTGACTGATAGCTGTCACTGTAGATGCTGGGATGGATACCACTATGCATACTACTGATGCAGAGCCAGCTTGGTTCTGCAAAAACGATCATGAAGAAAATCAGCTTTGGTGGAGAATAACTGCAGCTACCTAATGGTGGGGAGGGCACCAGATAACCTTACTAGTTGGCACAGTACAAAGATCAACTTTTTTTAGTATGAGGAACATTCATCTGCCTACTGGACAGTAAATGTTTGTGGCTTGACACCTCTGCCCCAGCCACAGCCAAAGACACAGCTCAAGGCTGTTCAGTGCTGTAGTATGAGGAAAGGTGGGAAAACTCATAGGCAGAATTGTCCTGGGAGCTGCACATTATTTATATGTGAATGCCAATTGAAAGTGCTATACACACTATTCTGATTAAAATCATTCACAGAATCATAGAATATTTTATGTTAGAAAACACCTCTGGAGGCCATGTTGTCCAACCCTGTGCTCAGAGCAGTCCAGTTAGATCAGGCTGCTCACAGCCATGTCCAGCCAAGCTTTGACTCGCTCCAAGAATGGAGATGCTAGTACCTTTCTGGGCAACCTGTGCCAGTGTTCACTCATCTTCATGGTAAAAAAATAATAAAAATATCTGTATATATAATCAGAATTTCACAGAATCACAGAATCACAGGGGTTGGAAGGGACCTCTGGAGATCATCTAGTCCAACCCCCCTGCCAGAGCAGGGTCACCTAGAGCAGGTTGCACAGGATGGCGTCCAGGCGGGTTTTGAATGTCTCCAGAGTCGGAGACTCCACCACCTCTCTGGGCAGCCTGTTCCAGTGCTCTGCCACCCTCAAAGAAATTCCTCCTCATGTTTAGATGGAACTCCCTATGTTCAAGTTTGTGCCCATTACCTCTTGTCCTGTCACTGGGCACCACTGCAAAAAGACTGGTCCCATCCTCCCGGCAACCTCCCTTTAAGTATCTGTAAGCATTGAGGAGATCCCCCCTCAGCCTTCTCTTCTCCAGACTAAAAAGACCCAAGTCCCTCAGCCTTTCCTCATAAGAAAGATGTTCCAGCCCCCTCATCATCTGTGTAGCCCTCTGCTGTACCCTCTCCGGCAGTTCCCTGTCCTTCTTGAACCAGGGAGCCCAGAACTGGACACAGTACTCCAGGTGCAGCCTCACCAGGGCAGAGTAGAGGGGGAGGATAACCTCCCGCGACCTGCTTGCCACACACCTCTTGATGCACCCCAGGATGCCATTGGTCTTCTTGGCCACAAGGGCACATTGCTGGCTCATGGTCATCCTGTTGTCCACCAGGACTCCCAGGTCCCTTTCCACAGAGCTGCTTTCCAGCAGGTCAGCCCCTAACCTGTACTGGTGCATG
>VFFE01008422.1:1305305-1318282 GCA_008921705.1 Burhinus oedicnemus | reverse complement strand
TCAGTCTTTCTGCTCTCTTGTGGGCTTCTCCTGGCAGACTGGGCTTCTTGTTTTGTCTGTTCAGCGAGTTCCTGGTGCTGCCTCACCTCTGTGCTAGGTTTGGCTTCAGGGTCCTGCGACACCTCAGCATCTTGTGCATGTCTAGCAGTCACAGAGAGTGTGCCCTCAGTATGTTGTGCACTTAGAGATGCAGCCTGCTGTCCCATCTCCCATTTAGTCTGGGCAGCAGATTCACTTTCAGAAGTGTCCAACACAAGGTTTGCAGCAGAAAGTTCAGAGCCTTTTGGAGTCCTTCCTATACGTGCTGAATGAAAATGATTCTCCCCAGTCCATGTTGACGCGTCACAAAAACATACGTACAGTCCCCAAAGTCTTTTTTCCTTTGGCCTTATAAAGAACAACTCTCTTAGGAAACACACAGAGCCTTTTGTTCTTGCCAAAAATACCTCCCATTGCCAGAGATGAAAGCAACAACTCAACTAACTGCCTTCTCCTGCAGAGGCTGCCACCCTGCTATGAGTTGCAGACTGCCTGAAGATGAGTAGGGAGCTCTGTCTCTTAACAAAGAAGTGGCTTCACACCTGCAAGACATGGATATTTATTAGCCCGTATCCATTTAGGGGACTTAGCTGTCCAGTTCTCACATAGTAGTAGCTGTAGAGCATTGTCAGAGATCCCAAAAATGAACTAAGCACATGGCGGGGGGGCAGCACAGAGACCTTTTAAGAAATAACAGTCTGAGGAAGAAGGAAACAGAGACTGACCTGTCAATCAAACCAGACCACTCTGGAAAACAATTTCAGCTTTTAGGAGCCAAGTAGACACTGCCATTTGCTATCTTTCAGCAGGATGGCTGCAGTGCCAATAGGATTCCATTATATTACAGACCTGTGTAGCAAAGCTGCCAAGTTTGTTAGACTCCAGTCACTCCAGTCAAGGAAGTGTTTAGACTATCTGTGATAGATAGGGGCAGGAGGGAAGAGAAGCAAGGCAGGCAGAAAAAAATTACATGTGAACTTAAAATTCACAAGGCACAGGATGGTTTACAACTTAGTAGGACCAGTAAAAGACGACTGCAAGGTGCACAAAGCAAACCAAAAAATAAAAGAACATCTCCCAGCACAACACTAACTCTTGAGAACTGAGTAGCAAGGCCTGCCTTAAACACTTACACAAGTTAACAACAACAAAATTACTTGTACTCAAAGAGACCCAGACTCTAAAGGTGTGCATAAATTAAAACAAAAAAACTATGCCATAAAAATCAAACCCGCTGATAGACTCAGACTGCACAAAACCACAGCAGCATCACCCCTCACCCAAAGACCCACATCTCTTCTTACCAGCACAACTCCACAATCCCCACCAAACACCCAACACCTGGAAAACAAAGCCCCCAGTCTGGTGTTAAATAGGAGGAGGGAGTCACACACAATCTCTTCCCCCTTTGACTCCCAATGTGAGTTCCAGCAGGTTGTGAAGTTCCCTCACACTGTATTTTCTATTTTTCCCAGCCATTTCATAGCCTTTGGAAACAGCATATGGCTGTACTTCCTAAGTGCAGTTGATATATGATTAGCTTCATTGTGGTCATTTGATAATTGGCATTGACAACTTAAAATAAAGCTAAAGATTAATACGGTGCAGTCATGGACAAGGAAAACTGACCACTATTTATAACTTGCAATGCCGAGCAGCAGAATAACATCTGTAGTGCAGGCCATGTGTGAATAGTCCTTGACTTTACAGATGATGTTACTGAAATTGTAGTCTCCCATATTATTTTATATTGAGCAGTTAGGGGTGAAAAATTATCCCCCTTTCCACTTTTCTGCTGTCTTCAACTGGATGAGTCGTGCAATTAGCTATTTTACAGTGGATGCAGATTATTTTAATGTTTCCAGCCACAGCTGATCACCCTCTGTTGGCGTTAACATTACTGTATCGCCCTGGTTATGTTTACTGACTGGAAGTGAGTTGTAACGTTAAATAGGTCACACGGGCAAAACACAAAAGCAAATATCCATTAAAAACAAACTAATCCCAGAGACATGAGCGTAAAGGCAGATCCTAAATATCCACTGCCAACAGCAATGGATCTGAACAAAAACCAAACAGATCAAAATAGCTGGATTCCAGGTGGCTTTTTTTTTTTTTTACATAAAACTCCCTTGAACCTACATTTTCTCATGTCAAATCTGGCTCAGCATCCTACACTTCGCCTAGCTACTATGATTCCCTTAATGCAGAAGACACAGAAGAAGCTTTTGGCGAGGTAATTCCGTGTGTGCAGCCAGTTCTGGGACCGTAAAATGACAACATCCCTGTCTTGCTTTTTAATGTGGTCCAACGTCTGTTCTGCACAATAATAAGCAGGCCTCCACATCCCAGTGGCTACACCAATCGCATATTTACACTGGTTCTAAGGGTTTCACCTAATGTCTGGGTTTTTTACAACAGCTTTTCAAAAGCCTTTTTTGTATATTTCCTATTGGGCTTGAGTGGAACTGAAATACATCGGCAGTGCATGATTTCTTTGAATGTTGGAAACTTCTCTGAAGTTAATCCATGATCTTGATGTGCGAGATACACAGATGACAATACACAGAGACTGTCACAGATCAGTGACTGAAAAACTGGTGCCTCTAGGGACGTCGGTGCTTTGCAAAACATGTAACTGGAAGGAAACGAGGCATCCACAGCTCACCACTTGCTTCTGCGTGGGTGAATGTTACTCATTGCATCGCACGACATTTTGCAAGTGTATTTCCAAACGGGCAGAAGCCGATTTGCTGTCTGTTAAGAGACACAGCTACATCATAAAAGGCACAGAACAAAAGAAACCAGTAAATCAGTTAAAAATTGAGGAGAGATTTTTGAGACCCTGCCTATGTTAAAAGTGCACACCTTTGTTTTGAAAACGTTACAAGAACTTTTGAGTTAATTTGTTGATTGTAAGTGAGAAAAGAATTGCTACTGCAAATGTTGTAGGTACATATTTCAGTATTCTGTACAATGGGAAGATACTTAGTCATCAGCTCATCACTAGGTGGTTGGAATATTTCGGAGATTCAAAGGTTAAAATTTCTTACCCTCATATCACTGTGAAAAATGAAGACATTCTAACAACAAAGTCCAACAATCCCAAAAAATCTCTTGCATGCGAGACACTACAGAAGATGGCAACGTGACACACAGAAGCGGAGGAAGGAAAATCTTACTGTCAGAGCAATCGCATCTTCTCTCTTGATTATGTTTAATATTTGTTCCAAAAGCCTTTTCTGATCTCTGCTACTTCGATATATTTAAAAGGACTCTTTCAAAAAAACACACTTCATTTTTTGACAGATAAAAAAAAATCATAGCCCTTACAAAGAGCTCGGCTGAGATGTCAGCTCGGAATTGTGTTGCATGATGGAATGCTGTACAACAGGACCATTACAAAGCCTTTTAGATGGCCTCACTGCTTATAAGGAACATGCTGCAGTCAGTTCAGAACATCAGTCTTTGTGGTTTGGGTTTTTTTATTGCACAGAGTTCAAGCTGCTCCCTCTTACTACAACTGTCTCTTCCTCCCAACACACATGGCAGGGCCTCTCAGTACATTTAGTGTGGCATCTAGATACATCGGACGATCTGCCCAGGGGCTTCTCTCATTCATCACACAACTGGCATTACAAGAGAATGACAGGCTACATTTGAAAAATTTCCTCTTCAAAGGATGAGAAGGGCTTTCCGACACTGAGCTCTACAGCACGGTTGGGATGCCAACGCTTAGCTTTTCCAGACAGTGCATAACAGACTTTACTGTAGAGTTTCTGCCTTCCCCTTGTTTCCAGACTAAGGAACCACATGCCCAAGACTTCAAATGGTTAAGAAACATTTCCTGTAGCACAGCTGCTTCTTATAACCCCGCTTAACAGAGTTAACTTATCAGCCCATAGGCAGGCATAAATGTGATTGAATCTGATTTCTCTTAGGGTCACTTACTCAAGCCTGTCACCTGCCTGAAGTGAAGTTTTGTTACTGGGAGAGGTTGGGAAGAAACAATAGCAGTTAGCTTGCCCAGTTCCCTGATAGGCAGCCCTCAGACACAAGTGTTAACAGCAAGGACTGTAGAACTTTTGGCAGAACAAAGCAAGTAAGACAAGCAAGTTTAAAAAGATGAGTTTTCAGTAAGCTTGGCAGAAGTGTGTTTATTTAACAGTTTCCATCCTTCTTTTAGGCCCAAGAAGCCCATTGTTTAATATCACCGTAAAGACAGCCCACCCAAGGAACAAATATGGTTTCCTAGCTTAGAGAAGCCTTTTAATGAACAGAAAGTATTACAGGCACCTCTTTCTTTGCAGCTTATGAGTCCATAAGCAAAGGAAGATTTTTTTTTTGGCAAGTCTTAGGATGCTTTGTCAGCCTAAGTGCAGTTGGAAGGATGGAAGTCTTAAGTGCTTAAAAAAAAAAAGCTATCCCTTTACCAGAACAGTTCCCTCAAAGCATTAATTTCACCCCCAACATCACTTGACACACTTAACTCTCACCTCCTCAGCTTTCAGCTCTCTGCAAGCAAAACAAATGAAGAGGCATCAGCATGATACTTTGTCTTGTAGTTTCCCCCTCCCACAGCATCCTTTCAAGTCCTGTTCCTCAAGCACTCCATAATGTCTAAGAGCTCCAGTGTGCCATCCTGCCACCCTCCCACACACACCGGGGCATTTGACTCTGTACAGTCACAGAGTTTGTTGGAAGGGCTTTTAAAAAGGACTCAGTCACCATTTCTCCTTTGAAGTGTATAGAGAAGAGTGCAAGGTAATTTCAGCCATATTCTCTGCTCTCATTAATGCTCAACAATTAAAACATATTCAGTATGGGGTTTTGCCATGATCTTAAAATATTTTATTGGTAGTATAAAGTTAGGAACATTAAAAGTCAGTAGATTTAAGCTGCAATACACCAACTTAATGTATTCTGATCGAGACTACATTTTTAACTTCTGCATAAGCAGTAGACTACTTGAACACTTCCATTATTACAAAACATACAAAGCACAAACCAGAATTAGTATTTCATCACCTTCCTGTGAAAATACTTGTTCAATATTGACAATAAACCAAAGACTATCAATTGTACAAGAGAAGTATGCAGGGAGGTAGTTCAAACATTTGATTATTTTGAGGTAGCAAGGGAAGCAGCTGTTCGCCTCACAGAAAACATCTGACTGTACTCAATTGGAGGAGCATTTGTCTACTCTGTTCCCAGACTCTTAAGACTAAGAGATGAAACCTCACATCACCATACCACACTGGGGGAATGCAGTGCCCAACATTACTTCAGTGAAATCAGTCTAACTGAATCAGTTCTCTCCCAGTGAGGCATAATCTCCTGAGAAAACATCTACTGAAAATAGTAAGAAACAGAACTACGACTAAGCTCTAGTTCAGGAGGATATCTGGAAAGGTCTACAGCATACTTCACATATCTGTTTAGCAAGACTACTCTCTGAAGTCCAGGATACATTTTGCAAAATCCTGAGTTCACCAGCTTGAGTTAGTTGCTTCTTGCAGCTGAAATTCCTCAAGGCAGGTACATCATCCTTGCCACTGAATCCAATACTGACACCAAGCCATGTGATCCTCAGGTCTCTCAAGCTTCAACATGATCAGCCTCTGTTTCTCCGCTACTCCCAAGCATGTCAGACAGTGAGGGTGCCACATTTAAGAACTCTGTTTCTTGCTGTACTGGTATCTGAACACAAGTTAGCAGTTCTATTGTTTGTTGCATGATCCCATGCTGTGGCTCTGCCTCACTTGCTGCAGTTTCTGCATCGCATTCCCTGCTCTCCTCATCTTCCAGGTCACCAAGGACTCCATCACTTGACTAGCATAAAACCTTACTTGGTTCCGCAGGCTCCACACAGCATAGGCTCTCCATCTCCTGTGCAGTTGGCACACTGGACCAGGTCTCTTGCTGTAAGAAGTCAAGCAGCTGGTCTGCTAGCACTGGAGATTCCCCTTCTGGATGCAGGGTCTCCCAAGGCATTGCCAAAGTAGAGTACATCTCAGCCATACCATTTGCTACGACTTCCAAAGGATCCACTGTCTCCCTAGCCTCCTGCATAGCCTGCACAGTCAGTAGAGATGCTGTCTCTACCAGACATGTAAGCTCAGCCCTCTCAGTGGATCGAGGACTTGTTTCAGCATGCTTGGCCCTGCCCATCTCTTCCATGTGCTCAGCAGAAAGGTAGGTCTCAACCTCCTCTGCCATCTGCACAGCACATAGCAGCAAGTTCCTTCCTACACAGCTGTCTCCAGTCTCTGCAGGAGGCTTGATCTCACAACCTTGGCCACCTGCAGTTTCACTTGTGATTTCTATGAAGTTGAGACTATTTTTTTCATGAAGAGTTACTCCAGCACATGGGCTACCCTCACTGCCAGCCTCCACATGTTCATCAGACTGCTCTTTGTCTGCAGTGAGGTTAGCATCCTGAGCTGTCTGTGGAACAGGCTGGGCCTCAGGAGCACGAGAAACAAGTTTGATTTTCTCTTCTGCATTACCTACTTTCTCTTGCTGGTTGTCTAATTGGGTTGAGACTTTAACTTCTGCTTTGGTCTGCCCATCTGCAGGGGCCACCAAGAAGTCCGTGGAGTCCCAGGCTGCCTCCCATTCCTGAGTCATTCCCATAGGATCTGCAGCAGAGTAGGTCTCCCTGTTCTCCTCCACAGCATCAGGTGATGGCCGTCAGTCCTGGCTCAGTGACTGTACCTCTTCAGAGCCTTGTTTAGAGACTTCCAGGGCTGGTGGGGACAGCTGCGTATCGGAGCACATCGGTGTTTCCCCCGAGGTCTGCAAAATCAGCTTGGTCTCACTGGTCTCTTCGTTTGCTTCCTCCGCCTCCTGTTTCTTACATGTCCCACAAGTCACACAGCAGATCTGCCTGCTGAAATTGCTCCCCATGTTGTCACTCAACAGAACCTACAAGAACAACTGTATATCATAACTGTTTCACAACAGTGTTCCCTTGCACACCAAAGGCCTGTTGGCTTAGCTCCTACAGAGGTCTGTACACTTGCAGACAGACCGCAGGGTCCTGCGCAAAAGGACAGGCCACCGTTTACATCAGAAGCTGAACTGAGTTTCATACACCAGAGAACATCTTCCTACAACACCCTGGGCGAGTGTCATTAATGTAGAAGTAACAGAAGCACCACTGTACAATCAGCCAGCTCAATGGTAAGAGATTTGCAGTGCTAAGGCAGTTCAGAACTCCCCACTTCGAGGATTCACATTGGTCACCCAGGCATGTTTATTAATCAGCAAGGTGGCAATCGATACCAGGGAGTAGCTGGTGTTAATTCTGTCAAGTAACACAGTTCAGGTGGAGCATGTTTACAAGGAGAACTCCTTTGACTTGAAGGAGAAATTGAATTTACACTTTCAGCTGAAGTCCCTACAAAGTAACAACAAAACCAACCAAGCAACCAGGCTTTGTTAATTAGGATAGAAGACTTCAACTGCCCACAGTTGGTCTCCACAGAGAAAAATACTTTCTTCTAGTTGAAGTCACATGGGCTTTGTTTTCTTTCCAGGGCTGGTGCAGAAAGAGTCAGTTTCAGACTATGGGCTAATCAAGACAACACAGCCACACCATAACCCATTAATTATGCCTTGCACCAAGGCCCTAGTATTTCAGAGCACCACATTTTCCAGCTTAAAGGCAAGCATCCAGCCTCTCCACCAAAAGCACAGCATCATATTTACAAGAACTGTTAGAAATGTAAAAAGCTCAGGGCATTAAGTTAAGCAAAATGCCCTTAAGCACCAAAATATTTCTGGAGTTCAGGTTTATTTTCTGCTTTCCTGTTGAATCACAACAGAACACTTTGCTTCAGAACCAGCATTCCCAACACTCACATGGTTTCTTCCAAGTTTCTGTTTGCACTTTCTTTAAAAAAGAAAAAAAAGAAAAAGCAGACCACATAGCCCTCTCAACACATAAGTACATCCCCCAAATACTTAATTGAAAATTAAATCATTAAAACAATTTTCAGTACTTTCATTGAAGGAATCTCAGTTTTAAATAACACTTCCAGCATTTGGGGAAAAAAAAACCGAAAACAAACAACCCCATACTACCATTTTAGGACCCAGTGTGAACTGAAAACCACACAGGATGAGCCCAGCCTCCTCAATTGTACACCTTTCCCCAATACATTTGATCTAACAGCAGACACCATCATTAACTTACTAAAAAGCAGAGAGCTAGATTAAAGATCTTGGAGTAAAATGGTTACTTACCAGCCTACAACAAATAAAAACAACAAAACACACCAAAAAAAAAAAAAAAACCTCCCAAGTACCTCTGCCACCTCAAGCTCAACTTAAATAGTACTGAGGAGTCACACAAAACTGCTTCCCCCAGCTCCTTGAACATCAATTCCCTGAATCTTTAGTTCCCTCCCATTCTCATTCCCTTTTGGGAACAGCTGTTACACTTACATCCTTTATTTTAAAGCTGAAGGTGTTTTATTGGCCACTTTGTGTTGCTTTTTATCAGAGGGTAAAGTAAAAATAACATGCAGGTTCTGTTTATTGCAAACGAGCGATTGCTAGCAATATACTGTAACAACACGCTGTGGTGCAGCAAGGCAGGCAGAGGCATATGCCGGAGAGCGGCTTTCAAGGAGCAGGCTGGGGTGGGCAGTTTGGGATTTTCCTCAGCTCTGTCTGCCGAGGGAGTGAGTGCCAACGCATTGCTGGCTTCGCTACGGTGGAAATGGGGCTGGACATCCTCTAAGCTGGTCTTCTGAGGCCTGTGGCACCCATCTCACTTGCATTGTTAGCAGGCTCTGAAATATTAGTCCAAGGCTGATGTGTATATGAAATGGAAGGGCCAGCTCTTGAGTACCAGTACAGACACAAGAGTAGGGGCAGCCCACCTATAGTCGAGACCCAGCAGCTGATAGCAGGAAGAATACATCAAGTTTTCCTTCTGGATGTTTGTATTTCCTAACTAGGTCCCTGTGTTTCGTGATTCCCCTAGGTGTGCCTGCAGACACGCAGAAATGGTTTGAGGGCTTCTCTTCACCTCAGTGCTCAGCAAGTTTGAAATCGGGGGTTATGGCTGCATTTTCAGTCCATGTGGAATTTTTCCTCTGCTGTCTGTAATGTCTATTGCCTGCCAAGAAAAAAGAGACCAAATCTGTGTTTTCAGGTGTTAGTCATGTCCTTGGAGATCTTACCTGAATTACACGCCCTCGCTAAGTGAGGAGAGAGCACCCTCGAGGCTTTTCTATAACTCTTCCTCACATACTTTTATGCATTTTCATAGTTCTTTTGCTTAGTGAGGAACACAAAGACCCCGAGAGTGAACCTGACCAGGCTCTGCAAAGCACTGGGTTGATTCTTTCTTTTCCTCCTTGTCTCTCACGGCAGCCTCTCTTTTTTAAAAGTTTGCCTGACCGTGGCTCTTAAAGTGCCATGGATTTCTTTGGGGTGGGCAGAAATTCTGCCTCCTTTCAGAATGTACTTTTTTTCTGCCTCCACAACATGACACAGATGTTTCTGAAGGGGCAGGCATTACCCGGGCCAAAGCCAGCACAGGGTACAGAACAGCACTGCTAATAAGCACATGGCCAGTGCAGCTGAAATCAGGGTGTTGGTATATTAACACTAAAACTAAAAACTAACACTAAATAGTTGCTAAAATAAGAGACATAAAAGGTGGCTTTTTATTTATGTTTCACCCTTGATCTTGATTAATAGAGGAGGGACAGGATAGGTACCTGATCTTTTCCAATGGGAGGTAAAGATGACACAAGAAGATACAAATATTAGTCTTTGTAAGGTGTTTTTATTTTGACCGCCCCCAGCTTCGGGCCCTGCCCCTTACAAGCCAAAGAACTCAAGTCATAAAACACCTGAAACTGAGGGCAAATGAATTCAGTTTGTGAACAGGAGCATGCACAGGACAGACACACCATATGAGAGAAAGACACAAAAGCATATTTACGTACAAAGCATAGCTACGTATTTATTAATTTGCAAATTATCACATCCTACAATCCCACATGCAAGCGGGCGAAGACACAGTGCTGTCCTATGGGGGTAATCAGTGTAGGTAGAGTTACAGCTTTATTACAACTATTTTGTTTCATTGTTGACTGCCGAAATTCGTGTCATTTTACATGTATACATGCACTCCTGTTGCGAAGGATAGCCATGCCATTCGCCGAGCGGAGGGAAGACGCAGTCACTCAATATGAATGATCAGCATACTTCGTTTATTGAGACACAATCATCAAGCTTTATATGCTCGTTAATTAGCTCATACATATTACAAAAGCTAAGCTCATTATTGGCTGTTTCCTTAAAAGGTCAGTCCCGCCTCATGTTACTGTTCAAAGTTGTTTTCCACTAAATTCCCAGGCCAGCATGACCTTCGTAAATTCCTTGTCAGCACCTGGCTCACTGTAATCAGACCCTTATGCTAACAAGGAGATTGCTTGTACAAATGTTCTGTGGACCCGTGCCCATTCTCATAGAGCCACTCTGCAACACACTCCAACCACTTATTTCAACAGCACATGGGACATTACTTTTAACAACACCGTGCCAAGTTTCATGCTCCTACATCAAGGTTAAGGTCCAAGCCTCTCGGTCTGATCACGCTGGACTGCTTCCAAGTGCTGTTTTTAGTCTTGCATTCTCTTTGATCGTTCTCTTCCTCAGGCTCCTGTCCCTCACTTCCAAATTTCTTTGTGCCTCCCTGCAGCATCCCAGACTTCTGGAGTCTCCTCCACAAGCTCAGCTTCACAGCTTGTTTGAATTCAGTGTAGTCTCAGGTTCACACAGGAGACTGCTTAGTGCAATGACCAATACAGCAGTTTTACAAATGTTGGATTTCTTGGAGAACAGCAAAAATCTTCCTTATATTTGTTCCCCACACTTCCAGTATCATAGCAGCAACGTGCCTAGGTGTTGAATCAACTATAACAATATCCTAAGTGCACTTAATATAGCAGACATGGGTCTCAGCTCAAGGAAAGCAGCTTCTGGTGACTAGATCAAGAATTATTTCTCACCCACAGATACACAGAACCTCACGAACACCTGCATATTTGAGCCACCTCAGAGAGTCTGGTTCCTTTGGGAAAGGTGAAGGGGCAGAAGAGCTAGTCAAACAGTCATTTTTATCATGACACTCAACAAGACACTGACCTGGAAAGGGATGGGGGAAAGATCATCAAGCTTAAATCTTCTCTGCAAGCTGATTTACAGACTTATAAAGGAACCGATGCACAGACTGCCCATGGGATGTCTGGAGCATCCAGATGATCAGGGAAATCCTTACTTTCTTGCCCAGAGACTTACAACCACAGTACTGAGATCCACAATTTAATAGTGAAGATAATCTACTTTGTATAAAGGATAATGTTTGTCACACAAGATTGACAGTGCAAACATTTTCAAATTGAACACAGGCTTTCCCCCTTTGTGGGGTAAGTAACAGTATGAGAACTCACCTACTTCAAGACATCAAAATTGCTTTAACAACGTATTTCAACAGGTGCTTAATTACAACAGTTTGTCACCAGGCATTGCATTTCCCCTTTACTGTTTTACTGGCAGGTGGCACAGCAGTGTACACCATGCCGAGCAAATAGGAGGACTCCACCACATCATTTGCTGAAAGTTAAACACAAAGTGAAGCAGTCCCTTGTTTTGGCATACATCCACACAAGCTACAAACCCTGTGCCCAAAGCTCGGCCCACCGCTTCTCCGGGTGTCCCTGAACAGTATTTCCATTCAGTTTCTCCTCTCACCATGCCCTCTTGAAGCATGCAAGAAAACATTTAATGCCATTTAAAAATATTTTTACATCTATGTGCTTGTGACTTGTATTTAAATATTCTAACTTTGGTTTATGAGTCTTGACATGTTAAAATAGTAAAATAAGAGAAACCTCATTTTACACGTTTCCTTTGTCTTCATGCATACTTTTGCATTTACAGCACTGTAGAGAGATATACACAGTTACCCTGTCTGGTTGAGGCTAAAGCACTTGTCTTTGAAAAGCTTAATTATTTGACTCAACAGACCAGCTATGAGGGGATGCATTGCTGTGTCAGAGGACTCACACGAGCCCACAGCGCTCAGACACCAGTGGCAAAATGAGACTGCTCTGCAGCTGGCCGCAGGCTGACCAGCGCTTGCCCTCTGCTCTGCCAGCTGGCAAGACCTTCCAAAATTCAAGCATCCCATTACCTGAGAGCAGACCTGCTGTAACAGCACATTGAGAGAGAAAGATGGAGTCAATATCCCAAGCAGAGCCCAGTCACCTGCCAGTGAACTGCAGCTGAATTCCCTGCCAGGGCAGTGAACCAGGTTGCCCAGGGGCATTGTGAGGAAGGTGTCTCAGCTGAGAACCAGCTCCCAACAGTTCCCACACTTTCTCACTCAACCACTTCCTTCAAGCATGTCCATGTACAGTACTGTACTCATATTGAGTCGGCTGCTTGTCTTCCCTCGCCGTCGCAAGTGGCGCCCGAACAGGGACCCCCAATCCCTGTTCTTCACCGGACGGCGAGCTCAGAAAAGCCCTGGTTGCAGCGGCCAGGAAGCATCGGACTGGCAGAAGACGTATTCGTCGTGTTCGTGCTTGGACCCCTGAGTGTCAGGAAGGTCCGCCGTCTGAGAGAGGCTAACCCGGAAAAAAGCGCTGCTCCGGACCAGACAAAAGGGAGGTCGCGGACAAAAGAGAAACGCCGGATAATTAAGAAGGGCGGAAAAAGAGAAACGCCAGATAATTAAGAAGGGCGGATAAAAGAGAAGCGCCAGATAATTAAGAAGGGCGGATAAAAGAGAAGCGCCGGATAATTAAGAAGGGCGACAGGTGTGCACACCATGGAAAATGAGGTAGCCTTATCATTATTACAATGCTTTTTAGAAAAGCGGGGAGTAGGGCCAATTAAGGATCTGGCCG
>VFFE01008422.1:1248062-1259215 GCA_008921705.1 Burhinus oedicnemus | reverse complement strand
AGGGTGAAAGGCGCAGCGCTTACCCAGAAGGCATCCCTGCCTGGGGTGGAGGAAGAGAACACAGCCCGTCGGCTGGTCCGTCAGGTATTGAGGTTCTTCTCTCCCAATTTAACAGTCATTTTCTCCATCTTTTCATCCCCAAAATTACAAGGTTTTCCTCCCCTAGGTGACGTGTAGTATGATTTGGGTGGAGAGACGAGTGCTATAGTCATATATGTTTAGCATGATCTCTATAATCTTCATTAGCATTTGCAGGGGTGTCAACTTTAATATGCATTTCACAGGTAATGAGGCAGAGGTCAGTCATCGGGCACGATAGCATTTTGAAGAAACAAAGAACTACACAAGTTCCTGTTACCTTGTCTTCACTGACAAAAAGCAGGGCTGTCCTGCCTCCACAGGGCTCCCTCCTTATCTGCATCCCATGCTGGCCAGGTGAGTCTCCACTCCCTTGGCCTGCACAAGAGATAGCAAGGCCAGTCTTAATTGTTCTTTGAGCACAGAGACTTTACCTCATTATCCAAATTCCACAGGAGGATTTCTTTTTTTTTTTTTTTATGTTATTGGGAGGAAAAGCAATAATGATCTATCTACATGTGACACCCCCAAATGCACTGGGGACTCCTCAATGCTTTGCACACTAGTTTGATCAGTGGAAGTCTTTGTGCAGATGTGGGTACTGTCTTTCTGTGCTGCAGCATGAAAAATAAGAAACATTAGGGTAAGGTTGGCAGAGAAGGGAATGTCTCAGCTTACTTGTTACTGAAAGGTGAACTGAAAACAACTTTAAATAAGCACAGTCTAGAGAAAATTGAGATGTTACCTTTACTGAATTTTCTCCACTTGATGTCACAAGATGTAGGAACGGGAGAGAAAATTAACACACTGTTGATTACTTATTTCTGTAAGAGGAATATAATTTAGTAAACAGATTTATAATTTTACAGGCATGTGCTAAATATTTACCCTGAATTACAGAAAAGTAAATGTCTCTGTACTTAGGCAACTTACCATTTAGTGTAACCCAGTGGTTTATTTAGTGGGTGAACAGGGGAACAGAAACAGGGTATCCCTTGCATTCTCATTGCTTGTACTTAGCTGTTTGCAACATAGTATTTTTCCTCAAAATGTGACTCCCAGAGGTATATATTTTTCCCACTTGATTTTCTTAACTAAATTATTGCAAACAATCACTGTGCAGAAAATACTGTATGATCTTCCTTCTGTTCATGATTGGACAGATTGGATTTTTATTTTTTTTTTGTAAGTGCATTGAACAAAACCTACACTGGATGACTTTAAAGACTCTACCAACAGCTTTTATCCTACATAGCAGAAAAGATACAGTATTGGTAAAGACCTCTAAAAGCACTCAAAATGAGTGGGGAAGATTAACATATGCTATACCATCTAGGCAAAAACAGAAGTGAATATCATGACCAGCTACAAATCTTGCAAGAAATACTTAAAGGCTTCTAGTTTTGTATATACAATTCAGAAGCAGGACCAACTTTCAGTTTCTGGACAGTCTAATGCTTGCCTCATTTGGGAGAGCAGAAAATTTATAACTTAAAATAGCTACCACTTGTTTAGCTTAGTTATTAGAAATCTCTGTTGTATTT
Organism: Burhinus oedicnemus; assembly: GCA_008921705.1. Classification (NCBI taxonomy): domain Eukaryota; kingdom Metazoa; phylum Chordata; class Aves; order Charadriiformes; family Burhinidae; genus Burhinus; species Burhinus oedicnemus. The sequence continues at coordinate 1,257,593 of VFFE01008422.1, read as the reverse complement.
CTCACAATGACAGGTTTATGCCCTTCTGCTCAAGTAATAGAAAAGGCTGTACATAATAAAATGTAAATTCCTTATCAAAGAAGAGAGGAAAAACAATTTGACAAAAATCACAGTAAACATACTAAACCTGTACTGAAGGCATACAGCCAAGCACTTATACATCAAGTGTCCTGATTTGAGGTAAAACAGAACGAATTTTCTGTTCTATTTACTATTTAGCTAAGCCTCTTCCAACTACTGAAATTAACAGCATGTTGTGCAAAAACTGTTTGCTGTCAGAGTGATAAGACCCATGTTTATAGTTTATGCTGAGGAACGGTATGCAGAGAGGCTCTTGTTTATACTTACTGCTATAACAACCAGGGTCAGCCAACTTTGTTATTTGCCCCAGTGGAGGGTCGGAAGAAGAAAAGCATAGAAGGGTCACACCTGCGGGGAGGAGCGGACAGGACAGGTTACCCAAAACTGACCCACAGGGTATTCCATCCCATCTGCCTCATGCTCAGTACAAAAGCTGAGGGATCAAAGGGTCACCTCTCTTTCTTCAATGGCCGGTGTCCTGGGAGGACTCTGTTCGTCTGCCTTTGATCCCAGTCCTGAATCCAAATCCAGAATCCGTCTGCCATCTGTCACTGAGTCCAGTCTGGGACTTCCCCAGTATCTGCTGGTGATGTGATTGTCATCCTGGGAGCTTGATATGGTTTTGTATATATTTCATTATTTTCTTTGTTTTTATTTTATTATTAATATTTTCATTAAAGTAGTTTAGTTCCTTCTAAACTCAAAAGTTTCTTTCTCTCTCTCCCTCCTTTCCTTGGAGAGAGAGGTGGGGGAGAGCATCTGTCATTCACCTCAGTGGCCAGTCTGGCCTAAGCCATAACATCAAGTGATTCACAAAACCTCAGCTTTTCTTCTTTGTGTGCGTACACTTGGATATAGTGTGTATGATAACTTTCTGTTCTTACCATCGATGCACTTTGTTGGTTATGGCTAGTCAGCACTTCCTATTTTAAGGCCACATTTTCAGTTACTCCAATTTTGCCGAAAACTTTTCTTTGGAGTATGATTACATATACTGTTCTTCCAGTTGATTTTTAGAGCAAAAATAACTCAGTCATTTCTAAGAATGAGTCATGGGGTACATATGCTGCTAAAATTATATTCAAAGAATTCTTAAGACTGTTATTAAGAAACTCTTGACTTCACATGTCAGAAACAGGGACATGAAATGGAGCATGGAGGCTGTGCTGGTGTCACCATTGGACTTTTTATGCCTCCTTTGAAAAACCACACGTGTTGAACCTTTGAAAAGACTGAACTTACACATGCTTGCCAGACTTGCTTTGTAGCCAAAATTTTCAGCTTTCTCTCCATTGCATATCCTGCAGAGAGTGAGCTGGATGGTCCCTGCAGTAGGCAGCTGAGTGCCAGGGTGCTACACACTCAAACAGGGTAGGTTATTTCTCTTCTGGTTTCAGGACTCCTGGGATATTCGCTCCATAGAACAGAATAAAGTACCAGCCAGCTGAAACGGAGAGGAGGCGAATATGGATTTGGGTGAGGAATGAAGATGTGAGTTATCAGAGAGAAAGGAAGACAGGCAAGCATCTGAGATCAGATGAAATGAAGAGATGAGGTGTGAAAAAGAAACAAGGTTGGATGAAGAGAGCAGGATGATTCAGACAGGATCTTCTCAGCAGAGAGAAACTGCCCAAGGACGAGAAGTCCCACTTTGATTTTCTTGATTTTGATCAATTTCTTGAAGGTCAGTCAGCTGACCTGCTGGTCAACAGGCTATATCTTTGGGAACAAGAGAAAAATCAGTGCTCAGGCTACTGTTCTGCTCAGATCCCTCCAGAAAAATACACAAAGTCCAGCAGGCTGGAGCCCTGAGCCTTTGGGCCACACTCAGAGTTTGGCACCCCCAGGGCAGACCATGGCTGAAGAAACCCTCAGCCACGGGGAAGGGCAGTCTATGCTGACTGGCACGCTTGAAGGCAGCAAGGACGGTTCAACACCCCACTGCTCCTCTTCTTACCAGCTGCAGGCTGGAAAGCCCCATGCTTTCCTATGCTTGGTCCAGCCTGTCCCAGCAGCTCTTGAGGAAGAGCAGAGCTAGCGGGGAAGCAGGGGGCTGCAGCTGGTCCCCCCAACACCTTCAGGCCAATGGTCACGGCTGACAGCAGCACAGGGCTGCAGCGGTGTTTCCCAGCCGCCTGCCCCCAGAGCACTGCAGAGCTGCAATCCCACGCCAGCACCATCACAGCACAGGCAGCTCTCAGCCCCCTGCCTGCCCCTGCCTCGGGCCCTACGGCAGGAAACCCACTGCAGCCTGGGGAGCTGGGAGTGCAGGACAAGCCCAGCTCTCTGCACTGGGGAACGGGCATGCATCCCCCACAGCCCCCACAGCCCCTCTGCAGTGGCTGGATGAAGGGACAAGGCTGCAGCCCACTGGGGTGGTCCTGTGGGAGAGGAAGATGCCTGTTTTCACAGGAGTGGGTCACTGCTCAGGCCGAGATGCCCCTACAGCCATTGGATTTCCTCTGGGGACAGGGTACAGAGTGCAGCCAGCTCAGGGTGGGTGTTAGCCCTTTGGCTGCACACTGCAACCACAGCTTTTCGGTTACTGGAATAATGCACAGGACGAGACTCTATAAGAAGGGTGATGAGGTAACTAAAAAATACAACTAGGATTTTTCGTTTGTGTTTTTAGGCTAAACAGCTTACGTCACTAAGTATTACACAAAGGCAGTATTGATAAACCCCCTCCCTCCCAAAGTCAAGATTAACTATTTCAAGATACCTTTTTTCCCCCCTTTGTTTTTACTCATTAAGGCAAAAAGTAAGTATTCTATTACTGTCTCTCTTAGTTTCTCCAGGGGCATCCATTGCAACAGTGTAAGTGCGACACCTGACGAAATGCATCCCAGAGTCCTGAGGGAATTGGCTGATGTAGTTGCTAAGCCACTCTCCATGATATTTGAAAAGTCATGGCAGTCAGATGAAGTCCCTGGTGACTGGAAAAAGAAAAACATTTTCAAAAACGGTAGAAAGGAGGACCCCGGGAACTACTGACCTGTCAGCCTCCCCTCCATGGCTGGGAAGATCATGGAACAGGTTCTCCTAGAAGCTAGTCTAAGGCACATGGACGATTTGAGGCAGGAAGCACAGGTTCCCAAAGGGCAAGTCCTGCCTGACCAGCCTAGTGGCCTTCCATGATGGAGTGGCTACATCAGTGAACAAGGGAAGAACTATGGATGTCATCTGTCTGGACTTCTATAAGGCCCTTGACATGGTCCCCCACAACATCCTTCTCTCTAAATTGAGGAGATATGGATTTGATGGGTGAAACTCCTCAGTGGATGAGGAGTTAGTTGGGTGGTCGCATCCAGAGGGTAGTGGTCCACAGTTCAATGTCCAGATGGAGATTGGTGACAAGTGATGTCCCTCAAGGGTACGTACTGTTCAGTATCTTCATCAATGACATAGACAGTGGGATCAAGGGCACCCTCAGCAAGTTTGCAGACGACACCAAGCTGAGTGGTGCAGTTGACACAACAGGGATGGGATGCCATCCAGAGGGACCTGGACAAGCTCAAGAAGTGGGCCTGTGTGAACCTCATGAGGTTCAACAAGGCCAAGCACAGGGTCCTGCACCTGGGTCAGGACAACCCCCAGTATCAATACAGGCTGGGGGATGAAGGGGTAGAGAACAGCCTTGCCAAGAAGGACTTGGGGTAATGGTGCATGAAAAGCTGGACATGAACCAGCAATGTGCCCTCACAGCCCAGAAGGCAAACCGTATCCTGGGCTGCATCCCCAGCAGTGTGGCCAGCAGGTTGAGGGAGGTGATTCTGCCCCTCTACTCTGCTCTGGTGAGACCCCACCTGGAGTACTGCATCCAGCTCTGGGGCTCCCAACATAAGAAGGACAGGGACCTGTTGGAGTGAGTCCAGAGGAGGGCCACAAAAATGATCAGAGGACTGGAGCACCTCTCCTATGAGGACAGGCTGAGAGAGTTGGGATTGTTCTGCCTGAAGAAGAGAAGGCTCTGTGGCTCTTTATTGTGGCCTTTCAATACTTAAAAGGGAGCTTTTAAGAAAGATTAGGACAAACTTCTTAACAGGACCTGTGTCGATAGGACAAGGGGTAATGGCTTTGAACTAAAAGAGGGAACATTTAAACTAAATACAGAGGAAGAGGGTGGTGAAACACTGGCACAGATTGCCCAGAGAGGTAGTGGATGCTCCATCCCTGGAAACATTCAAGGTGGGGCTCTGAGGAACCTGATCTGGTTGAAGATGTCTGTGCTTATTGCAGGGGGGTTGGACTAGATGTTCTTTCAAGGTCCTTTGCAACCCAAACTGTTCTATGATTCTGTGATTCTTTTATTCATGTAAGGTAACCTGAGTGGCAAGATGTAGAATGGTCAATCTGTAGGAGATCACCTCCTAAAGTGGTGAAATTTCACAAAGCTTGTGCAATACACTTTTAGACAGATCTGTATTTTCAATAAATGGTATCTCTGCTAGTGCTATAGCAAACTGAGCACTTGTGCCTCCTTGTGTTTATGATTAAGCTGCAATGTGGTGAGATCAAGGCATTTTTAGTCAATTGAAGACTCTTGTTTCAACCAGGCAAAGATGTAGTCCTGAATTTACTCCAACCATTCTTGCCTAACAAAAATCAACATGAAAACTTTAAAAATGAGTCTCAAAAGGATTCTGATTAGTTTCTTTCCATAATTTGAGATGATAAAAACAAACAGCGATAGGAATTCTAGATATTAATGTCATAAAAATAGAAAGGTGGATAAAATAAAACCAGCTGAACAGTGGTCTGTCCTCAAGACCTAACAGGGAAACAATAACATGATTTTGAATATGTAGCGATGATGTTTGGCAGGTATGCCATATACAATTCCCTACCACAGGAAACCATTGAACGTGACTGACTATTTTATCCATTTCTGAAAAAGCATCAGTAAGGGGATGCTTATATTGTTAGTACTGGTATTTATAGGCAGAATGACACAGGACTGTCAAAATGCTAGCTGATGCAATGCTGCTAGCTAGTTTGCTTAGTATGTAAGTATTTTAAAAGTTAAGTAAAAATGTTGCTGATACTTACCATGGACTTTCTTCTGCCAAATAGATATTTTGATTTGATTATATTAATACTATTTTGTCCTAAGCAAGAGTACCTTAAAATACAATAAAACACAGTACTTTCAAAAAGGTACCAGTGCTTTGCAAATATAACAAAAATAAAATATGTATAACAAAAAACCCCATATACAAACATGTATGCTTTTTATTTATTTATTGTATGTATTTATAGTATATAGTTTATGTATAATTTTTATTTATTAATATCTCCATAGATATCATTAGATATTTATAAGTACTTTCAACAGCATAACATTATTTAGCTTTTTTTTATGTAAGTTTGGACCAGAAGCACAGTATTGAAGGTGTAACACTGGATTGGTTGATAAAATTCTGACGTATAGGTTATTTGGTAGTACCACAGAAATTGTATGTAAGGCTCAAACAGGTGAATGCTCAGCTACATGGATGAATTGAACAGAAAAGGGAAGATTTATGGAGTTCTGCAGACATGACAGAGAATAGACAGTACTAAAGAAACTGGATGAAGCATTAAAAAAATAGTGTTTATAGAAAGAGTAACAGGCTTTGTGTGCCACCCATTGGAAACAAAAGTTCAGGTTCTTTTCTATGTCTCTTTCTATGTTCTTGTTCGTGAGAAAGGACCGTAAGGTCTTATAAAAACTACTCCAACTTCTTTTTACTTTGGAGTGCCACAAAGCCTGTGGTGCGATCAGCATGCAGTTTCCTCTCTAGCACTTCTGAATTCCCTGCTGCCTCAGTTCAATCCCTTAAACAATATAAAGATGATTTTACTCTCTCCTGAGTCCACTTCCCAAGATCCATTTTGCTAATTAAATTGAAGTCTTTCATGAACACAAAGGGTTTGTTAAAATATAAGTAAAATCTGCACGCGTGCAAATGTGTTTCCGCATGGTCTGTGTCTCACCTTGGTCTCTATTTGCCTGAGAACTGCCCCTTTTGAAACCACTTACAGCACAGAAGGAGTTATGGAGGCCTATGGGGATATAGGTAAGATATAATGGCAAGCTGCCATACATGGAATCACGGAATTTTCAGAGTTGGAAGGGACCTCTAGAGAGCATCTAGTCTAACTCCCCTGCTGACGCAGGAGTGCCTACAGCACATTACTCAGGACTGCATCCAGGCGGGTCTTGAAAATCTCCAGAGAAGGGGACTCCACAACCTCCCTGGGCAGCCTGTTCCAGTGCTCTGTCACCCTAACCATAAAGAAGTTTTTTCTTATGTTTGAATGGAACTTCCTATGTTCCAACTTGTGCCCGTTGCCCCTCGTCCTGTCACTGGGAACCACTGAAAAGAGTCTGCCTCCATCCTCCTTCAACCCACCCTTTAGATACTTCTAAGCAAGAGTAAGGTCTCCCCTCAGCCTTCTCTTCTCCAGGCTAAAGAGTCCCAGCTCTCTCAGCCTTTCCTCCTAAGGGAGGTGCTCCGGTCCCCCAGTCACCTTTGTTGCCCTACGCTGGACTCTCTCCAGAAGTTCCCGGTCCCGCTTGAGCTGGGGAGCCCAGAACTGGACACAGTATTCCAGTTGTGGCCTCACCAGTGCCGAGTAGAGAGGGGGAGAATGACCTCCCTCGACCTACTGGCCACACTCTTCCCTATGCAGCCCAAGATTCCATTGGCTTTCCTGGCGACAAGGGCACATTGCAGGCTCATGGATAATTTACTGTCTACCAGGACCCCCAAATCCTTTTCCTCAGAACTGCTTTCCAGCAGGTCCACCCCTAGCCTATATTGGTGCCTAGCATTCTTCCTCCCCAGGTGCTGGACCCTACGCTTGCTCTTGTTGAACCTCATTAGGTTCTTCTTTGCCCAGTACTCCAGCCTGTCCAGGTCACACTGGATGGCAGCGTGGCCCTCTGGAGTGTCAGCCACCCCTCCCAGTTTGGTATCATTAGCGAGCTTGCTGAGGATACACTCTGTCCCCTCATCCAGGTCATTGAAGAATATATTGAACAAGATTGGGCCGAGTATTGACCCCTGGGGGACACCACTGGTTACAGGCCTCCAATTTGACACTGCTCCATTAATCACAACCCTCTGAGTTCTGTCACACAGGCAGCTCTTAATCCACCTCACTGTCTCCTCATCTAGCCCACGCTTCCTCAGCTTCCTAATGAGGATGTTATGGGAGACAGTGTCAAAAGCCTTGCTGAAGTCAAGGTAGATGACATCTACTGCTCTCTAGGTGCTGAAATTCAGTGTTGATATCCCCATCCCACCACCAAACTGATATATTGTCCTGGAGATGTATAAATGCACCTACCTCTTTCATATTTAAGTATTTCATGTCTTGCATGCCTAAATTTTGTTGCCAGACATACAGTTATCCTGAAACTAGGTCCTGAGACTGTCCTCTGGCACTTTCATCTTCCAACCCAGTGGAATGTCACAAAATACGGCTTCATGTTGCTGGTCTCATTGTGGAGGCTCAATCCAAAAGACCTTTCCAAAGAGGATCGTGTTAACCAGGAGTTAAAAAGCCCTCAGGCAGAAATCTATGGTGACTGGGGTTGAAAATCCTCTGAAGTGACCTGAATGTATGTCTCACAGAGGTGTATGGAATGTGGAAGAGGTGCTTTCATGCCTTTGAATTGCTCCAGTTTGCATCTTTCCCCAGTAAATACTCAAGTGTGATCCTAGAGGTGACCCAGCCCACACACATCTCAGGCACTTACGGAACTGCTCTTCAATAACAAATGGCCTGATTACCTGCACAGACCGTGAGCTTAGGACATGCTCTGGAAGGACTCCCATCCACTTGCCCATGCTACCAAACGAGGTGCAGACAGGCTCCCCTGACTGTGAGGAGCTTCTAACTTCCCCATCATTCTCTCATAATGGTTCATTTAGGTCCTTGTGCACTTTCTTCAAGAGACATGAGGTAGTAAATTTCTAAAACTTACAAGTTAGGTGTCTGCAATAGGAGGACTGGATTCTGCCTTGTCAAGAGAGAGAAGAGCTGTGAGCGCTGAGTGGAGGGAACTGTGGAAGCACTTACAGATCAGAGCAAGCTTTCTAGGTTCCAAAGAGAAATACATATTTAGGATAATTCTTGACAGTTTCCACTGCATACTTTTAAGCTAGTTTTGTGGCTCCTGTTTGCAGATGCCTAGCTCCAATAAAAAATAATTGGAAGAGTACCTGAATTCAAACTGGAGGTTGTGAGTTCTGCTGATTAGGTACCAAAAAAAGATCATGCAATGCTCAATTCCTGTGGAAATTAAACCGTCAGATAGCAAAGAGGAAGCAGTGGAGGAAATCCCACCAGGAAACTAATGATGCTGAATTTAATAGTGTCTGAACACCATGCTGAAACTATGGCCAGAACCTCAACCTGAACAACCAGGCTGAAGAGTCCATTAAAATGGCCTTTTTTCACTCACCAAGCAAGACTGGGTTGTGTGGAAAAAAATGACTTTCAATATTTACCTAATGACTGTATCATGATGTATGTACACAGATCTAAAATTAAGGGTATATAGAAAACTTTAATTCTGGGGCCTTTAATTTTGCAAGTGCTGGCTTCTGTGACCTTTTGAAGTCTTTTCAAGGTAATCCTCCATGTGCGTACTCGCTGATGTACAATATCAATAGTCCTTTGTGGCCTGTCATGTAAATTTGCTTCAGAACAGGGGCTTTAGTATTACAGAAACAAAAACACTCATTTATTATTCATTTTATATGATTTAAAAGTCACCTTATTTATTTATTCCATTGCTCTATCATGTTGTTAGGCCTTTTTTAAGCCTCAGCGTTATGTCCAGTGACATCGTCAGATGTGTTACAGTCTAAGACAGATTGTTATTTTCTGATCTGCTTATGAGTTTGGCAGCACTATGTACCAGAGGAAACAAGCACTGACCAGAAAAGTGGCAAAACACATTTACATGGTGTCTGGGATAAATAAAGTTCCTTCCTCATATCACAGCCATGTGTAACTGTTCATTTAAATATCTCTTCTTATCTTACCACATGACAGGGCTCAGAGCAGTAACGGCCATGTGAGTCCTTCCAGGACTGGAGGGCTGGAACCCCTCTGCTCTGAGGACAGGCTGAGAGAGTTGGGGTTGTTCAGCCTGGAGAAGAGAAGGCTCCAGGGAGACCTTAGAGCAGCCTTCCAGTATCTGAAGGGAGCCTACAAGAAAACTGGAGAGGGACTTTTTACAAGGGCATGTAGTGATAGGATGAGGGGTAATGGCTTCAAACTGGAAGAGGGGAGATTTAGATGAGATCTCAGGAAGAAATTCTTTACTGTGAGGGTGGTGAGACACTGGCCCAGGTTGCCCAGAGAAGCTGTGGCTGCCCCATCCCTGGAGGTGTTCAAGGTCAGGTTGGATGGGGCTTTGAGCAACCAGGTCTAGTGGGAGGTGTCCTTGCC
>VFFE01008422.1:1186498-1209412 GCA_008921705.1 Burhinus oedicnemus | reverse complement strand
TGAGGTTTCTCTCTGCCCAACTCTCTAGCCTGTCCAGGTCTGGCTGAATGGCAGCACAGCCTTCCGGTGTGTCAGCCACCCCTCCCAGTTTTGTGTCATCAGCAAACTCCCTGAGGGTACACTCTGTCCCTTCATCCAGGTCATTGATGAATATGTTGAACAGGACTGGACCCCGTACTGACCCCTGGGGAACACCACTTGTCACAGGCCTCCAACTAGACTCTGTGCCACTAATCACAACCCTCTGAGCTCTCTCTGCCAGCCAGTTTTCAATCCACCCTACTGTCTATTCATCCAACCCACACTTCCTAAGCTTGCTTATGAGGATGCTGTGGGAGACGGTGTCGAAAGCCTTGCTGAAGTCAACGTAGACAACATCCGCTGTCCTCCCCTCATCTATCCGTCCAGTCACGCCTTCATAGAAGGCTATCAGATCAGACATGACTTCCCCTTGGTGAATCCATGTTGGCTACTTCTGATAACCTTCTTTTCCTCCAGAACACAGAATTTCCTGTGTTCCAGTTTGTGTCCACTGCCTCTTATTGTATCACTGATGTACAACTGGCTGACACAATACCCACTATACATATGTGTTGCATGTCATGTCTGTATGTGCAGAATGCTGAGGTCATGCAATGTTTCTTCTCCGTGGAAGTCATGAGTAAGGTATACTTTTCTTGGGAGCATAGCAGTATGTGGCTGTGACGCAATTATGTGAAGAGCTAGATGCACCAGTTGAGGGTGTCTGGCATAACCAGACCACTTGCTGTGCTGGCCAAGGATGGAGAGCTAGGTGATGGATATTCCCTGCATAGGTCTTGTCTGCGTAGCGCCTTACACAGCCCAATGTACCGGTGTTTGTGGATGTCCTGGTTTGAGCGACACAGGACTAATTTCTTTTCTAATGCTTGGGAAAATTGTACTTTTGGAGGACTCTGGTGTCTGAATTTGTGAAAATATTTACTTTATAGCCAGCTATGGTGTGTGGGTGTCAAGGTCTCAGTGTTTTCAGACTAGCCAGGTGCAGGGATGAGGAGGAGCAAGACCCGGGCACTTGACCCAAGCTGGCCAACAGGATTATTTCATACCATGAACGTCACATTCAATATAAATTAGGAAGTTTGCTGAGGAGGAAGGCTCTCCCTTGATGGCGGCGATCCAGAGAACTCCTTGCCCCGGTGCCGGATCCCTGAGGCCTTCCCTTCCTCCTGAAGCCGTAGCACTCGCAGTGTCCAACATTCAGTGTCCACTGCTGGGAGTGCACAGCTTCCTACTGATATAGTTGGCTGAGTATAATAATCCTTATATATCTTTAGGTTGGTATCGGGATCATTATTGGTTCTTTAGTGTTATTACTGTTAATTATTTAGTCTTATTCTATTAAATCTGTTTATATTTCAACCCCTGGGTTTCCTGGTTTTCTTCCCGATTCCCCCTTCCTGGGTGGGGAGGGGTCATCGGGTAATAGAATAATTGTCTAAACGACAATAAATTGTTGTGGATTTTCTCAAACCATAACAGTGGAGCACTTGTTGCAGGGTGAGGAGAGGGGAAAATGGCAGCGCAAGCTGTGTAACCTGGTACCAGATGTAGTGGCTCGCTGTTCCACACATTCTAACGGATCTGCTACGGGGAGTACTGTTTTTTAAAGGTAATGGTTTCCATTGCCATATAATCAGTTATCAAATTGACACTATAATTAAGAAACTATAACAGATACTCCAAAAGTTCAGCTACCATACCAATGAGCATAATACAAATGCCCAGAAAAACTATATTAGGGAGCATTGTTTTAATAAAATGCTCAGAAACCTTCATGAAAATTAATCTGATTTGAGGATTGCATATATAATATGTCCCCTTTTCATATGGTGATGCTTTAGTGTGACAATACTGGAGTTATGAGAGTAGGCATGATGCATAGTCACAATCTCCATCTTTGTTTTCCTATTACCAAGCAGCAATTGTCTCTACTTTCTTTCTCTTTTCCTTTCTTCTTTCTCATTCCTAAAATAATCCTTTCAAATCAGCACAGCTAAAAGAGTTTTTATCAAGCTGGACTCTTAGTCTGTCATAATTTTGTTTTTTCAAATCATCCTGTTTAAGTCAGAATAAAACTATTTAAATTAATTTATTGTAATCTTGTGTTATTTATAGATAAAATTATTTACATGTTTGTGAGCTATCTGCTGTGGGCACAGTATTACTAGAGGTTTTTCTTTGGGGATTACAATACCATTTAAGTTTATTTTCTTGTTTTCCACAACATGTTTTGATCTCCTAAAGAAAATAACTTATTCTCTCCATCTTTTCCTTTTCCTTAACATAAAATGTCCACTTTTGACTACATTTATTTGAGAGTAATGTAATTTATCAATTTCCTTGTTTGGAACTAGGGTTGAATTTGTGTTTGGAAAGCATATGCCAAAATAGCTCATTTTTTTTTCTACTGTGGTGAAAGAAATTCAGGAGATTTTTATCTAAAAATCCTACATCCAATACTGATTATTTGGGCTAGAGTTTGATCATCATCACACTAATGTAAAGTTGGCTTATTTCTATTAAAGTCAATAGAATTACATCTGGGTAAAAATGGTGCAAGTAAAATAAAATTAGATGTATACATTTACAATAGCCATTCTGTATGAATGAAATGGTTGCAATGCAAACTGATCATACTCAGTAAATCAGATCTGAATTTAGCCCTTTGTGTTTCCGTACACTGAGTTGAACTCAGTTGGACTTTGTTTAGATATAAACAGTTGCATATCTAAAATAATGGAGAACTATGAATAAATATAATGGCTTTTATAACCAGAGTTATCAATCATACACAATGTTCTATTAGGGAAAAAAATATTTCCAAGTAATTTAGCTGAAGAGATACTGCCATCCAGACTCCAAGTGTTGGCAGTACTGTAGGAAAATGGCTAGCTAATTGCTATGCCAAGGAGTGAACTTCACCAGCTTCCTTCTGGTCACAATCACACCCTGTATTGCCTCCAGAACAGAGTAAATGGAAATGCCGCCTCAGATCAGACTAGAGGTGGGACCCAGAAACTGAGCCATAAGGCTGATCGAAAGCTGAGAGCAGAATCCTTAGCCTGCCAGGAGCCAGCACCCGCCTTACGGACAGGCATGCTTGAACCATCACAGCGAGAGGACTGGGTAAAAAGGGACAAACAACCAGATAAAAGCCGTGAAACCTAGCTCAGATCCTGGCAATAGTCTGGAGGAGCCTTATCTCTGTACACTCTGACCTGGGCTGATGTTCAGGGTTGAACCCCAAACTGCTGGTTCATCTTTGTGTTTTCACTGAAAGGGAAATTCAAATTGTAAGTACTCAGCAATGGTAATTCCTGACCAAGGAATGATCTGGCCCAGAGGGCAAGAAGGCCTAACTCCAGAAGGGTTTAAACTGTCTGGAAGCAGGAATACCAGAGACAGAACCACTCCCTGTAAAGGAGTGAAATTTCCCTTGATGATGAGATAAGAAAGGAGCATTGTCTTGTAGCCATCTTGGGCCACCTTTGGGCAGCAGAGCTGGGCTAGGGGATGGACCCAGTGCTGAGTTGAGGTGCTCCATGCCGACACTCACATGACTGGTGCTAGTGCAAGTGTATATAAGGAATCAGCTCATGATGCATCTTGTCAGACTCCTTGTAGAATCACTTATGGTGGTAGGACTCTGTCCAATGCATTGTTCATTAAACAGACAATCATGTGTTTAATTCACCTCAAATGATACAATAAAAATTCCTCAACATCGCTTACTGCCATCATGGTAAAGATATTTGAAGTATTTATTTCTGACAGCAGCACTAAAGCAACACTCCATTATTCATTGGCCTCTGCCTACCAAGGGCTTGAGCCTGAAGAGCCTTGTGCCTTGAGAGTTCAAAGCGCTCACCTCCAAGCCTGTGATACCTGCAGGCTGCCAGGCTCACAGGCTTGGGCCCTGTAGCCTCTCCTGGTGAGAGGGACACAGTCAGTACCTAAAGGTTATTTCCAATCTGTACACTGCCTTCTCAGTGGAAGAATTATTTTTTCCTGCTCTAGGACCCTGCCAGGTCCTTGGTGTGACTGAGATTTTTGTACCAGTAAATTTATGGCTAAAGAAATTTATATTATTACATAAGCTGAACTATATAATCCTTAAAATCACATGCTTATGCCTAGAAGATACAGACAAGAAAGAATGAGGTAATAATTGTTTTTCAGTCATAACTTTGGATGGCTGGGTCCTAGTGTTTTATGTCACATCTTTCATTTCACCTAAAGACATTTTTAATGACCTTTTAATGTTGTGTTTTCCACAACAGGAAAAAAAAAATATCTTAAATGCATGACAGCTGTCATAACAGGCAGTAGCCCATCCTAAGGAAGCCAGGATATTGCAAGCAGATCTGCATTCCTGACAAGTCCAATGATTAGAGCTAGATAACTCTTAGGTTGATGTCTTAGCAAACCCAAGAGAAGTAGTAGGCTGCTATTAACAGCCCTCTGCTGCAGGGCATTTCATGACATCAGGTTTGGTAGGCTGTCTTAGCCAATGTTCTTCGGAGTGAAGAGATGGATATTGTATTGTATTTTTAAATTATTTTTGTCTGTCTGATGTATCTTTGTATTTTTAAATTTACTTCAGGATTTTTTTTAAAGTACCTAATATAATCTTATAGACTATAAAACTTTATCTGAAGAATTTATAATGTATGTATTATGGGAAGTTCTGCAGCCTAGAAACCAAGGATCATTGTGTGTTAGGTGAAAATTAAAGATTTAATTCGGCTTTTCTTTTATAAAAAATAGTGGATCACTGTGCTAATTGTGCAGTGTGTCATCTGCTTGTAGTCTTTCAGCTCTGCAAAGAGATATTTCCTTGTTTGTGCCTGTGATTGTGTTTAAATCTGGTTAATGGTTAATACTACATATATATATTTGAAATAATAAAGAAAATTCAGTGAAAATTAAATGGCTACAATTAATTTGAAATTTCAGATTTCCTAAATATGATGAATGCAAATGATCGTACCATTTTAACTTTATAGGAAGTAAAAGAATTTTTATACACCCCCCGTCCCCTCCCCCCAAATCTTTTTTTAGCACACCTTTCATTTTATTGCAAACTTTTTCTGTAGTTATCACAGAAAGTATTAAAAAAGGATTGTACTGGATCTGGCTGGGATGAAGTTAATTTTCTTCATAGCAGCCCTTAGGGTGCTATGTTTTAGATTGGTGACCAAAACAGTGTTGATAACTCAGCAGCATTTTAACTGTTGCTGAACAGTGCTTGTACAGCATCAAGGCCGCCTCTTTCTCACTCTGTCCCTCCAGGGAGTAGGCTGGGGGTGGGCAAGAAGCTGGGAGGGGACACAGGTGAGACAGCTGACCCCAACTGACCAAAGTAATATTCCATATCATATGACATCATGCTAAGCAATAAAATGGGGGGGGAGCATTTTTCCAAGGTAGCTGTTGTTTGGGGACTGGCTGAGCATTGATCTGCTGGTGGTGAGTGATTGCTTTTGCATCACTTGTTGGTGGGTTTTTTCCCCCTTCACTTATTAACTGCTCCAGCGTGGGGTCCCTTCCCATGGGAGACAGTCCTTCACAAACTTCAACATGGGTCCTTCCCATGGGATGCAGTTCTTCACAAACTGCTGCAGCATGGATCCTTTCCATGAGGTGCAGTCCTTCAGGAACAGACTGCTCCAGCATGGGTCTCACACAGGGCCGCAGGTCCTGCCAGAAAACCTGCTCCAGTGTGGGGTCCTCCACAGGCTGCAGATTCCTTCAGGGCACATCCACCTGCTCTGTCATGGGGTCCTCCACAGGTTGCAGGTGGATATCTGCTCCACTGTGCACCTCCATGGGCTGGAGAGGGACAACTTGCTTCACCATGGTCTTTACCTGAGACTGCAAGGGGAATCTCTGCTCTGGCGCCTGGAGCATCTCCTCCCCCTCCTTCTTCACTGACCTTGGTGTCTGCAGAGTTGTTTCTCTCACATATTCTCTCTCCTCTCTTCCGGCTGCTGTTGCGCAGCAGTTTTTTCCTTTTCTTAAATATGTTATGGAGACGCTACCACCATCGCCGATTGGCTCAGCTTTGGCCAACAGCAGGTCCATCTTGGAGCTGGCTGGCATCGACTCTGTCAGACATGGGGGCAGCTTCTGGTATCTTCTCACAGAAGCCACCACTGTAGTTTCTCCCTGCTACCAAAACTTTGCCATGTAAACCCAATACATAATGAAATACAAGAGTTAATATATAAACAAATAAAATATATAAACAAACCTGAAGCAATAATTTAATGTGTCCCTTTGATCATCTAACCTTCCTGCTACCTATTGATCCATCTCCTTGAGAATTTGTTAAAAAAAATAAAACTCCCACCATTTAAAAATAAATACCAGAAAATTGTTCCCTTGCCTCCAGGTGTGAATAGCATCTAGATATTCCAACTAATATGCCCCAAAAACAGAGAAGAAATTTCATCTGTGGTTTGTAAACTTTCTATATACCCAAATATATAATGATTTTAGTATCTGCCACCTTAATGATGAGAGGCCGAAAAAAGGAGTTTTATGTCTGTTTAAAAAGGAGTTCCCTAAATGGATCCATCACATGCTTCCAGCTCTGAAAAAGCCTATTGTAAGACTTCCCAGGCATCAAATATTTGTATCCAGAGAAGTTATATTTGGTACTTTTTGAGGTTTTCATTGCTCTTTCTAATCCTGCTGCCTTCCATGGCAGCCCTGCACTATCCATCTCATCTGCTGGAGGGCTGGATATGACCTTGCTAGTAAAAGGGCTTCATACCATGCCTGAGGGATGCTCTGTCTTATTCTCCAGAAACAGATTGTCCTCTTTGGGAAAGTGTTTGTACAGCATAAAAAAGTGAGAATGACAGTCCCTGCCAGTGCTGTGATTCTTATAAATGAAAATTAGTATAATGTTTTGTGTGACTCTGTGGGTAGATGTATGTTTCTTATCGTGAATAAGTGTGTTTCAGTATAGATATATAATGGTTGTCTAGCTGTCTGTCATCCTGTTTCAGTGTCTCTATTTCTTTCTTTCTCTGCTGGAGTCTAATTTCACCTCTCTGCTTATACTATTACAGTCTCAATTTTATGTCTGTTATCTAAAAGTGCTTGAATTAGACTATTTGACATTTCCTTGTGCTAATGTGCTCTCATCCAGAGAGAATCCTGTTTTGGAAAGAACATTAATATTTTATGAAGAACAGAACAGGTGTGACAGGCAAATACAGTAAATAGCAAGCAGCGTTTTTCAGGATAAGCTTTAATCTGGCTAGTCTTCCATGATGTGTGAATAAACAGGGTTATCATGATTAATGGTAACTAATTGTACTGTTGTTATTGCTTATGTTTTATGTTGCCCTAGGCTCTGTGAAAGATGTCACGTGAAGATGTTACACCTATCCAAGAAGCTTACAGGCTACAATGGACTTACTTTGGATTTACAGCATTTAGCCTAATGCAGATACATCCAGGAAGTACAGTTTCAGCCATGTCTGCCATCCTCCTCAGAAATAAAATAGATCTTTCAGATAACTCTAGAAGAATCCAGAAAGGAGATGGTCTGCAGTAACACACTGTAAGCACAGCAGAAAAACTCCATGGTATACAGGTGTGATATTGGTAAATGAAACTACAGTATTTTAACACTGTTACCTGCACACCTTCCTTCCCCTTTGTCTGGTGTTATCACATCATGTGGTACATACTCTTTTAAATTAACTTGTAAACCCTGCAGAGACAGGGAATCTCTCTGCCTTTGTGCTTGTGCTGCATGTGGCATCGGGGAGTCCCAGTCCTTCTAAGACTCTCCAAGCATCAAGTGTAATATAATGAGAGCTTCCTGCATGTAACTGAGAGTGGGATTGCGTCCAACTGTGACTCTATTGTTCACAAATTTAGAGTTCCTAGAAAGGGAATTTTATTGATTTAAAAAGCCAAATTCAAGTAACGGATCACACTTACGGGATACACAATATGCACAGAAATCAGAGCTACTGTCATACAGTGTTGTGGTTTAATGCTGGCCAGCAGATAAGCCCCACACATCCTCTCGCTCACTCTCCGCAGTGGGATGGGGGAGACAATCAGAGGGGTAAAAGTGTGAAAACTCATGTGTTGAGATAAAGACATTTTAATAGGTAAAGCAAAAGTCGTGTGTACAAGCAAAGCAAAATAAGGAATTCATTCAGTACTTCCCATCAGCAGGCAGGTGTTCAGCCATCTCCAGGAAAACAGGGCTTCATCACGCATAATGATTACTTGGGAAGACAAACACCATCACTCCAAACGCCTCCCCTTCCCCCTTCTTCCCCCAGCTTTTATTGGTGAGCGTGACGTCATATGGAATATCCCTTTGGTCAGTTGGGGTCAGCTGTCCCAGCTGTGTCCCCTTCCAACTTCTTGTGCACCTCCAGCCTACTCGCTGGCAGGGCAGTGTGAGAGGCAGAAAAGGCCTTGACTCTGTGTAAGCACTGCTCAGCAGTAACTAAAACATCCCTGTGT
Source organism: Burhinus oedicnemus (assembly GCA_008921705.1). Taxonomy (NCBI): domain Eukaryota; kingdom Metazoa; phylum Chordata; class Aves; order Charadriiformes; family Burhinidae; genus Burhinus; species Burhinus oedicnemus. The sequence continues at coordinate 1,200,868 of VFFE01008422.1, read as the reverse complement.
TATCAACACTGTTTTAGTCACAAATCCAAAACATAGCACTTTACAAGCTACTATGAAGAAAATTAACTCCATCCCAGCTAAAACCAGTACAATCTCTACCCCTTAGTCCATACCATTTTCATCATTCTCAGGTCCCACACTATCCAATACATCCTCATTGACCATGACCCCCTTAGTCTATGGGCCACCACTGTAAAATGTCCATAAAATGTCCTCTGAGTTCATTTAGCCCATGACTTGGGTTCCATCTGTTACAATGGTCACACAGGACAGGAGAGGCGATGTGGTGCATGGAGTTATTTGGTGCCAAAGCCAGCTCAGGTTGGGTCACTGCTGCACTTGCACTGCTTCTTGTGAGTCTTGCCCTCTGTTGGTTCGGGTGGTTCCTGCTATAGTACTTCCTATAACATGCAACTCAAGTCATGGGTTACAATAATTTAAAAGTATATCCATCACAATCTCCACCCCTGGTCCCTTTCGACCAGGCCATAGAGTTTAATATTGCAATGAACTCCTCACCTTGCCCCTGCTTTGGCATGGGCTTAGCCACAGGCCACAGTCCCTTCAGGGGTGTATTTGCTGCGACATGGACTTATCCATGGCCACAGACGCTTTGAGGTGTACCTGCTCCCGCGTGGACTTATCCACAGGTCACAGTCATTTCCACTTGAATTCACCCTGGAGTTCCATCCTGTCCAGTACAGCAGCACAGGAACAGCAGCAATGCCCTGGCCATCTGCCAGCCCAGGCGCATGGCCATTGCTGTTATCAGAATGTTCCCAGGCACAGCAGAGTAAGATGATAAGCAGTACAGCAAGCAGCAAAAGCAGCCACTAACAAGCGCTAGACTCTAATTTACAGTAAGGCAAGCAAGCCCCATGGCAAGCACAGGAGCCTGTCGATTAATAACTAAACAGCTACAATGGCTAAAAATTCAGTCTAGCCCACTTGAAACAAATCTATCATCTCAAACCCTTCAAGCCCCACATTGGACACCAAAAAGGACTGTTGCTGTTCATCCACACAGCTAAGCACCACATGGCTCCTTGCTCACTCCCCCCCCACCCCCTGTGGGATGGGGGAAGAGGAATGGAAGAGTAAAAGCAAAATCCTCAAGGGTTGAGCTAAAAATTGTTTAAGAAGCTAAGGAGAGGCGGAAGAAGAGAGAAACAAAACAAAACAAAACAAGTGTTGTAAATGCAATCGCTCACCACTTCCTGTGGGTAGACCGATGCCCAGCCTGTTCCTGAGCAAAAATGTCTAACGTCCCTAAACCATTCATCCTCTCCCTTTTGTTGTTGAGCATGATGTCGTATGGTATGGAATCTCTCTTTGGTTAGTTCGGGTCATCTGCCTGGTTTTGTCCTGGCCCAGCCTATTTCCCATCCCCAGCCTACTCCCTGGGGAGGCAGAGTGAGAAAGAGAAGGCCTTGATGCTATGCAAACATTGTTCAGCAATAACTACAACATTAGTGTATTATCAGTGTTAAAGGAGAAGCTGCTGCCCGAGCATTCACACACCATTCATGGTGTCACACACACACGCACACTTACTCCCAGGCGTGCTTCCTCCTTCTTCAGGCTCAACCCTAGGTTTCCCGCAGAAGAGTCTCAGGCGTCCGATTTCATAAAATAATTAATTAAATTGGAAGGTACAACAGCAAGAACAGCCTGGGCTGGGTGCCTCCAAAGGGAGCAATTATACCCTTGTGATCTATATACCTGCCCCTCACGCACCCTTCACATGCTGTCCACGTGTCTTTTAGTCCAATGGTGATTTTTGGTCTGGGGTCTTCTAACATCTAATTGGATTCTTTTTCTGTGTCCAGGCAGGCAGGCTCTTATCTTGTTGATTTGCAGTTTACATCAAGGGTTGGAGCCTCTGTATCTTCTGGTTTACATTCCTTGTGCACCTGCCCTTGTTGGCAGAACACGGGGAACCGAAAAGTCCTGGATTTGAGAGAAACACTACCAAAACATCAGTATGATATCCAGCACTTTCCCATGCTAAAAGATTAAACAACACTGTACCATCTGCTAGGAAAAGTGTTGAGAATAGCTTTCTCACGGCCTAAAGGTTTCAGCAAATCTAGCTACTCATGCTAAGTAGAGCTAACCAAGCAGCACAAATCACACCAAATTGTAATTCTAAGTAATTTATTCTACTTAAAACTTACTTATTTATGCTAAACAATTAATAATCACTCAACATCAGCATTGTTTTGTTCACAAATCTAAAACACAGCACCATATGAGTTGCTATGAAGAAAATTAACTCCATACCAGCTGTCCTGGTTTGAGGTAAAACAGAACCAAATTTCTTTTCAGTAATTCTACTTTTCAGCTAAACATCTTCTAACTAACTGAACTCTATGAAATTAACGATGTATTTTTCAGACACTGTCAGCTTCTAGCAGAGATAAGACCTGTTGTTTATAACTAATACCAAGGAATGGGATGCAGAGAGCCTCTTGCTTATATTTATTGCTATAACAACCAAGGCCAGCCAACTTTGTTACTTGCCCCGTTGGAGGGTCGGAAGCGGAAAAGCGTAGAGGGGTCACACCTGCGGGGAGGAGAGGACAGGACAGGTGACCCAAAACTGACCATCAGGGTATTCCATCCCATCTGCCTCATGCTCAGTATAAAAGCTGAGGGATCAAAGGGTCAGCTCTTTTTTTTCTTCAGTGGCTGGCATCTGAGGACTCTGTTTGTCTGCCTTTGATCCCGATCTGTGCATTCCTGAATCCAGATCCAGAATCTGGTTCCAATCCATCGCTGAGTCCAGTCTGGGACTTCCCCAGTGCCTGCTGGTGACGTGCTTGTCATCCTGGGTGTTTGATACTGGTTTTATATATATTGTATATTTTTCATTATTTTCTTTTTTGGCATTATTATATTTTCTTTTTATTATTTTATTATTAATATTTCCTTAAAGTAGTTTAGGTTTTTTTAAACTCACAAGTCTCTCTCTCATCCTTCTCTCCCTGAAGTGAGAGGTGAGGGAGAGCATTTGTTGTTCATTTCAGTGGCCAGTCTGGCCCAAACCACGACACCAGCCAAAACCAGTACACTCCCATTAAGATCTGGAAGCAAAGAGCTCCCTTTTCCTACTAGCAGGAGTTGATTTTACTATAAATTTTTCTTCCTTCCCATCTTATATAGCTGTGGTGCAGTTTTATTCTCTATATAGCTGTATAGCTTCAGCAGGGAAAGAAAACTGAATGTGCAGCACAAAAGCTGGATGAATTTTTCAGTAGTTTTACACAACTCCAAGTGAATATCAGTAGAGAACAGATAGATGATGTGGGATTTGTTTTGGTATTGGCCAGTTGGTTTCAGTTACGTAGTAGTATGTATTTCTTCTTTATAGATTGTCCTGTTGCAAAATCTGTTGTTTATGGTTCTTAAGAGCGCAGGGATATGGAGTGGCTGCATTGCTGTAAACAGAGCAAGGTGCCTGCAAACTTCAAGTAACATCATTGTTTTACAATTTACATCACTTCTTAAAAAGAAAGCCTCTGGGTAACTGTAAGTTATACTTAAATATGTTACAGAAAGCTATCTTTTAACTGTCATTTTAAAACTGGGGGTTGATTTTATTAACCTGTGATTGTAAACATCTGCCTATGGAAACTCCATCTGCAAGGCTTCTCTTATTTCATATACTATATTGTTCCAGATACTTATCAACCCCATATGCAACAGATTGATTTTTCAGTGGACTCATCCACATAACTTTTCCTGATTTGTTAAGGTTTCTGACACACCATTTATAATTTTGGAATTTTTACAGTTTCAATGAAAAAACTTGAAATGAGAACTGAACCCCAACTTTTACGTTTATCCTGATGCCAGGAGTCACAAGCTCTGTATGATTTCCACCTGAAACATGAAATGGATGAAATTTGGTAACTGCAAATGTCAATGAGTCCAGCTTAACTTCCTAGTTTGTTACAGATCATAAAATCACCTAAGTTCTGATTGGTTTGGGGTTTAATTCTGTGGAGAACTGACAAGAATTTTCTTTGGCTTTTAACTTTTTAATACCTGTCTCCTGTAAAATAACAGTTTCCATCTTTATGCAGTATATACTTAATTGCTAGCATCATTTAACTCAGGCCATGGAAAGTAAACATTTACTTTCCAGCAGTTGTTAAAATGCCATTACAGATTGTATTTAAATTTATACATGACATAACAAGTAATTATGTTCATGTGAAATGATGATGATGATGATAATATCAAGCCTGCCATATGATTTTAAACATCAGCTGAGCTAAATGGAAGCTTAAGTATCTTTCTTAGATCACTATTAACTCAATATAAATAATTCTTCAAATTTTATTCTCCATTTGAAGATACAGTAAATTATAGTAGAATGTTGTTCATAGTGTTGATATTATAGCAGCATTGATATCATTACTTAAGAGGGAACTAATTGAGAAATGCACTACGTATGAGGTTTATTAAAATACATAAGCTGGAGTATAGTCTAAAATTTGGTACCTCCCATCAGACCATACAGGTACTTACCATGCCTGTTCTCAACATAAAGTCCATCATGGAACAGCCAAGTGTCTCCTTCACATCTATAGCCTGTTAGGCTTTCTCACCTTTGCTCATCTCACCAGATCTTCAAGAAAACACCTGTTGGACTGGACATCCCAAAAAAACAATGTTGGAGTCAATGATACTTCCTACCTTTTATTACTTTTATTCTTTTATTATTTTTTATTTATTTGTTTATTTATGCTTTTATTTTTTATTATTTATGCTTGCTTTGATAACTCATAAAGAGTATAGGAAACGCATGCTTACATCCCACATTCACTTCATTGAATTTAATCCATACTTTTAACCTCTCAAGAGATGGCCCCTCCAGGGCGGGAGATCCTCTCAGTCCAGTGTGTCTGAGCTGTTGTATTCTGCATAAAATCATTCAGATTCACTGGGGCAAGAAGGAAAAGGCAGGCAGTGGGTAGGGCAGCTGATAAAGAACAGGGGCTCAGACAATATATATGTTGGATGTGAGGTCAAGCCTCAGCCCCTGTGATTCCTTAATATGAAATACCTAAACATAATGAGAGAAGAGGGAAGATGAAACGGTAGCACAGGGTCTGGATTTCTATGGCTCCATACATGGTATAGGAAGACTATTTGCATAGCTCAATGTTATGGATTCTGCCAGACATGACTGAAGGTAAAGCTATGTACTTTGGGACCCAAAAGCACTTTTCAGGTCTATATTCATATGATGACTATATCACAGCTCATGTTAGAGTGAGAGCTGGTATCTATTGCTTCCTTTTTCCCCACTGTCCTCACTGCCCTGGAAGGAACCTACATTGAATAGAAATGTGGTACAATCTAGGGGCTGCAACTCTAATGCCATTGCAGTACACAGCTGCCTAAGTCTAGACAGGTCCTCAGAGAGTCATGAAAATGCTACATACATCTGACTCTCCTTTTATATCCAGTTTGAACATTTTCTGCAGTTCTCAGTCTTCCGTTAGATTATTTTTTTTCCATAGGTTTGGATAAATATGATTTTCCTCCAATTCATGAACCTAAAGATGAATCATGGGATGAATCAATCATTGTCTATCCATTGCGTGAATGAAAAAAAATCCAACAAAACACCACAAAGGAAACAGTAGAAAAATGCAGCAGTTTTTCCCCCTTCTTAAATATGTTATCATAGAGGCACTACCACCGTTGCTGATTGGCTCAGCTTTGGCCAGCAGTGGGTCTGTCCTGCAGCCAGCTGAATCTGGCTCTGTTGGGCATTGGGACAGCTTCTGGCATCTTCTCACAGAAGCCACCCCTGCACCCCCCTGCTACCAATACCTTGCCACATAAACCCAATACACTAATACAAATATTATTTAATAAAAATTACTAGTATATATTTAAATTTGCATTATTTTAACCTATTTCAATTAAATGTCAAAACACAGTGAAGTAAAGTTGCTTGTAGAAAACAATGTAAAGTTTTATTGAATGTAGTATATCTTTCAATTAAATGAAAGGAATGTCAGACACTGTGTCCTGGTTTGAGTTAAAACAGAACCCATTTTCTGTTCAGTAATTTTACTTTGCAGCTAAGCCTCTTCTAACTAAGTGAACTCTATGAAATTAACAGCATATTTGCAGAAAACTGTTCGCTCTCAGAGAGATAAGACCTGAGTCTTTATAATTATGCCAAGGAATGGTATGCAGAGAGGCTCTTGCTTATACTTATTGCTATAACAACCAAGGCCAGCCAACTTTGTTATTTGCCCCATTGGAGGGTTGTAAGCGGAAAAGCGTAGAGGGGTCACACCTGCGGGGAGGAGCGGACAGGACAGGTGACCCAAAACTGACCAGCAGGGTATTCCATCCCATCTGCCTCATGCTCAGTATAAAAGCTGAGGGATCAAAGGGTCAGCTCTTTTTTTTCTTCAATGGCCGGCATCCAAGGAGAACTGTCTATTCATCTGCCTTTGATCCCGATCTGTGCATTCCTGAATCCAGATCCGGAATCCAGTTCCCATCCATCGCTGAGTCCAGTCTGGGACTTCCCCAGTGCCTGCTGGTGACGTGATCATCATCCTGGGAGACTGATACTGGTTTTGTATATATTTCATTATTTTATTTTTATTTTATTATTAATATTTCATTGAAGTACTTTAGTTTTTTAAAAACTCATAAGTTTCTTTCTCTCTCTCCAACCTCTCCTTGGAGAGAGAGGTGGGGGCGAACATCTGTTGTTCCACCTGATTGGGACAGTCCAGCCCAAACCACGACAGATTTATTGGCGCCCAATGTGGGGCATGAGCAGGGCTCAACCAGGGCTCTGATAGATTGCCTGAATAGTAGAAATTAAAACAAACAACTCACATCATGTTGTTCTTAAATGAAATGTTATATCATGCCTTTAGAGAGCTTTGTTTAATGTTAATTGATGTGACTCTGCTTAACCTGCCGAATGTGTTGCATGGTTTATTTGCTCTTTGTGTTTTTATGCGGTGGCTTAAACATGCTATTCTGCTGTAGTTTGGAATACCGATATATAACATGATTACTTGGATAACGGTTCTACCTGCATATCTCGGTCATCATGTGACGGATTCTATTACTGATTATACGTTCGATTTTACCTGGGGATAGTTTACTTTGCCCTTTAGTGCTTATGCCAAAGTGACACCATCAGAGCTAGGGGATGGAAACCTTTCGGGCTGTTTTGAAAATGAATGCTACTTTCTTAAAACCATGATTTTGTTGTCGGTTTTCCTGAATGTGCTGCAGGGGTGGTTTTTTATGAAACATCGGTGCAGGAGTGGGTATTGTGTAACATGCGCTGCTGCCACTCAAATCCCACGAGCCACTTTGCAGCCTGCACTGGCACAAGCCACTCCACCGCTTGTACCGGCACAAGCCATTCCACAGCCTCTACCAGCACAGGCCACTCCGTAGCCTGCAGTAAAAGCCACTCCCTGACCCCCAGCCACTCCGCCACCTGTGGCAAAAGCCACTCCCCCACCTGTACCAGCATGGGCCGCTCCACAGCCTGTGCCGGCACAAGCCACTCCATCGCCTGTACTGGCACAAGCTATTCCAGCCTCGACAACGAGCAGCATCACTACTCCAGCTGCTTCAACGAGTACTGCTGCTACTCAAATTCCAACAGAAATGGTACGAGTTGCCCCGGTGACCAGGAAGCAGAAAAGGAGGTCAGCTCGTTCACCTGCCCCTTACAACAAAGACCAGCTCAAGCCAGATAGCATGGGAGAGAATTCTGGCAAAGATCCAGGAGAGAGTCCTTCTCGGGCAGCATCAATGCAGGAGGAGGAATCAGATGCAGAGATAATCATTAAATCCTTCTCTATGAAGGACTTGTAAAATAGGAGAAAGGATTTTAGCCATCGTGAAGGTGAGACACTTATCTCCTGGTTGCTCCGATGCTGGGACAATGGGGCTGATACCATAGACTTGGACGGTAAAGAAGCTAGGCAGTTGGGAAACCTGGCCAGAGATGGAGGTATCGATAAAGCCATTGGGAGAAAGACAAACATTCTCAGTCTCTGGAGGCGACTGGTGTCAGCCATAAAGTGCAGGTATCCCTTTAAAGATGATATCAAATGCCATCCAAGCAAATGGACCACCATGGAAAAAGGTATTAAGTACCTGAGGGAACTGGCTGTGCGAGAGTTGATTTACAGTGACTGGCAAGTGATTGTAGATCCTGATGAAATGCCATGCAAACGATCTATGCTGAGAAAGTTTGTGCAGAGTGCACCACCAATGTATTCCCACACATTATCAACAATGATCTGGGGAGGATCTGATGCCGATACACCAACAGTAAATGAAGCGGCTAACAGAGTACAACAGTATGAGGACAGTCTCATCCCCTCACTGTGGCAGCCGTGGAAAAACTGACTGAGAAAACAGAGAAAATGACCAAAAAAATGGCTGAGCAAAATGAGAAAATGATTGAGAAAATGACCAAGAGAATGACTGAGCAAAATGAGATAATGACTGAGAAAATGGCTAAGAAAAATTATAAACTGCTTGATAAACTATCCAGGATGGAGCAAGAATCCCACTCTTCCCCTGAACAGACCCACGTTGCAGCCATTAGAAGAAAACACCCTCCTATGAAACCGACTCAAGAGAAACAGAACCCACTCTGAGATATTCTGTGTCTTTGCCTCTGCGACTATGGAGAGGACATAAGTGGGATAGAAAACCTAGCCGTTTCCCATCTGTTGCTGAGTCCAGTCTGGGACTTTCCCAGTGCCTGCTGGTGACGTGATCATCATCCTGGGAGCTCGATACTGGGTTTGTATATATTGTATATATTTCTCTTCAGTATGTCCAGGTCTCTCTTGTACTGGGGAGCCCAGAACTGGACACAGTAGTTCAGGTGCGGCCTTGTTATGGTTTGAGAAATCCACAACAATTTATTGTCGTTTAGACAATTATTCTATTACCCAATGACCCCTCCCCACCCAGGAAGGGGGAATCGGAAAGAAGACAAGGAAACCCAGGGGCTGAAATATAAACAGATTTAATAGAATAAGACTAGATAATTGACAGTAATAACACTAAAGAACCAATAGTGATCCCGATACCAATCTAAAGATATATATAAGGATTATACTCAGCCAACTATATCAGTAGGAAGCTGTGCACTCCCAGCAGGGGACAGTACATGTCGGACACTGCAAGTGCTACGGCTTCGGGAGGAAGGGAAGGCCTCAGGGGTCCGGCACCAGGGCAAGGAGTTCTCTGGATCACCACCATCAAGGGAGAGCCCCCCCTCCTCAGCAAACTTTCTAATTTATATTGAATGTGATGTTCATGGTATGAAATAATCCTGTTGGCCAGCTTGGGTCAAGTGCCCGGGTCTCGCTCCTCCTCATCCCTGCACCTGGCTAGCCTGAAAACACTGAGACCTTGAAACCCACACACCATAGCTGGCTATAAAATAAATATTTTCACAAATTCAGACACCAGAGTATTCTAAAAGTACAATTTTCCCAAGCATTAGAAAATAAATTAGTCCTGTGTCGCTCAAACCAGGACAGGCCTCACCAGGGCAGAGTAGAGGGGAAGGAGCATCTCCCTCCACATGCTAGCAAAACTTTGTCTAATGCAGCTCAAGATACCATTCGCCTTCTTTGCAGCAAGGGTACATTGCTGGCTCATGTTCAGGTTGTGTACTGGTTTTGGCTGGGACAGAGTTAAATTTCTTCATAGTAGCTTGTATGGGGCTATGTTTTGGATTTGTGCTGAAAACAGCTATTGCTGAACAGTGCTTACAGTGTCATGGCCTTTTCTGTTTCTCACACTGCCCTGCGAGTGAGTGGGCTGGGGGTGCACAAAAAGCTGGGAGGGGACACAGCCAGGACAGCTGACCCCAACGGATCAAAGTGATATTCCATACCATATGATGTCATACTCAGCAATAAAATCTGGGGGGAAGAAGGAGGAAGGGGGGATGTTCGGAGTTATGGCGTTTATCTTCCCAATTAACCATTACGTGTGATGGAACAGTGCTTTCCTGGAAATGGCTAAACACCTGCCTGCCAATGGGAAGTTAGTGAATGAATTCCTTATTTTGCTTTGCTTGTGTGCACAGCTTTTGCTTTACCTATTAAACTGTCTTTATCTCAGCCCATGAGTTTTCTCACTTGTACCCTTCCGATTCTCTCCCCATCTCACTGTGGAGGGAATGAGTGAGTTGCTGTGTGGGGCTTAGCTGCCCACTGGGGTTAAACCACGACAACTTGGTGCCCACCTGGACCCCCAGGTCCTTTTCTGCCAAGCTGCTTTCCAGTTGGGTGGCCCCCAGCATATATTGATGCATGGGGCTGTTCTTCCCCAGGTGCAGGACTTGGCATTTGCCCTTGTTGAACTTCATGAGGTTCCTGTCAACCCGTTTCTCCAGCCTGTTGAGGCCCCTATGCATGGCAGCATGACCCTCTGGCATATCAGCCACTCCTCCCAGTTTGGTGTCATCTGCAAATGACTGGGGGTACACTCTGCCCCATCATCCAGACCATTAATGAAGATCATAGAATCACAGAATCATAGAATACCAGGTTGGAAGGGACCTCAAGGATCATCTGGTCCAACCTTTCTTAGCAAAAGCATGGTCTAGACAAGATGGCCCAGCATCCTGTCCAGCTGAATCTTAAAAGTGTCCAATGTTCAGGAATCCACCACTTCCCTGGGGAGATTATGTGGCTGCTTTTGGCTTGGATGGATGTACTCTTCACTGGGTCAAACACTGGCTGGAAGGCCGGGCCCAAAGAGTGGTGGTGAATGGAGTTAAGTCCAGTTGGCGGCCGGTCACAAGTGGTGTTCCCCAGGGCTCAGTACTGGGGCCGATTCTCTTTTATATCTTTATCAATGATCTGGATGAGGGGATGGAGTGCACCCTCAGTAAGTTTGCAGATGACACCAAGTTGGGTGGGAGTGTCAACCTGCTTGAGGGTAGGAAGGCCCTACAGAGGGATCTGGACAGGCTGGATTGATGGGCCAAGGCCAATGGTATGAGATTCAATAAGGCCAAGTGCCGGGTCCTGCACTTGGGTCACAACAACCCCATGCAGCGCTACAGCCTTGGGGAAGAGTGGCTGGAAAGCTGCCTGGCAGAAAAGGACCTGGGGGTGTTGGTCAACAGCCGGCTGAATATGAGCCAGCAGTGTGCCCAGGTGGCCAAGAAGGCCAACAGCATCCTGGCTTGTATCAGGAATAGTGTAGCCAGCGGGACTAGGGAAATGATCATCCCACTGTACTCAGCACTGGTGAGGCTGCACCTCGAATACTGTGTTCGGTTTTGGGCCCCTCACTACAAGAAAGACATTGAGACAAGTGACAGGACGAGAGGAAATGGCCTCAAGTTGCACCAGGGGAGGTTTAGGTTGGACATTAGGAAAAATTTCTTCACTGAAAGGGTTGTCAAGCACTGGAACAGGCTGTCCAGGGAAGTGGTTGAATCACCATCCCTGGAGATATTTAAAAGACAGGTAGACGTGGTGCTGAGGGACGTGGTTTAGTGGTGGGTTTTGGCAGTGTTAGGTTTATGGTTGGACTCAATGATCTTAAAAGTCCCTACCAAATTAGACAATTCTATGATTCTGTGATTCTATGATTATTCCAATGGCTGATTGTTCTCATTGTGGAAAATTTTCCTCTTGTGTCCAATCAGAATCTCCCCTGAAGTAACTTGTACCCATTACCCCTAGTCTTTTCCATGTGACTCCTTGTAAAAAAGGAATCTCCGTCTTCTTTGTAGCCACCCTTTAAATACTGAAACATGGTGATAAGGTCTCCCCTAAGCCTTCTTTTCTCAAGGCTGAACAAACCCAATTCTCTCAGCCTTTCCTCATATGGCAGGCTTCTCAGTCCTTTGATCATCTTTGTGGACCTTCTCTGGACCCTCTCCAGCCTGTCCACATCTTTTTTGTATAGTGGGGACCAAAACTGAACACAGTATTCCCAGTGTGGCCTGACAAGCACTGAGTAGAGTGGGATAACGACTTCATTATCTCTGTTGGTGATGCCCTTGTTGAGGCAACCCAGCATCCTGTCGGCTTGCTTTGCCACAGCAGCACACTGTTCACTCATATTGAGCTTGTTGCCCACCAGGACCCCCAGGTCCCTTTCCACAGAGCTGCTGCCCAGCTGGGTAGATTCCAGCCTGTGCTGCACTCCTGGATTATGTTTTCCCAGGTGCAAGACCTTACACTTGTCCTTGTTGAACTTCATCAGGTTCTTGTTAGCCCGCTCTTCCAGTCTATCCAGGTCTTCCTGCAGGGTGGCTCTCCCTTCCAAAGTGTCCACTTCCCCACTCAGTTGGGTATCATCAGCAAACTTTGTCAGGGTACACTTGGTCCCATCATCCAGATCACTTATGAAGATATTAAACAGCGTTGGGCCCAGTATCAATCCCTGGGGGACCCCACTTGTGACAGGTTGCCAGTTTGAAAAAGAGCTATTTATCACCACCCTCTGGGTGCAGCCTGTCAGCCAGTTCCCCACCCACCTCATAGACCACTTGTCTAGACCGTAATGCATCATTTTCTCTAGGAGGAGGCTGTGGGGAACCATATTGAAAGCCTTGGAGAAATCCAGGTAGACAAGTCCACCACTCACCCCACATCAGCTGAGCGGGTTACATTGTCATAGAAGGCCATCAGGTTTGTCAAGCACGATTTGCCCTTGGTGAAGATGTTAAACAGGACTGGACCCAGTATTGACCCCTGGGGTACACCACTAGTTACTGCCTGTACTGGGAGGCTTGTGGAAGACATTGTATTTGAGGAGTTCATGATCTTGAATAGGCCGTGTATGCTCTGTTGGGCCTTGTACTTAGGGCTTGAGAAGCCCGTATGTTAATAATATAATCTCTAATTTATAATATCTTTGAGAAAGGTAAAGTTTATGCGGATCAAGGGGTGGAATGTAGTGGTTCTGACTGGGAGATCATTGTACATGGAGGAGTCAGTCATCAACATAACAGTTAACATGAGTAGGCCCAGGTCTGTGCTGTGCTGCACTGCATATACAGCTTGGCCTACAGGCCTTTATTGTGCTGCACAAAGTCCTTGGCAGCAGGATAAGCTCATCCAGCTCACTATAACAGAGGAGCCTGCAGGCAGCTCTCACATTATACTAGCAATTACACAATCTGCATGGCGTCACTGTTATGGTTTGAGAAACCCACAACAATTTGTTGTCGTTTAGACAATTATTCGATCACCCGGTGACCCCTCCCCACCCAGGAAGGGGAATCAGGAAGAAAACAAGGAAACCCGGGGGCTGAAATATAAACAGATTTAATAGAATAAGACTAAATAATTAACAGTAATAACACTAAAGAACCAATAGTGATCCCGATACTAATATAAAATATACAAGGATTATACTCAGCCAACTATATCAGTCGGAAGCCGTGCACTCCCAGCAGTGGACAGTACATATCGGACACTGTGAGCTCTGCGGCTTCGGGAGGAAGGGAAGGCCTCAGGGGTCCGGCACCAGGGCAAGGAGTTCTCTGGATCACCGCCACCAAGGGAGAGCCTTCCTCCTCAGCAAACTTTCTAATTTATATTGAATGTGACATTCATGGTATGAAATAATCCTGCTGGCCAGCTTGGGTCAAGTGCCCAGGACTTGCTCCTCCTCATCCCTGCACCTGGCTAGCCTGAAAACACTGAGACCTTGTCACCCACACACCATAGCTGGCTATAAAGTAAATATTTTCACAAATTCAGGCACTAGAGTCTTCTAAAAGTGCAGTTTTCCCAAGCATTAGAAAAGAAATTAGTCCTGTGTTGCTCAAACCAGGACATTCCATCCCTTATTTCATAACATATGTGTGTCACACTCAAGTTACTATTCTATTTGTCTTCTAATATATATATACACAAAAATATAATTCATTAAAACTATGAACTCTTCCTCTAAAAGGCCCATTGAGTTTCTTTAGTCCAAAACTGTGAGTTCCATCTGTTATAAAAGGCTTTTAGGGCAGGAACAAGTAATGTGGCCTTCACTCAGTTGTCAGATCGGGACCAGGCCTCAATACAGGATGACAGACGGGTGGAGTTGGGCACAGCAATACAATGTGTAGTGCTCACGGCTAGCATGCTCCCTGTTGCTGGATGCCATTTGATGAAGCTGGCTCGGGTTTCATTATCACCATGTGTCATGGTTTGGCCTCAGTCGGCAACAAAGAACTGTTGAAGAGTGGCTTTATGAAAATGGTCACGGATCCACAGAACACTTGTACAAGCAATCTCCTTGTTAGCGTAAGGGCCTGACTACAGTGAGCCAGGTGCTGATAAGGAAAATATAAGCAATCTCCTTGTT
>VFFE01008422.1:1164609-1186478 GCA_008921705.1 Burhinus oedicnemus | reverse complement strand
AAAGAATTATAATAGTCACACCCACGCCGGAACTATTTGTAATAATCCCACCTATGCTAATGCATATGTATGTTGAAACCTATGAATATGTATATCTTTATTGTATAAATTTCTGGTAAAATGTGCTGTTGGTGTGCGTGTACTTTGGAGGAACGATCCCCCACGCACCCAGCGCTGAATAAACATACCTGCTTTATAACTCTATCAGAGTTGTAGAGTTTGATCCGCGCGTCACTTTGCTCGACTACAAGATTCTTATATGCCATTTCCTAAACAGAAAAAGACTCAATGATTACCCACATATCTGATTATTTCAGTGAATTAGTTTCAGAATCACCAAAAAGAAACTGACTGAAAAAAATCAGACTATAAGCAGTATTAGCTGCATCATATTACTTTGTTTTTAATTAAGCAAAGAACTTACCTACCTCAAAGAACAAGCACTGCTAGTGGCACTGAACATATGCAATACTAACAGATTCTCTTAATGCAGATTCTGACTTTAACCTTCCTCCCACGCACACATTACCATGGTGATTTGCAAAATTTGCTGCCTGGGATTTTGGAACAGTACAGTATTTGAAATGCCCTCAGCATCTTTGAATAGATGCAAACACAAATTAAGTTACGTTTAAAGAGGCAATAAGCCACATACAGTTTGATAAAGCTGTCCTTACAGAAGAACACTGAAAAAATATCTTCACATGACCTCAACAAGTAGAAACAAAGCAAAAAAAATTTCACATTATGCTTTTCTGTCCCTGAAAGAATGGGAACTAAGTTTAAAGAAACTAAGTTTAAAGAAATTGCATGCATTCAGTGTAATCAAGAATCACCCATTGTCTCTGTCAACACTCAAGTAGCCGTCTGCGGAAGTGTCACTTTCAGAAAAATATACTTTCTTTGAAGGAATTTATATACTATTTCACTAAAATGCACATTCGTTTTAACTGTAACAGGTCCATGCCCATGTGAGTTTCCCACATGTGGGATCACTCCTGGCGCAGTTTCGTTTTATTTACGGTAATTTTCAACAGAAAAAAATTTTTTAAAAATCATCCTAAGAAATGAAGATCATCTTACGGCGGATACATGACAACATAGAGACCACAGGACTGAGAGCAAAGGTGACAATTCTTGGTTCTTTGTAGCCCAACCAAACAATAGGTAAAACAGAACAAATCCACCACAACCTCTGGTGTCTGTATTGTCCTGTATATATAGTGATAATGTCTCATACTTTAGTTTGTAAGCACCTTGGAATACAACTAATGCAATTATGATTCTGATGAAGAAATACAGGAGACACGACCTCACCATAGTTGCAGGTAATGATAAATATTACCCTTGCAAATGCATTCTTGCAGAGCTGCAGTTGACTTTCTTCAGAGACACAACTGTAATGGATTTAAGATCTCAGTGAAAGGTTCACCACTAACTTCATTATAGCCAGGCTTTAACTTGAAACACTTAAAACTGGCAGGCATCCCTGACCACTCCTACTGACTTCCCAGAAAAGGCCTGTGGTGAAGCCGAAGCATCACTTAACAGTCATGCATGGCTGAAGAAAAGGTGGCAGTGCAGGGATTTACAGGCTCATCTTTAAAGCCCTCACAGGAAGCTTGGCAATGGTGAACCCTGGCGGATGGTCCGTGTGGAAAAAATGCATTAGTCAATGACGTTTTTCACAACAGAGTGGCTGTACTGACATACCGCCCCTTCAAATTCACCTCAATACAGTCTTAACTCCAACTAACATTTTTCAAAAACATCACAAGGCATTACCCATTACAGGACAGTTAGGAGAAAACAGATTACAATTGTGTTAAGTAACAGAGCGGGACACACCTAGATCTATCTTTCAGAATAGGTCGCTATTTCAACACTGAAATAAAAAGACTTGATTACGCAGCAAACCCTAGCTGTACCAGGGATGTAATCAGTGACATGCTCCCACTATGAGCAGATCATCTAGACATTTGTGCAAGATGAATTTTTTATAGGGGAACACAAAAAAGAAATAAAATAAAAGAATGCACCCGAGCTACTGACTTAGTCTTCCATTAGTTCCACAAATTATTCCCCCCACAGCTTAAGGACATTAAAAAAAAAGTCTGATGAGCAAGGAGTGCATGAAATATCAAAACTAAAGCAATTATTTGAAGACCACTCCCTGCTCCCTCCCCTTAGAAATAAGAGGTTACTTAAAGAAAGGTTTAGAAATACCTGTTTCAAGTGCACTGTACCTTGACTTCTTGGATATGTCACCACCAAATAAAAAACAGGTAAATGCCTGCTTCTGAAAGACCTCCTGCCTCTTCAAAGACCTACTTGGAGAAATCCCATGAGCTAAGGCTCTAGAAGGAAGGAGGGTGCAAGAGAGCTGGTTAATATTGAAGTACCGCTTGCTCCACGCTCATGATCAGTGCATCTCTAGGAGTAAGAAATCAGGCAAAGGAGGCAGGAGACCTGCATGGATGAGCAAGAAGCTTCTGGAAAAACATTTACAGAATGTGGGAAAAGGGACTAGACACTTGGGAGGAATATAGGAATGTTGCCAGAGTATGCAGGGATGCAACGAGGAAGGCTAAGACCCGCTTGGAATTAAACCTGGCAAAGGATGTCAAGGGCAATAAGAAGGGCTTCTTCAAGTACCTCAGTAGTAAAAGGAAGACTAGGGAAAATGTGGGCTACCTGCTGAATGAGGTAGGTGCTGTGGTGATGGAGGATGCAGAGAAGGCAGAGTTACTAAATGCCTTCTTTGCTTCAGTCTGTACTGCTGGAGCCAGCCCTCAGGAATCCCAGACCCTGGAGGTAAGAGAGAGAGCCTGGAGAAAGGAAGACTCTTCCTTGATTGAGGAGGATTGGGTTAGAGATGATTCAGGCAAACTCGACACCCACAAATCCATGGGCCCTGATGGCATGCACACATGAGTGCCAAGGAAGCTGGCAGATGTTATTGTGAAGTGGCTGTCCATCATCTTTGAAGGGTCATGGAGAACGGGGCAGGTGCCTGAGGACTGGAGGAAAGCTAATGTCACACCAGTCTTCACAAAGGGCAAGAAGGAGGACCCGGGAAACTGCAGGCGAGTCAGCCTCACCTCCATCCCTGGAAAGGTGATGGAACAGCTCATCCTGGATGTCATCTCTAAGCATGTAGAGGAAGAGAAGGTTATCAGGACTGGTCAGCATGGATTCACCAAGAGGAAATCATGCTTGATCAGTCTGATAGCCTTCTACACTGGCATGACTAGCTGGGTGGATGAGGGGAGAGCAGTGGACGTTGTCTACCTCGACTTCAGCAAGGCTTTTGACACAGTCTCCCATAACATCCTCATACGTAAGCTTAGAAAGTGTGGATTCGATGAGTGGACAGTGAGGTGGATTGAGAACTGGCTGAATGGCAGAGCTCAGACGGTTGTGATCAGTGGTGCAGAGTCTAGTTGTAGGCCTGTAACCAGCAGTGTTCCCCAGTGGTCAGTACTGAGTCTGGTCTTGTTCAACATATTCATCAATGACCTGGATGAGGGGACAGAGTGTACCCTCAGCAAGTTTGCTGATGACACAAAACTGGGAGGAGTGGCTGACACACCAGAAGGCTGTGCTGCCATTCAGCAAGACCTGGACAGGCTGGAGAGTTGGGTGGAGAGGAACCTCATGAAGTTCAGCAAAGGCAACTGTAGGGTCCTGCACCTAGGGAGGAATAATCCCACGCACCAGTACAGGCTGGGGCTGACCTGTTCGAAAGCAGCTCTGCAGAGAGGGACCTGGGAGTCCTGGCAGACAACAAGTTGACAATGGGCCAGCAATGTGCCCTTGAGGCCAAGAAGGCCAATGGTATCCTTGGGTCATTAAAAAGAGCGTGGCCAGCAGGTCAAGGGACGATATCCTCCCCCCTCTACTCTGCCCTGGTGAGGCCGTATCTGGAGTACTGTGTCCATTTGTGGGCTCCCCAGTTCAAGAAAGACAGAGAACTACTGGAGAGAGTCCAGTGGAGGGCTACAAAGATGAAAACAGAATGGAGCACCTCTCTTATGAGGAAAGGCTAAGAGACCTGGGTCTGTTTAGCCTGGAGAGGAAAAGACTGAGAGGGGATCTCACCAATGCTTATAAGTATCTGAAGGACGGGTGTCAAGAGGATGGGGTCAGACTCTTTTCAGTGGTGCCCAGTGACAGGACAAGGGGCAATGGGCACAAACTGGAACCACTTGAACATGAGGAAAAACTTCTTTACTTTGAGGGTGGCAGAGCTGCCTAGAGAGGCTGTAGTCTCCTTCTCTGGAGATATTCAAAACCCACCTGGATGCATTCCTGTCCAACCTGCTCTAGGTGAACCTGCTTTGGCTGTGGGGTTGGACTAGCTCTCTGAGGGCTCCTCCCGACCCTTACCATTCTGCAATTCTGTGAAATACCTACACATACTTTTGGCTGGAGAAAACAGTTTCTGTCATATCTCAAAATCTGTTTATACAGTTCAGGTGAACAGGACTACTCTTAACTTCAAGCTACTTTCTTACACCAATTTTAATTTCTTTTTGTTATCTCAAGGCAGAACAAAATTTCTAAAACTCAATTTATTAGAAGAGGACTTCAGTATGGAAAATCAGGGCAAGATACCATTCACTTGAAGGGTTAAGAAGGGAAATAGGTAGTCGAGGTCAAATGAAAAATTGTTCTCGGGAAGCTTTAAAGGAGTAGGTGAAATTCCTTTAACAATTGGCATTTGATGAGAATATCTGCATCACATGGGGCCAATTAAAATAGATGTTATCGGTCAGCAGAAGAATTATTGAACATGAGCCATAAGATAAAAGCAAACAATAAATGTAACAAAGTTTTCTGCATGCAATATTTTCAATACTTACTAGTATGACTGTTCTGACAAAGAAGCCAACTGCAATTTATGAAAGTCCTATTTTTGAACAATATTTAAACAGTCAGTCTCGAAATTCAGTGGTGAATACAAGAAAGATGACAAAAGATCCCTTTCCAAAATGGAAGTGAGGGAAAAGTATATCAAGTCCATACAAAGATAAGCCTGTACTTTATGACAGAAAAGGCACAAAGTTTAAGAGAGACATCACCAACTTCATTCAGAAGACAGACACGCTTATTTTTTCTATGAGGACAATTGGGATTTTGACTGGGAAGGCTTTGGTGACAACACACTTTCTATTCTGTGGAAACGAAGTTTTCCTAAGAAAACATTTCTGAACTGTGTGTAATAACCAATAAAGTTCAATGCATGTACAGTCAGAAAAAAACATGTTGAGTTGTACAGCAATTTGTAAAAAAAGCACAAGACACCAAAATACCCAGCAAACAATGATGCTGTCTGTAATCAGTTATTTGGTTCATGCATTGTTTTGCCCTTGTACTGTGATTTATATACTGATAAAACAAATAGCTTTCTGATTTAGCCTAAATGGTTAGAGATACTTACAGTATTTTATCCTTACTTGCCTAAAGTGCAACTGTGAGTACTGTAACTGTTTGCTGTGAAAAATTATTGGATCAGAGCAGTCATCACCATGTGTAATCTTCTCCTAGCATTAGGAGTCCCTCATTGTTCACATGAAAGTTTCTCCCTTGTATGCTAAAGATGAATTGCAATTTCTCATCCAGCACTTCTCCTCCAATGTAGAGGCAATGGTTTATACAGTGCAAACAAACCTCAACATGGACCATGGACCATGACACTTCTGCTACAATTCATGTAGGGTGGGGGAAGGAATCAAACTCTGTTCAGTGAATGACTGAGCTGACAGTTTTCTAATAACCACAGTATCAGATCAAATGCATAGGTAACTGCAACCCGATAGACCTTTGACATTACTAGATATTGGCATGTTCCATGATCTGTATGTTCAACATAGAATCATAGAATGGTTTAGGTTGGAAGCGACCTTAAAGATCATCTAGTTCCAACGCCCTTGCCATGGGCAAGGACACCTCCTACTAGACAGATTGCTCAAAGCCTCGTGCAACTTGGCTTTGAACACTTCCAGGGATGGGGCCGCCACAACTTCCCTGGGCAACCTGTTCCACTGCCTCACCACCCTCACAGTGAAAAATTTCTTCCTGAGATCTAATCTAAACCTACCCTCTTCCCGCTTGAAGCCATTACCCCTCGTCCTATCACTACATGTCCTTATAAAAAGTCCCTCTCCAGCTTTCTTGTAGGCACCTTTCAGATATTGGAAAGGCCGCTGTAAGGTCTCCCTGGAGCCTTCTCTTCTCTAGGCTGAACAACCCCAACTCTCTCAGCCTGTCCTCATAGGACAGGATTCTCTGATCATCTTTGTGGCCCTCCTCTGGACCCTCACCAACAGGTCCATGTCCTTCTTATGTTGGGGGCTCCAGAGCTGGACACAGTATTCCAGGTGGGGTCTCACCAGAGCAGAGTAGAGGGGCAGAATGACCTCCCTTGACCTCCTGGCCACGCTTCTTTTGATGCGGCCCAGGATGTAGTTGGCCTGCTGGGCTGCGAGCACACATCGCCAGCTCATGTTGAGCTTCTCATCCACCAACGCTCCCAAGTCCCTCTCCTCAGGGCTGCTCTCGATCCATCTGCCAAATAAGCAAGCCATCCACATCCACTGAACAAAACCCACAGAGATACATGTCAGTTGTTTGTTGAATATACCTTAACTGTAACTTCGAAGCAAGCTGAACAGCAGTTCCTAGCTCTTTAGGCAGTGCAACTGTCAGCAGCTTGCTTTCTCTTATGTACCACTTTGATGCACTACTGCACATGCAGAGAGAAGGTATCAGTTCTCCCTCCGGCATGTCATGACAAATGCTACCAGTCTGATTGGACAGAAAGCTAACTAAATCAGAGGAGGAACTTATTTCAGTACAGTCATGTTTCCAGAAGCCTGCAAAACCTGATTATGATCGCATTGACACATTATGTCTTCCTCCTTACACCTCCCTCCTAAACCCTTCTGTTAATGTGACAAAGAAGATGGAAGAGTGCTCTGATGTAGGTTTGCACTCCCTTAACTGTGCCTTCATTACAGGCAAGAGAGCTCCTCTTCCTCTCGTCTTGGAGTTGAGGACAAGCAATCAAGGGAAACTTCTGTTCCCCTTGGGACAACAGTTACCTTTGGACTAGTAGTTTCGTCTCACACATCCACTTCTAACCACACACAAAACATTGAACTAGAAAGAGATCAAAGGCAGAGTTACCCAGCTATGTAACAGGCACTGAGAACATACCCTCTTGTAGGACACTCACCAGTCTAACCTTCCTACATTCTCTTTGTTAATAACAGCCAGCTTTCTCACTGCTAAACTTCCTCTTCAATCTCCACTTTACATGAAGCCCCAACTTCATCATGTTCAGTGCAGCTGTTTGATTGCTCCCTTACCCACTTTCATTTGTTTCAGGTTACTTGTTCCTTGAATTTGTCATTATTTCTTGATATCATCACTAGTCATGTAATAAAACAAGGGACACTAATCACGCAAGACAGACTTGCTTCATCAAAATATCCTGAAACCTTTAAGTGACTGTGAATACTCAAAAGACTCTCTTCAGATTTACTGATATTTTTTTAAACAAAAAGGAATCCAACCCACCCATATCTCAGGATATGCATCCTTCAGAGAAACATTCCTCCTCATCCTCCCCCCTTTATTTTCCTCCTAGGCTTGGCTACAGGAAGGAACACCATGTGCCTGCTTTCTAATGCATCTCCATCTTGTCTACTCAAAAATTTGCTCTTGAAAAAAATAATGATTTAGTTGGGCAGTCATCATCATGTTCACTTAGCTTCAGTACTTTTAACAAAACTAATACAGCAAGACAGCTATAATATTAAAAAAACCTCCTTCATGTTAACCCTTCTAAGTATACTTTGAGAATCAATAAAATTGCATTAGAAGACAGGCATACATGTATCAGCTACATTTGTGAAATAAACCACAGCCAATTTCAAACAATCCTTCAGCATATATAAGAAAGCATTTCTCTGACTTTTAAGGTCTCAAAACAGTGACTTAACACTTTCACAACACCCTCAGCTCTTTCAAAACTCAGTTATTTGCTTTACAGGCCAATATTAAGACCAGGAGACACAAGAAGACTAATATTAAGCAAGTATGGTGGTTCCTAGCATACACATTTTAATGAACATGACACAGCAAGGTACAACAAGGCTCTACAAAAGGCCACACTAGTCTTCACCCATTTTCTCTATCTGAGCATGCACAGAGGTAAGGTGGTAACCAAAGATAACTGGGTCATTCAAACGCATGTTTACGTAAGGCGACAGTCTTTAATATTAGCTCGAACCATATCTAGTAAAAACATGTGTTGCAATAATGAATTTGATTATAAACTGGTATTCAGTTCTTGGACTCAGGTTGTCAAGTGTAATCAAGAGCTGCAACTAAGTTGCTGAAAGCTGCTTTGAATAGTCAAAGTATCACTCAAAAGTAAGTGAAAGTTAGTAATATTTTAATTCTATACAAGTACTCAGTGACACTGACCAGAACCCAGTGGGTTTCTGCACACAGAGCTAACACGAATCATGACAGAGTTTGCAAAACAGACAGGCAAGAGGTTTTCTTCAGCAATATGGTATGCTAAGCTTACATATAATTTGCTACTCCACAACAAGCTAAATTCATCAAAAATGAAACAAAACAAAGACCTGCAAGAGAGGTACTTCCAGGAAGTACTTTAACTTTTTTTTTTTTCCATTATTGAGTAATTTAATTCCACATTATGCTTCATGCCTAAAGGTTGGTCTATAAATCACATCAACCAAAATAAATCTCAACAAAAATTGTTGAAAAAAATTGTGAAACTTCAAGAAACTGCCACCTCAGTCGTATACCACAGAATGAAACATGTTTTCCTTGTAATTCATATGTCATAGTATAAGGAAAAAGTATTTTTCTAATAGTGTATTGTAATCCTAGCAAGAAATCCTAACTGAAGAGACAAAAAAAGAAACCCTTTCACATGCCACCTTTGAGAGTCAAAAGGTCTGGCACAAATATCTAAAGGGTTCATGCAAGTTTGCTCGAGTTACCAGGTGTTAAACAGATGCCTCCCCAATAGACAATGAACTATAGCAGCAACTGTGATTAATGTTATTTCACCACTACAAAACATTACTCCTTCTAGAAACATAACAGAGTGTCGATTACACTTCTTGCTGGGGAAAAATATGAAATGAGACTTTTAACACTTCTTGTTTACTGTAATGCCTCCACAAGACATGATCTGATTTCTCAACACTACTCTAGGGTTAATGTTTTATGACTGCAATGAAAACTCTGATATCTAGGTACAAAAAGTCACAGTAAAATATTCAGAAAGCCACTTGGAACACACACTCAATTTCTCTTCTCCCCTTCCTGTTTCTAAATCAACTCAACTTATGTTTTGGACAGCAGAAACTACGATGGGATGTTCAAAACATTTCTAACTATCATTGCCCTATTGTGACAAGCCACCACATCCACAAGGCTTCGCACAGACCACCACACTGCGAGCCACCACAGAACTTTTGACACCCTCATACGGTCAGAATTACTAGCAAGATTCAAAACAATTTATTTTGTCTGGTTATATGACAATGTAAGTAAACTGTCAATTATTTTTCAACTAAACAGCCTTTAAAATCAAATATAACAGATGACACAGCTCTAGGATTTCTGGACAAGCTACACCTAACAACAGTTTCAGATTTCTTCGTTCCTCTGGTGTACAAATGCATTATAATGTTTTACAGACCATACACTGTAATTTTTAATCTATACAGTTTTGGTCTAGATATACAGAAACTTCACCAGGAAGTTTCCTGAACATAAAATATCTGATTGTCTGCTGTGGAAAGGATACCAGGCTTTCCTCAAAGCAGAAAGCAGTAGAAAGTATTACCCATTAGCAAAATAATTTTAGATATCCAGACAGCTATATCCAGACTGTAGTTTCTCACCCAAGCTAATGGGAGAAATTAAATTTAAGAGAGCAGTGATGCAACTATTGATACACAATCAAATTTATGTACATACTAAAATGCATACAGTGAATTATCTTATTGCTTATCTGAGCTGCTACGTAGTTCATAACTGGTTGTAATCATTTGCTTGATCACTGTCTACAATTTCATCTACAATAGTCTCTTTCACCCTTCAAAAGGATTATTACAACAGAAATTTAGTATATTGTTACATGTTTCAAAATTGCATCTATATTTCAACAACATAAAAAACTTTCAGAAACATATTTGTACTGTCACTGAGCTCTCATTAATCAGATTACTGAAGCAAACTGACTAAACATTCCTTATGAGGAAAAAGCACTATCTAATCTCAGTTACTTCAGTTAAATATAAAGAAACATACTAGCATTATTACACTTACAGGTGTTTTCTATACATTGATTTAAGCTTAAAAGATCACTGTCAGCCCTTGAGGATTAAATAAGATCCATCATCAAAAAAATACCTAAAAAGAGAGCTTAAGGCAAGCCCTCCCCGCAGGCTTTACAGATTTTCTTTATTTTTCTATTTTTTAATCAGTTATCAGAGTCCAGGAGGTATATATTCGCAACGGGCATGGAAAAAGTCTGCCTAGTTAAATTACTTCTTAAGTTTTTGTCTCACAAATGTGAAATAATTACTCCATTCATCCATCCAATTTCAAAAACAAAATCAGAAGACTTACAGTTCAATGCATATCCAGCTTCAGAGCTAAAAGTCACAGGACCTTACGTTCTCCTGGCCTGTGAAAGTAAGATTTAGAATTTCAGTAAGAGCACAAGGTTAAACACGCTGAATAACTGCCTGAAAACCAAACGCTTAACCCAGAAGACAAGCACCACATTTCAAATAACCGCGTTAAATACGACTTTACCTCTCGGGATGCACAACAAAGTTACAGCTACTATACCCCAGCGCCCGACCCCCCTTCTTCCCCGAGCGGCCTTCTGCCCCTCACGCCGTTACGCGGGGCTCCCCGCGGCGGGCAGGGACACGGGTGGCCGCGGCCAGGGGCTGGCAGGCGCCGCGGCATCCCCATCACACCACCACGCCCTGTGCCCGGCATAGGCCGACCCTGGGCCGCGCCGCCCACCCACCTGCTCACAGCAGCACCTGCCCTCCCGCCACACGCTCTGCCAAGGAGGAGAGGGGAAAAACATAATAATAAAATAATCCTTCTTCATCTTTTTTTTATCGCCCACCAGAAAGTCTGTTGCTTGCTCCTTTTCGTCCAACTGTCAGGCGGGATTAGCGCTGAGCATCGCTCGCCGCGTCCGCGGGGCTGGAGGCTCCCCCCACAACGCCCCGCCCGGCCCAGACTCGGCCCCCGCCGCCCCCGGGCACCTCGCTCGCCCCTGCCCGGCTGCGGAGCTAGCGGTGCGGGAAACACCGGCGGTGTCAGGCGGCGGCGGAGGGGCAGCCTGCCCCCTCCTCTTCCCGCCTCCGCCGGTAGCAGCCCGAGCCCCTGCGCCCTCCCGGGGAAGGGAGCGGCCGCGGCGCAGCCCGACCCGCCGGCAGGTACCTACGCCGCGGGCGCGCCTGGGAAGAGAGGCGGCGAGAGCAGTGACCCCGCCACTCACCGCTGCCCACGACGGCGCCCGCTCCTTTGTTTGCACGTCGCTCCCCAGCACCTCCGTCCCCCGCTGTCGGGCGCCCCGCGCCCCTTCCCTGCCGCGCCGGGGGCGGAGGAAGACGCAGACGAGATCCGCGGAGGAGGCCGCTACCGCCCGGCAGTCGCAAGCAGCGGGCGAGCGCGGCGCAGGCCTCCTCCCGCGCTGCCGGGAGCCCGGCCGGCAGCGTCCGAGGCGACGTGGGCGGGGGTAGGTTGGTGTGAAGATGGCGACCTTGGCGGCGCCCGGAGGGAATCCCCAGGCCAGCCCGCTCCGCTCCGCGCTGGCGGCCTGGCCTGGGCGCGTCGGGGAGAGGAGCAGAGCAAGGAGGCCGGGCGGCGGCGAGGACAGCTGCCTCTGTCCGTCAGCCCTATCAATGTATCTCCCGCTCCTCCTCCGCCGCCGCGCTTTCGAACCGCCGTCAGGCGCCGCAGCGCCCCCTACCCGCCCAGCTCCCACCGCCCAGGGGGTGGGAGCGGGGCGGGCCGTGGAGTCGCCGTGAGCCTGGACGTCGCGCTCGGCTGGCGCGAGTGTGGTCACAGGGACGGGGTCTCCTTGTCCGAAGCCGCCAGAGCCCCTCAGATGTTTTTCCGGCCTTCTCTCCGTGAGGAGATAGCATGCCCCGGGGCACTTAGCACAAATGGCTGACCGTTCGTTAGCCTGCCGTCCAAAATTCTGTGCTGCATTGCAGAGGCCTTGAGGTGTTGAAAGCAGGTCACTAAAGCTGGTGTGCTTGGGGTTGGGCCTCCAGGAAACAAGAAGGGGCTCTGGCTTCTGACCCCTGGCTGTTGACAGCAGCAAACTACCTCTGTGCGTTGTTAAACTTCCCATCCTATGTCTGCACCTGGCACCCGCTTCAGCCCATGACAGCAATGTGAACCTGACCTTGCAGAGAGGTGAAGGCTCATCATGGGTGCTCCACACCAGTAACTGATTTACTGATTCAAAATAGTTATGGCACCACTGCAACTCTTGAAGAGAACTCTCTCTGCTCTATTCCACTGGACAATATATTGTCTTTTAAAAAGAAAAAAAAAAAGGGGGGGGGGAAGCTAAAGGTGGCAAGCACGACTCAAATATGAAACATGACAAATGTGCAAGATCAGGTGTTCCTCGCTGGGTGGCAAAGTATGGCTGGCAGCTCTACCCAGTGACACCTTGGTGCTGTGAAGCTGCACTTCTCCACATACAGACAGGCTGCCATCCTCCTGTATCTCACCTATGTGCTCCTTGTCCTGGTTTTGCACATCATCTGTGGTTCAGCAGCATGGGTTAAAATGGAAAATGTGGCAGTGCTAACAAGTTGCCAGTAAGCTGAATTTGGAAGGTATCACAGGGAAAGAGACTGGAGAGACCAACTGTAGAGTGGGAAGTCTCCTGGTCTATACCTAAGTCCGTAAATTGTTATAGAACAGTCTGAAAAGGATATCAAGCATACAAAAAAATCATTCAACAACTTTTGATCTCTGTTTTTAGTCTGTATGAATCCCTGACATTTACACTTACTAACAACATAGATTTTTTGTGGTTATTAAGACCTGCATCAACTGACAACATGGTTGTGTATTATTTTTCCAGACTCTTTTTTTTTACGATTTTGGACATTTTTCTAAGAGGTCTTTATTTGTGCCCACTGAGGTACCAGATGTGGTTACGTTTAATTTGGCTTCAGAAGGACACAGTGTCAGGCATGCCCAGCCAGTGATCTCCCCTTGCACCGAGAGGGACACTGAAAACCAGTCCCAAGCCCAGCACCCTGCCGGTGGTGTTTCAGCTGCGTGTGTTTAGATGATGAACACCCTTATCTGATGCCTGGAAAGAACAGCTTTGATGGTTGCTTCCATTCTGCTTAAGATTCTCATTACTGGTAATGGACCTTACTTCACAAGAATCCTGTGATGTAAAGAAACTGTAATTATCCCCACTTTCAAGATCAGAAATTGCAGCATGAAGAGGCAGCATATCTTGCCCCAGGTCATACATATAGTATGTGATAAAACCAGAAACTTAATCCAGAGTTTGAGTGCAGATCCAGTCAGTCTAACCACAAGTTCATTTTCTTTCTCAAGCTCTGTTTCTCAGGACTCCACTCCTGAAAAATTCTTTGGAGAAGGAGCAAAGCAATATTGAAGAAGACACGCTAACAGAAATTCTGTTGAGCTCGTGCAAAAAAAGTGTAGTTAAATGGAAATGTTGCAAGTAGGCATATTTACACAGAAAACTTCTGCGGAAACATTATCCTGTTTTGGTAAGTGTATAAACCAAGAAGGGGAACATCATGTAACTTTTCACTTAAATATTGTGCATTTAAGACGTGATGGAAGTAGACCTTCTGGATTTTATTGGACAAATTTCATGCAGGAGCAGATGAAACACAGGAACATCACAGGAATCTTGGGCCAAAGCTGCTAACACATTACCAATTCCCATGAAGGACTGTCCACTTTAGGAGTACCACAGTATTCTAAAGAGTTGTGGCATTCTCATCAGACCCTGTGGTAACACATGGTTTGAACTGTTCCCCACAGCAATTCCTCTCAAGGAACAAAGACGTGTCAAGGGCATGCATCCACAGTCATCTGTGTTAGATGGTTCTGGTACATCTTCAGAGTTTTGGGCATCGCCCCTGCCATAGGTCTCAACAGACACCAGAGTCCCCAAAGGCACATTGTGTAGCCCATTGTATAAAGCTGTAAGAAGCCAACCTCTCCAAACCAGGTCCAGCAGCAGAGTCAGGAGATTCATCTATATTGTGAACGCATGTGCCAAATACTTGTCAGAAGACAGTCATGTGCCAGGCTGCTTCTGGCAGCAATGGTACGTATTCAGCTCCCATAGTTACTAACAAAGCACTAAGCATATAGTGTATAGAGCCAGCCATTCTTGCAGATAAACTCAACTGTGGGAGACTGTATCAAAGGCCTTACTAAAGTCCAGGCAGACAACATCCACAGCCTTTCCCTCACCCACCAAGTAGGTCACCTTGTCATAGAAAGAGATCAGGTTAGTCATCAGGACCGCTTTTCATGAACCCATGCTGACTGGGCCTGATCACCTGGTTGTCCTGCATGTGCTGTGTAATAGCACTCAGGATGATCTTGCTCCATAACCTTCCCCAGCACTGAGGTCAGACTGACAGGCCTGTAGTTCCCCAGATCCTCCTTCCGGCCCTTCTTGTGGATGGGCATCACATTTGCTAACTTCCAGTCAAGTGGGATCTCCCTGGTTAGCCAGGACTGCTGATAAATGATGGAAAGTGGCTTGGTGAGCACTTCCGCCAGCTCCCTGAGTACCCTCAGGTAGATCCCATCTGGCCACATAGACTTGTCCTTCTGGCTAAATACTGACCATTCTCCTGATTTCTTTTCCCAGTGGCAGTCTTGGCCATGTTACTGACTGCTTTTACTAATTACTTCTTCCATATCCAAATTTAGGCAAGAACTTTATCTTTCAAAAACTCTTCCCTCTCCTGCTGTCCTCAGCGTCTCATGCCAAAGCATGAAAAAATGGTCAGGCAGAAATAACTCAATATTTATATGAACCTTTGATCATAAATTACATTATTCCCACCCTGTGGGCCAGGGCTAGCTAGCATACCAAACACAACAAATAGAAATCCATCATTGCTGGTTTTGATGGTGTGTGTGAAAAAAAAGATTGCTTTTTAAAAGGGAAAAATTAATTTATAATTCCAAATTTAACAATGTGCTGTTCCCTTTTTTAAATGAACAATAAAATGAACATGTTAGCTGTGGCTAAATAGCAGTGTGTGGGCACAACACTCATAACCACCATGGGTTTCCTCTATTTCTAATGTAGCCATATAGACGACAGTCAAGGTAAGGACAAGCAATTACAAGTGGTTAAGGTACCTATTCACTGAGCTGCATTAGCTGACCATACCTACATTCCTTACATGTGGCAACAGTGCACCTTCATGACGGCAGCCTAGGCAAATGTGTTTTGTTTTACAGTTGCCACAGGCAAGGAAACAGGAGTACAGTCCATTAATGTGGCTCAGCTAACAAGAAGCAACGTGTTAATGCTCTGCTCATTCAGTCAGTTGCGAGGGTCTGCTCATGACCAATGCTGAACGTGAGTCCAGTCACAACCACCAACTTTAAGAAGACCTCAACCAAATAGTAGGGGTGGAGAGGAAATGAAAGCTTCTTACTTGTCTTCTCCTCTGCTAAAAGAGGAAACTACTGGAGATATTCACTTTTCAGTGTTTTCTCTAAATGGTTCTTCCCTGTGAATGAGTCTGGGAAGGGAAAAACTTGCATCTTCTACAAGAGGCAGAAGTTTCATCTGGAAGTCCCAGCAAACTCTCTGAATCTGCATGTGGTTTGTATACAAGCCCCTCTACATGCTCCATGTGGAAGCCGATGCACTATACCTGCTGTCTTATGGCTTTATAGGTAGCATATGTCTTTTTCTGATTTAGATCCAGAGACCTGAAACGCAAGCTGAGGTGCTCTTTCACCAAGTAGCAGGAGGCAGATTTACCACTCACCAAGAAAGTGTGGGGAGAATGGAAAAGAATGCGTCCTCTTGACTCAGTTACTTCTCACTCAACATATAAAGATCTCAACTTGGCAGAGCTTGTCTGCACAGTAAAAAGAAGATCCTTGAACAAAAGAAGCTCACCAAGTGAAAATCCAAAAGGGTTTTCTCAGATAATAGTACTGTTTCTATCAGAAAGGAACTTTGCTAAATAGCAGTGATGTAGTTGCTTCATTGTTAGCCTGGAATGAAATCTCTGTATGATACCTTCATTCATTGCCCTTTTTTCTGACAGAAATACAACCCCACAAACAATAACGTTTTTTACGCTTGCAAGAACCAGGGCTGGTAATCAGGTTTCTAATATATTTTCTGTTACTTCCCTTAGTTTTCATTCTGTGCATGTACGAGGCTTTGGAAAGTCATAATTATTTATCAGGCATCTCTGTTTCTCTCCCACCCTTTCGTTGTCTGATCTGTTAAGAGTGCATATTTCTGTTAATGTTTGTGCTATGTTTGCCTGGTATTAAGTAACTCCCAATTTGTTTGACTTCTCTACTTGCTATTGTGGTACAAATAATAAATAATTCTACACTTTTAAAATTTATTATTATTTCAGAAGCTCTAGGGATTAACTGTTTATTAAAATAAAGTTTTATTGGTTTTACCAGAGATCAGGTGCATTCCATTAGGCCTTGTAAAAAGCAGGCTTTGTATTTTACAGGCTTTGCAACATGCTACTATGAAACTAGGTAGAATGGTCTCAGAATGGGAGGAAAACCCCTGGAATCCTCTGTGATGTCTAATTTTTCTCAGTGGTGCTGTTAATATTCCTTGGTGCTTTGCTAATGTCATGGAGAGTTTTACATACTTATCTCATTAGTGCTGCTGGCTCGGTTCAAGTATTTTCCTAGGAAGATTTTATTCATCTAGGAAAAAGCCCTCTGGAGTCAACAGGAGCTGTGGGTAAGTGACTTATCAGGTCTCTGAACCATTTATGATCATCCTTGCTAGCATCCAGCCACCACTTTACAAGCTGATATTGCTCCCTTGTTTTTGTTCTTTAAGTTAATTTTCTTCTTTTTCTTTTTTATTTTTTTAATTGCCACTTCCATTAAAGATTTATACTCCCTGTTTTTTGAATGCAACTGTACCAGCCCTGTTCTGAACTGCAAACCAGGTGGACTCACATTGTCACTGCTATGAACCTGTCTGTCCCTGCAGCAGAAACAGCTCAATGTAACTGAGAAATGGTGACAAGACGGCAACTCTTCAGTGGGTAACAATATAAATCCCCATTGCTTTTTCTTACTTCAAGCTGTTCAAACCCATTTTGTTTCCCCCCACCCAAAAGAAAAAAGAACATGAAAAGGATACCAGCATTCCTAATACTTTCAGAATAATTCTATTTCTGACTTTTAAAATATTCAGTAGGGTGCTGTATCCAGTGTCAGGGGTATTTTGGACTTCTAAAGTGAATTCTGTCCTCCCCATGAAACATCCTCTTGGTTCCTAAACACAGGGAAGTAACCAATCTGATGCTGACCTTAGAACTTGAATGACTTAGTGGAAGACATGCCACTGTCTTCAGTGAGACTAGTTTTTACCTTGTATGCTCAGCTTCCTAACACAGTGCTTTGTGTGTCTGCACCTTTTTTCTTCATTCCAGGAGCTTTCATATTCAGTTCCGCCTTATAAATGCCAGTATCTCTTTTCCATTGCTTTTCCCCCCACCCCCACCATACACTATACAGTGTTTATTGTAGCTAGTTTAATTTCATTATTTAATTTCAAGCAAGTGAACAGAATCTTACTCAGCTGATGGATAGGTAGTACCAAAAGCCTACTTGCAGCAGTATTTGGCTGTGCCATCAGACGCTCCATTACAATGCCTTTATTGCTTGTGTAATTGGCTGTAAGTTGCATCAACTCATATATTGTTGGTATTTTTGATCGCTTGCCAACCTGCTAGTTTAGTTTGGAATTGCTTTCAGTCCCAGGCCACCAAAGATTGACGACATTTGTTTTGAACAGGACATTCATATTCATGAGAAAAAACCAACTGCCCTCAGCATCTGAACAGTGACTGCATGCCCTGAAGCATATGCTCTTTGAACTTGTGGCTGGGATTTCAGACAGTGTTATCATTAAGTACTGGTATTTATTTCGTGTCCATATTGCTGGTCAAAAGAGGTGGGGATCACAACAGAACTAGATGATATGCTAGGAAAAACGTGCCGAGCTTTTTCTAGAATAGAAATCCCAGTAACTGCTAACAGAGTTGGGAGAATTTCAGAAAACTTTCAGGTCAAGCCTGTGGCAGGACATATATAGGAAGTTGCCTCAAAAATTAAACTCAAATGCGTGTGTGAGGTTACACAGGTTTTTTTATCACCACACCATCAGCCTCACTGGTTCATTCTTGGGGAGGGTGCAGGTTTGCATGTCCGGCTGCACTGCCAGACAGAGAGAGTTTGCCACAAGGCATGGGTGTCTGCACAAGGCTGGGCCCAAACACCTTCCTTTTTATTCCTGAATTGAACAAGCTCACTGATGTAGCAAATAATGTTGACAATGGGGTACAAGTTACGTGGGTGTTGCCCACAGTATTCAGTAGGACAATGTTATCCTGAAGTGTAAATGGATTATAAAATCCGTTCTGAATGCTAGTCTCAGATTTACAAAAGGAAGTGAAATCTCTGTCTGTGCCAAAACTACAAAAGAAAAGGACAAAAGTATGTGTATAGGTTGAAGTATGACTAAGATGGACTAACAGTAAGAGCATAGTATGAAGTTCCATGAATGCTGGAACCCATAAATTCTAGTTTCTTAGGGTTTCTATCATGGAATCACTGCATTTTCAGAGTTGGAAGGGACCTCTAGAGATCATCTAGTCCAACTCCCCTGCTGACGCAGGAATGCCTAGAGCACATTACTCAGGACTATGTCCAGGCGGGTCTTGAAAATCTCCAGAGAACAGGACTCCATAACCTCCCTGGGCAGCCTGTTCCAGTGCTGTCACCCTAACTGTAAAGAAGTTTTTTCTTATGTTTGAATGGAACTTCCTATGTTCCAGCTTGTGCCCGTTGCCCCTCGTCCTCTCACTGGGAACCACTGAAAAGAGTCTGGCTCCATCCTCCTTCAACCCACCCTTCAGATACTCATAAGCAAGAATAAGGTCTCCCCTCAGCCTTCTTCCAGGCTAAAGAGTCACAGCTCAGTCAGCCTTTCCTCATAAGGGAGGTGCTCCAATCCCCCAGTCATCTTTGTTGCCCTACGCTGGACTCTCTCCAGGAGTTCCCTGTCCCGCTTGAGCCGGGGAGCCCAGAACTGGACACAGTATTCCAGTTGTGGCCTCACCAGTGCTGAGTAGAGGGGGAGAATGACCTCCCTCGACCTACTGGCCACACTCTTCCCTATGCAGCCCAGGATTCCATTGGCCTTCCTGGCGACAAGGGCACATTGCTGGCTCATGGATAATTGACTATCTACCAGGACCCCCAGATCCTTCTCAGAACTGCTTTCCAGCAGGTCCACCCCTAGCCTATATTGGTGCCTAGCATTCTTCCTCCCCAGGTGCAGGACCCTACACTTGCTCCTGTTGAACCTCATTAGGTTCTCCTCTGCCCAGCACTGCAGCCTGTCCAGGTCACGCTGGATGGCAGCGTGGCCCTCTGGAGAGTCAGCCACCCCTCCCGGTTTGGTATCATCAGCGAACTTGCTGAGGATACACTCTGTCCCCTCACCCAGGTCATTGATGAATGTATTGAACAAGATTGGGCCAAGTACTGACCCCTGGGGAACACCACTGGTTACAGGCCTCCAACTTGACACTGCTCCATTAATCACAACCCTCTGAATTCTGTCACACAGCCAGCTCTCAATCCACCTCGCTGTCTCCTCATCTAGCCCACACTTCCTCAGCTTCCTAATGAGGATGTTATGGGAGACAGTGTCAAAAGCCTTGCTGAAGTGAAGGCAGATCACGTCTACTGCTCTCCCCTCATCCAGCCAACCAGTTATAACATCATAGAAGGCTATCAGATTGGTCAAGCATGATTTACCCTTGGTAAATCCATGTTGACCACTTCCAATAACTTCCTGTTCTTCAATGTGTTTGGACATGACATCCAGAACAAGTCACTCCATTACCTTCGCAAGGACAGAGGTGAGACTAACCAGCCTGTAGTTCCCTGGGTCCTCCTTCTTGCCCTTTTTGAAGATTGGAGTGATGTTGGCCTTCTTCCAGTCCTCAGGCACCTCTCCAGTTCCCCATGACCTGCCAAAGATGATGGAGAGTGGTCTAGCAATAACATCTGCCAGCTCTCTCAGCACTCGTGGGTGCATCCCGTCAGGGCCCATGGACTTATGGATGTCCAGCTTGGCCAAGTGGCCTCTAACTCGGTCCTCCTCAACTGAAGGAAAATCTTCCTCTCTCCAGACCTTCCCCCTTGCCTCCAGGGTCTGGGATTCGTGAGGGACAGCTTTAGCAGTGAAGACCAAAGAAAAGAAGGCATTCAGTAACTCCGCCTTCTCTGTGTCTTCCACCACTAGGGTGCCCATCTCATTCATCAGTGGGCCTACATTTTCCCTAGTCTTCCTTTTGCTATTGATATACTGAAAGAACCTCTTCTTATCTTTAGCCTCAGTGGCCAAGCTGGGTTCTGCTTGGGCTTTGGCCCTTCTAATTTTCCCCCTGCATAGCTTCACTACATCGTGGTATTCCTCATAAGTTGCCAATCCCCTTTTCCAAAGAATGTAAACTTTCCTTTTGCTCCTGAGGTCCAGCCAAAGCTCTCTATTTAGCCAGGCTGGTCTTCTTCCCCGTTGGCTTGTTTTTCGGGACATGGGGATGGCCTTCTCCTGTGCTTTTAAGACTTCCTGCTTAAAGCATGACCAGCCTTCCTGGGCACTTTTGCCCTTCAGGACTGTCTCCCAAGGGACACTCTCAACCATGCTCCTAAACAGGCTAAAGTCTGCCCTTTGGAACCTCAAGGTGGCCGTTCTGCTGGCTCCCCGCCTTGCTTCTCCAAGAATTGAAAACTCTACCATTTTGTGGTCACTCTGCCCAAGACGACCTCCAACCTTTGCAACCCCCACAAGACCTTCTGTGTTAACAAACAGTAGGTCCAGTAGGGCGCTTCCCCTAGTTGGCTCCCTCACCAGCTGTGTTAGGAAGTTGTCTTCCACGCACTCCAGGAACCTCTGGGACTGTTCCCTCTCTGCTGTGTTGTATTTCCAGCAGACATCTGGGAAGTTGAAGTCCCCCACGAGAACAAGGGCGAGCAATCACAAGACCTCTGCCAGCTGCTTATAGAATATTTCATCAACCTCTACCTCCTGACTGGTGGGTCTATAACAAACTCCCACCATGATGTCTGCCTTATTGGCCTTCCCCTTGATTCTTATCCACAAACACTCAACACTGTCATTCACATTGTTAAGTTCTAGGTATTCAAAACTGACCCTAACATAGCGGGCCACCCCACCACCTCTCCTTCCTTGCCTATCCCTTCTAAAAAGTTGGTAGCCATTGATCACAGCACTCCAGTTGTGCAAGTCTTCCCACCACGTTTCTGTGATGGCAACTATATCATAGTTCCCTTGCTGTACAATGGCCTCCAGCTCCTCCTGTTTGTTCCCCATGCTGTGTGCATTAGTGTAGATGCACTTCAGCTGGGCTAATTGTCCTGCCACTTTTTTGGGGGGACAAGCCCTAATTCCCACCTGATCATGCTCAGACACTTCTGTAGTT
>VFFE01008422.1:1147978-1164589 GCA_008921705.1 Burhinus oedicnemus | reverse complement strand
GGTAATTTAGTGCTTAAACCTAAGTACTATTATTATTATGAAGTTGCATCATATAAATTCTGCAACTGTATAGAAAAAGGAGGGAATGATATGGGATGTATTTTAGAAAATGAATGACAAATATAGTTTAGGGATCAACTAGT
The DNA here is from genome assembly GCA_008921705.1 of Burhinus oedicnemus. Lineage (NCBI taxonomy): Eukaryota > Metazoa > Chordata > Aves > Charadriiformes > Burhinidae > Burhinus > Burhinus oedicnemus. Next base: position 1,164,446 of record VFFE01008422.1, on the reverse strand, counting down.
TCATAAAGTTAAACTATAGTAGACTATACTGTGTACTTAGCCAAAAGATAACATGAACTTAAAATGTTGCTGAGCTATGAAAACAGAGACTGAGGCCCAAGGATGGGAGGAACTGAGAGCTTGAATCTACAAGATAAAGGGATGGTTTATCACCTGAATGACTAAACCAAGGACAAAGACTATGTGATAGATGACAGACAGGGCAGCTAACAAGCAAGATAACCAGAAGAAAACAGCATTTTGTTTTAACAATGCTACAAATTGGGAAAGGTGAAGAGTTGACAGTGAGGAAGACTGCCAGCCTTCATCCAGAAGACCCCCGAAGAAGACCACCAGATAAGGCTGCGCCTGCGCTAGGAGGAGTGAACTTTATGATAATTAGTTCTTGGAAGATACCACCTATTTTTGGGAAAGGTTTACCTGTTTATGAATATGTATGAGATACTGACATTTAAGATGTAACCTAAAGAAGCTTGGGTGTGCACGATAGGTGGAACGATCCCCCGTGCACCCAGCGCTGTAATAAAGAATGCCTGCTTTCTAAAACTTCAAATTAAGTCTTAGAGAGTGTATTTTGACCGGCTTTTCGGTATCACTAGGGTTTGAGTGGCAGCAGCGCATGTGACCCTATAGCTAATCCTGCACCGATGTTTCATTAAAAAACACCCCTACAACACATTCAGGAAAACCGAAACAGCCCAAAAGGTTTCCATCCCCTAGTTCTGATGGTGTCACTTTGGCATAAGCATCAGAGGGCAAAGTAAACTTTCCCCAGGTAAAACCGAAAGTGTAATTAGTAATAGAGTCTATCATGTGATGCCTGAAGCATGCAGGTAGAACCGTTATCCAAGTAATCATGTTATACATCTGAATTGCAAACCACACCAAAACAGCACATTTAAACCACCGCATACAAACACAAAGAGCAAATAAACTATGCACCACATTCAGCAGGTTAAGCAGAGTTGCATCAATTAACTTTAAGCAAAGCTCTCTAAAGGCACGATATAACATTTCATTTAAGAACGACATGATGTGAACTGTCTGTTTTAAGCTCTGAGCAAGCTGGAATTCAAGCTATTCAAGCAATCTATCAGAGCCCTGGAAGAGCCCTGCTCGAGCCCCACGTTGGGCGCCAATAAATCTTGTGGTTTGGGCCAGATCGGCCATCGAGGCAGACGACAGATGCTCTCCCTTCACCTCTCTCTCCAAGGAACTTATGAGTTTAGAAGGAACTAAACTACTTTAATGAAATATTGATAATAAAATAATAAAAAGAAAAATAATGAAATATATACAAAACCGTATCAAGCTCCCAGGATGACAATCACGTCACCAGCAGGCGCTGCGGAAGTCCCAGACTGGACTCAGTGACGGACAGGAACTGGATTCCGGATCTGGATTCAGGAATGCAGGGATCAGGATCAAAGGCAGACACAGAGACAGAGTCCTCCTTGGACACCGGCCATTGAAGAAAGAGCTGCTGACCCTTTGATCCCTCAGCTTTTATACTGAGCATGAGGCAGATGGGATGGAATACCCTGTTGGTCAGTTTTGGGTCACCTGTCCTGTCCACTCCTCCCCACAGGTGTAACCCCTCTATGCTTTTCCGCTTCCGACCCTCCAACGGGACAAGTAACAAAGTTGGCTGGCCTTGGTTGTTATAGCAATAAGGATAAGCAAGAGCCTCTCTGCATCCCATTCCTTGGCATCAGCTATAAACATGGGTCTTATCACTCTGAGAGCGAACAGTTTCTGCACAACATGCTGTTAATTTCAGCAGTTAGAAGAGGCCTAGCTAAAAAGTAAAATTACTGAACATAAAATTGGTTCTGTGTTACCTCAAACCAGGACAGGAACCAACAGACATTTTCCCCTAAAGAAAGATGAAGACTAGGCAAACAAATCTCCTAAGTTACGCCTCTAAGTTAATACAGCGTGAATACCCACCACAGCATCTAAAATCCCAAAAGAATAAAAAGGGAGACTCAGGCAATGCTGTCCTGAAAAATTGGTTCACTAAGAACATACTTTAAATGACAGGTCATAATAATTAGGAAAAACAAATTGATTCCCTTTATCAGATTAGCCTTACTAGGAAAGAAAAAACTAAATGTAATATACTTCAGATGTACCTATTTCCAAATCACACCATTTCACTTTAGGTGGTGTCTGTAGTACAGCACTTAAGATAAGCATAGGACAGTTTCAGTCTCAGCTGTTCTTTCTTCTGGTAAAACATTTAATAACTAAGCATTCAGGGGCTTGTTTGGTATAGCGTTTCCTTTCATCTAATCAGAAAGCGGTTAACCCGTTCACCTATGAAAGCAACGTGAAAGTTTCTACTGATTTCATTTTACTACAGATGCCAGGTCTATCACACAAACACAAACTAATAATCCATCTCTGCTTCATAGGAAACTTCCTCATAGAAAAAGTAATCTTAATGAAAATAAAGACTTCTGATAACAGAACAGTTCACGCTAACTGGAAGACAAATAATATTAATGAATAAGAATTGAAATAGATTTTTTAATAATACTTTTTTCTTTTACAGTTAAAATAAAAGCTCATTAATTACTGGGAAAATGTAGACATTGACTTGTAAAATTATTAAATACAGTAACATGAAAGCAGTTTTTAGAATGTAGTTAAGCATGTTAACATTACATTTTTTCATAATTTTTTTTTTAAGTCAAGCCTTGGATTTCTTCTCCAAAAATATGGATGAAAGAACAATTCAGGTCATCGCTTTTTCAACTTACAAAAGAAAAATAACTTCAATTCTTTTTCTTTTATAGGCTCCCCCACTGCTTAAAAAACAAAACCAAAGCAAACCCAACACAATAAATAACACTAGTTCTTAAAACAGTATGGCAACCCATAAGGCTGCCCTATTGGGCTCTGATAAAAAGGGTTTCATCAGGAGTTGTAGGACAGTTCTCCTTCTCAATAACAGTGTCTACTGTGCCTGAAGCAGAAACAACCACTACCATTTTAGCTGCTGAAAGAGCTTTCTCCTTCTCTGCAATGGCAGCACAGACTGCCACAATTTCATCACTTTCAAAGTCATAGTCTGGAATTGATTCTTGTGCAAGCTTTTTCTTTTGCCAGTGCTTGCACTGCCTCAGTTTTTGTTGCCTTCTACTGTTCATGTAGTTTTCTTGCCCAGGAAAGATCCTCTTTCCATACTTCAGGGTTCATTGGAAAGATGTGTAAGGAATTAACAGAAAAAAATTATGTACATCATTCAAACAAAGACAAAATAATTTTACTCCAATCTGTCTTTAATGGAACAATCCTCCCTCAGCTGTAAGTTCAATAGCAGCATTACCCCCAAACAACTGTGCATAGAAGTGTTGAAAGTACCAAGAACGCATGAACAAATTGGGTACCTGGCTACAAAGGCACAAATAAGAGTCCACATATCAAAAATAATATTGTAATTAAAAGGGTAAAAGCCAAAATAATTTTTGTTTTGATGGTTTTCTGTCCCACTTTTCTCCTGTCATCAGATGTATGGGAAGGCAAGAGCAGACAGATATGGTTCAAAGAAATAGAGAAAAGGGATGACTGGGATTTGAAGTGTCACTAATACTGCTCCTTTTAAATTAGCATGTCGTCATTTCATATACAGACCTAATAATACAGTAATCCTAGCCCCATGATAAGCAGTTTCCATAACAGGTTTGTGGTTGCAAACACACCAGTTCAGGCAAAAGCACACAAATAAACTCCCAACTTGTAGAGGTGCTCTAAGAAAGAACTCCTATAATCTTATAAACCATGTAGTATTAATACAATTATTTAAGTATAACTTATACTGTCTTTCAGCTCAATTGGGAAAAGTTCTGCAAGTACAAATACTCAACAAAAGTTGTTAAATAAAAAAATGTGACTATCTAATCCAGTAGATGTGATATTCGGCAATAAGAATAAATTGTTACAATACTGGAAAAATGCTAGACCAGAAATTACAACTGTGTGGGATTTATAGTTATATTAACAGTGAAAAGGTCAAGACCAACCTTATCTACTCAGACTTATGTATATGTGCACTGTAACTGCTTCCACAGTCATTAATTTCTATTAAGACAAAAGAAAAGAAAAGAACAGTGCTACTTTTTAATTCTCCTGCTGATAGAGATGTAAATCTTCTCTTATTCCAACTGCCTGTCTGGCACTATAGGAAAATGTGGTGGCACTAGATAACCTTGATAGTTCTAGCCTCATTTTAATGGGCAGCTGTGGTCTCAGAGACCCTGCACATAAGGACTATGGGATTTTAAATCAGTATATATTCACACATTTGCTTTTGCTTCCATATGGAAGAGTACTATAAAAATATACTGCAAGAAGTTCTCACTTGCCAAGTTACAATATTCGAAGAATTTGTATTTTTAAAATATTTTACATTTCATCTCACTACAGGGTATTCTGTAGCAAGCAATCATCCTCTTTCATTTGTCCCATGAGCAGAACCTCTTCTGCTGGTTTGCAGAGCCTTTAAATGTGAATGGCAGTTTCAATCAGACTACGCTTTATACAACATGTTTTTATGACACATGGACCTAGTAATTGTCACTATACAGTGACCCTCTAAAAAAGGTAAGGGAGCATTTTAAGAGGTTATGCAGGTCATATTTACCCCCAAGGCTTGTATTAGGACTTTATGTTACATCTGACAGACACTATCTGACCTATTTTAAAGGATGTCCACCAGCAAAGACATATATACTTCTGTAAGTAATATTTTTCAAGTGTTTAATGGTCCTTACGTATAGAATTTTTTCCAGCATCCAACATTTTATTGCAATTTAAGCCTTATTTCTTGTACTACACACAATGAATAAAAATAACTCATTTTTACTGAAACCTTTAGTATATTTAGAGACACTCATTATGGAATTTAGTATATTTAAAGACTCATTACATTTCTTTTAAAAAAATCCAATTCTTTCAGATATTTTCACTCTAGTTTAATAGTTTATATGGTTTAATCTGAATAGTAAGTGTCTTCATCTATTTTAACTTTAAATTGTTGGGCTGAATCTAAACAGAAATATTTTATAGAAAAGTTATTTCTTCTTTTCAATACAAATTTTCTCACTGAAAATTTCTTTTCAGCAAAAATAATTCTGCCTTCAAGAATGAGGTGAATGCAATGTTTTGCAGTTCTTAAGTTTATAAATCCATTTTATTCAAAGGCTCTGGTGCTTTTGTGTTTTGGAGAAAGGACTTGAAATGTAGTAGGCAATTTTCCAGATGTGAAAGACTTTTTGCATTAAACCTATTGGAATTTGGTTAAGTTATACACCTATTGAAGTCTTTATTCCCATTTGGTAGATGTCTGTGAGATAGCAGTAGCTTAATTGTCCTACGCTGGATGGTTGTCACCACAGAGAACTTATGTGGAGCAGATGAGGATGCATCACCCCCAAGGGTGACTCAGCACACGTCGTCCCTGAGGTGCAGTGCCTGATGACTGGCACAAGAGGCCAAAGAACACGTGCCTGAGCCTGTAGGTATGAGAAAAGAACAGGAACTGGCCTGTGGCAACTGATAGAAAAAAAAAGATAGAAAAAAACCCCAACCAAACCCAAAAAAACCCGACAAAACCCTCAGTTTCTTCGGTCCTAGGCACCCATCTCCATACAGACTAGAGTTTCAGAAAATTTCCATCAGCCACTGTGTCCACTTCAAGTTTCTCTGCAAGATGTATCTTCCTCACTCCTGCAGCTTCCTTCTTCTTCTTTTGAAGGTGAAGAAGTTTCTGTTCTCTTCTACTTTCTTTTGCTCCTGTGATTACTCCCATTTCCCAGATCTCCTTTTGCACCAACTCATTTCTTCCTGGCCCTTCCTTCATCACAACACTTACTGCCCATCTGCCTTTACACCTCAGTGAGCATCCCTGCAAAACACTGCAGCATGCTCTGCAAAAGTCATAGCTTCAGGCTGTCTCTACCATGTAGAGATCTGTACGCTATGCTCTACTACACACGTGGAAATAGTCCAGATTGATCAAGGGAACAAAATATCTATCCCATCCTAGAACTTGACGTATTTAACCCAGCAAAATAAACCCTGAATCAATAAGTGCTCTTAACTTGTAAGTCAGGAAAATCCAGGAGGATGGAAGACATGTACTTCTCTATTACCAAATTATACTGTTAAAGTTATTATAAGGATTTTTAAAATAATGGTAAAAACAACTTTCTCCCCAAGCCCAGTTTGTCATAAACCCTGCATCTGTTTTAGCCAATGCTTTTAATTACAAAGCCTAGACGTTGAGAAGATTAACTTCATTGGCATGGTTAAAGCCTCAAAAGTTCTGAGCAACTGAAAAGAATAACTGACAGGAAGCACCAGCTACTCAGTCAGGAATGCTTGCAAAAACTATGTAGCCCTGCTAGAAGTGTAGCAGAGAGGGTATTTAAAATTTTGGAGACGTGCTTGCTCTTCTGCTTTGTTGACAAAAAAAAAAAAAATAAAAAATCAGAGAGCTCTCAATTAGTTACATTAGCTGGATTTCAATAAAATGCAGTAATTCCTCTCTTTGCTAATACATAACTCCCATCATTATGTAAAAGAGCTAACACTATTTCTTTCGAGAGAAATAAAAGGAAAGGGCTGATCTGAGGATTCATATTGTCAAGGCTTGATTCCTTTTACAAAATGTAGTATCAAGCTTACAGACTGCTAAACCATTAACTACTTAGTAACAATACAAAAAGCATGCACAATTGGTTCATATTTATACAAAGTTAACTGGGCAGATGTAATCTTCAGTACTTCAGATTTGACATGGAGGCCCCAGCCCACAACGAGGTAAACTTAAGTCACAGAATCACAGAATGGTTGAGGTTGGCAGGGACCTCCAAAGCTCAAGCAGGGCCACCTGGAGCTGGTTGCCCAGCACCACATCCAGATGGCTTTTGAATATCTCCAAGGTAGGAGACTCGGTCACTTTAAGCTGGTCTTTTTTTTTTTTTTTTTTTTTTTAATGCTGCTTTTGTTTGGTTTTTTTGTTGTTTGTCTTTTAATGAAAGTGTGGGGCTCACTTTGTCTCATGGGAAGAAGATACCAGCGTGAAATTGTTACTGCTTAAGTTGTCATCGCCAATACAGTGTCTCATTTGTAAAAACAAACATTTGAAATTGTGAGAAAAATATATAGTCAGGCTTGCAATATTTCCACATTCACATTGTAGAGTTTACTCAGGTGTGCTCTTGCAAATCAATTTCTAGAATTTAAGGAATTTCTGCCTCTTACTTCGGGCACAGAAATAAAGTTCTTCCTGCTTACATTTAAGTATTACTGTTGACTTACCCTATTTACTAAACTCAGAAAAAAATCAAATAGCTTTTGTAAAAGCTAAATAAAAAGGGACTAATTTATTTCACTTTCTGTTACAAGTTTGACAAAACCAAAACAAAGCAATTCTTTCTTTTCTTTTGCAAGAAATGAATATATTATGCAGCTTGTATAATATAGATTAGATTTGTTTAGAAGCTGTGTTTTAGACCAGGGAAACTTGAAATGAAATTACAGTAAGTTATTTTTTCCTAAGAAAAATACATCAATCATTGTGAAGTAATAAAAATATTTATGACAGACCATTAGGCAGGATGCGGGTAGTGAAGACAGCCTTTGGGGGGGAGGGAAAGATGAAACAAAACCAGAAGAAGCTGCTCTTGTGAAGGGTAGTAATTCCCAAATCTCAAACATTACTAAAACCCCTGACATTTATGCTTTATTAACTTTTCTTTGTTAAAAATATAATGCATTGAAAAATTAGAAAATCATAGTAATGAAAGGCTAATGGGAAGATTATAATTAAGACTTAGATCAAAAAGCCTCCACAGGTTCAATAGTTATGAAATCATTTAACCTTTTAAGACTCCTTAAAAATTGCTTGGTTTAAAAATAAATAGTGAACGTTATCTGCAGTTTAGAATAACTCTCCAAGCTCTTCTTTGTACATGAGAACACCATCAGAAGACACTTCAATATACCTTAAAACACACAAAAAGGCAAAAAAGTAGAAATGCCTAGTTTTAAAACACTGGAGATGCCAACAGGAGCTTTCCCACTCCTGGGCTCCCTACTCAGACAACAGAGATGCAAAATACCTGGTGGTAACTCCTCCTCCCTCTCTCTTCACAGACATGTCAATATAGCATAATTACAGGATCCCCTATGGTAGTGTTTTGTTTTGGATTAATAAAGTGTTCTGATGCAAATTTCCGATTGTTCCCACTTAAAATGCTTTGGTTTGCAGCATGGAATACATAACCTAGATTCCTTTCTGATTAAACTCTACTATGTACTCCAAGAGAGCACCTGAAGTGCTCCAAACAACAGAGCTAGTCTGAAGTAAAACAAGCCAACGAGGAAACCTACCATGCTGGACCTGAGCCAACGAGGAGAGGTGCCATGCTGGACCTTGTTCTCACCAACAAGGAGGGGCTGGTGGGGAATGTGAAGCTCAAGGGCAGCCTTGGCTGCAGTGATCATGAGATAGTGGAGCTTGAGATCCTTAGGGCAGCGAGGAGGGCACACAGTAAGCTTGCTACCCTGGACTTCAGGAGAGCAGACTTTGGCCTCTTCAGGGATCTGCTTGATGGAATACAGTGGGATAAAGCCCTGGAAGGAAGAGGGGCCCAAGAAAGCTGGCTAATATTCAAAGACCACCTCTGCCAAACTCAGGAGCGATGCATCCCAAAAAAGAGGAAGTGGGGCAAAAACACCAGGCGTGGATGAACAAGGAGCTCCTGGACAATCTCAAACAGAAAAAGGAAGCCTACAGAGGGTGGAAGCAAGGACAGGTAGCCTGGGAGGAGTACAGAGAAATTGTCCAAGCAGCCAGGGATCAGGTTAGGAAAGCTAAAGCAAGCCTAGATAGAATTAAATCTGGCCAGGGGCATCAGGGGCAACAAGAAAGCCTTCTATAGGTATATCGGGGACAAAAGGAAGACTAGGGAAAATGTGGGCCCACTCAGGAAGGAAACGGGAGACCTGGTCACCCGGGACATGGAGAAGGCTGAGGTACTCAATGAATTTTTTGCCTCGGTCTTCACTGGTAAAGGCTCTAACCACAATGCCCAAGTTGCAGAAGGTAAAGGCAGGGACTGGGAGAACGAGGTACTGCCCACTGTAGGAGAAGACCAGGTCCGAGACCAGCTGAGGAACCTGAAGGTGCACAAGTCCATGGGACCTGATGAGATTCATCTGTGGGTCCTGAGAGAACTGGTGGATGTAGTTGCCAAGCCACTATCCATCATATTTGAGAAGTCATGGTGGTCTGGTGAAGTTCCCCCTGACTGGAAAAGGGGGAATATAACCCCCATTTTCAAAAAGGGGTAAAAAAAAAAAGACCACTACAGGCCGGTCAGTCTCACCTCTGTGCCCAGCAAGATCATGGAGCAGATCCTCCTGGAAGCTCTGCTAAGGCACATGGAAAATAAGGAGGTGATTGATGACAGCCAACATGGCTTCTCTAAGGGCAAAATGTGCCAGACAAATTCGGTGGCTTTCTACAACGGGGTTACAACATTGGTGGATAAGGGAAGAGCAACAGATGTCATCTACCTGGACTTGTGCAAAGCATTTGACACTGTACCGCACGACATCCTTGTCTCCAAATTGGAGAGACATGGATTTGACCAATGGACCACTTGGTGGATAAGGAACTGGCTGAATGGCTGCACTCAAAGAGTTGTGGTCAACGGCTCAACGTCCAAGTGGCGTGCATTGATGAGTGGTGTTCCACAGGGGTTGGTACTGGCACCGGTACTATTTAACATCTTTGTTGGCAACATGGATGTTGGGATTGAGTGCACCCTCAGCAAGTTTGCCAATGACACCAAGCTGTGTTAAGCAGACAACACGCTGGAGGGAAGGGATGCCATCCAGAGGGACCTGGACAGGCTTGAGAGGTGGGCCCGTGCCAACCTCATGAAGTTCAACAAGGCCGAGTGCAGGGTCCTGCACATGGGTAGGGGCAATCCCATACACAAATACAGGCTGGGCAGAGAATGGATCGAGAGCAGCCCTGAGGAGAGGGACTTGGGGGTGTTGGTGGGTGAGAAGCTCAACATGAGCCAGCAATGTGCACTCGCAACCCAGAAGGCCAACCATATCCTGGGCTGCATCAAAAGAAGCATGGCCAGCAGGTCGAGGGAGGTGATTTTGCCCCCTCTACTCTGCTCTCGTGAGACCCCTCCAGCTCTGGAGCCCCCAACATAAGAAGGACATGGACCTGTTGGAACGGGTCCAGAGGAGGGCCACAAAGATGATCAGAGGACTAGAGCACCTCTGCTATAAGGACAGGCTGAGAGAATTGGGGTTGTTCAGCCTGGAGAAGAGAAGGCTCCAGGGAGACATTATAGCAGCCTTCCACTTAAAGGGGGCCTACAAGAAATGTGGAGAGGGACTTTTTACAAGGGCATGTAGTGATAGGACGAGGGGTAATGGCTTCAAGCTGGGTAGATTTAGATTAGATATTAGGAAGAAATTTTTCACTCTGAGGGTGGTGAGGCACTGGAACAGGCTACCCAGGGACATTGTGGATGTCCCATCCCTGGAAGTGTTCAAGGCCAGGTTGGATAGGGCTTTGAGGAACCTAGTCTAGTTGAAGGTGTCCCTGGCCATGGCAGGGGGGTTGCAACTAGATGATCTTTAAGGTCCCTTCCAACCCAAACCATTCTATGATTCTATGAAAACAAGATACTAGAATTCTCTTAGCAATCATGTATAAAACTGAGCCTGAATATCAACTGGGACTTCACAGTACCTTCATGTTTAAACCACGGTGAACTTCACTGTAGCAGTACAGCATTCAAAATGTAATATGTGTAGTTATGTCAACGTAATTATTCTGTTGCGTTAAGCCATCACGTAAACACAGCATATAATACTAAAAGCTTTGAGCTAGGCAGGTCTTCCATAAGCCCAGCAACAAAACCACACAGGAAGCATTTGTGAAAAACAATAAAGTAGAGGGAATACTGGAGATCAACAACCACTACATTCTTCCTTGCCTACTTTCAGGTTACATAGTATATTCAGCTACCTTGATATTTCTGTACTTTCATCCTCTCACACACAATTCAGAGAATACAGTTTACAGTTTTACCATATTAATGTTGTCCATTTTTCCTACCAGTGCTATCTCTCCTAATCCAAGATGGGCACGTCCCAAAGTCTGCCAAGCATCCCAGGAACGTTGGTTTCTCTGGACAGCTGTTTCTGATGCGTACACTGCTGGAAACATTTCATGTAAGGACATCAGGACCTATGACAAAAATAAGATTAAGAGGAGTAAGAATAAGCAGAATTGAAGAGAGACTTAAGTTTTCCGGGATTACCCAGGCAACCACCATTGTTTCAATAACTAAGAACAGGTTCATCTCACCTAGCTTTATCTAGTTTAAAAGTTAGTTGTCTAAGATAGTCGTTCCATAGACCATGGAGAGAAACAGGCATACTAAAGGATAATTCATCTGAACTATTTAAGCAACTCCCTCAGAAATAAATTAATTGCTTCTGAGGGTGTCCCTCTCTGCCTCCCTACAAACCCCACACTCTGTAAAAGAATAATAGAATTGCATTATTACACTGAAGGACAAACACATTGAGAATTAAACACAATAAATAAGCAAGTATTGTTGAAATTGGGTTGTATTTTTTCTTTTTAATAGAAGACTGGAATCTGCCAAATACAGTTAACAGTGCACATGATATAATTCATAGAATATCTCAAGTTGGAAGGGACCCGTAAGGATCGAGTCCAACTCCATGCTCCTTGCAGGACTACCTAAAAATAAACCATATGACCAAGAGCATCGTCCAGACGCTCCTTGAACTCCGACAGGCTTGGTGTCGTGACCACTTCCCTGGGGAGCCTATTCCAGTGACCAACCACCCTCTCAGCGAAGAACCTTTCCCTAACGTCCAATCTGAACTTCCCCTGATGCAGATTGATTCCATTTCCATGTGTCCTGGTCACCAGAGAGAGGACATCAGCACCTCCCCCTCTGCTGCCCCCCTTGAGGAACTTGTAGACTGCAATGAGGTCACCCCTCAGCCTTCTCTTCTCTAAGCTGAACAAACCAAGTGACCTCGGCCGCTCCTCGCTCCTCTTAAGTCTTGCCCTCGAGGCCTTTCACCATCTTGGTCGCTCTCCTCTGGACACACTCTAATAGTTTGATGTCCTTCTATTGAGGCACCCAAAACTGCACGCAGCACTCGAGGTGGGGCCATGCCAGTGCAGTGTAGAGTGGGACAATCACCTCCCTCGACCGGCTAGCTATGCTGTGCTCAATGCACCCCAGGACACGGTCAGCCCTTTTGGCTGCCAGGGCACACTGTTGCCTCATATTCAACTTGCCATCCACCCAAACCCCCAGATCTCTTTCTGCAGGGCTGCTCTCCAGTCTCTCCTCTCCCAATTTGTACGTATAACCAGGATTACCCTGTCCCAGGTGGAGAATCCGGCACTTGCTCTTGTTAAATTTCATACGGTTGGTGATTGCCCAGCTCTCTAGTCTATCCAGATCTCTCTGTAAGGCCTCTCTACCCTCGAGGGAGTCCACAGCTCCTCCTAATTTAGTATCATTGGCAAACTTAAGGTACATTTGACTCCTGCATCCAGATCATTTATAAAAACATTAGAGTACTGAGCCCTGCAGAACCCCACTGGTGGCTGGCCACCAGCCTGATGTAACCCCTTTTACTATAACTCTTTGAGCCTGACCCATCAGCCAATTGCTCACCTAACATATTATGGACTTGTCTAGCTGTATGCTGGACATTTTATCCAGAAGGATACTGTGAGAGACAGTATCAAAAGCTTTGCTAAAATCCAAAAAAACCCCCACATGTACTGGCTTCCCTTGGTCAACTAGATGGGTGACCTTGTCATAAAAGGAAATTAAGTTGGATAAGCAGGACTTTCCCCTCGTGAACCCATGCTGGCTATGAACAATGACTGCATTGTCTCTCAAGTGTTTTTCAGTAACTCCCAGAATAACCTTCTCCATAATTTTACCAGGCACTGAAGAGAGACTGACAGGCCTGTAATTACCAGGGGCTTCCTTCTTACCTTTCTTGAAAATTGGGACAACATTTTCCAGCTTCCAGTCGACTGGAACCTCTCCAGACTCCCAAGACTGTTGAAAAATAATGGAGAGGTCCCAGAATAACATCAGCCAGCTCTTTTGGTACCCTGGGATGAATCCCATTGGGCCCCATAGATTTATGTGCATCCAACTGGAGCAGCAAGTCTCAAACAAGTTCAGAGTCAGCTGGGAATTTATCATCTCCCCAGTCATGGTCTTCCAACACAGGGCTCCAGGGAGTCCCAGGGCCCATCATCGGTGTTGAAGACAGAGGCGAAGGAGGCATTAAACGTCTCTGCTTTGTCTATGTCCCTATTTGTGAGGTGACCGAACTCATCAAGTAATGGACCAATGTTATCTCTAATTCTCCTTTTGCTGTTAACATATTTAAAAAAGCCCTTTTTGTTGTTCTTCATAGCGCTGGCCAGCTTGAACTCTAATCAAGCTTTAGCCACATGAATTTTCTCCCTACAGTGGCAAACAGCATCTCTGTAGTCCACTCATGTCACCTGTCCTCGCTTCCAATGTCCATACACTTTCCTTTTTCGCCAAAGTTCTAGAAGATCCCTGCTCAGCCAAGCCAACCTTTTGCCCTGCTTGCTTGACTTCTGACACTTTGGAATTGCCTGCTCCTGCACTCTTAAGAGATGGCTCTTAAAAAAGTGACCAGCATTCATGGACCCCCAATACCTTCAAAAGCAGATTCCCAGGGGACCTTACTAACTAGCTTCTTCAGCAGCCTGAAGTCTGTTCTCCCCATATCCAGGGTCGAAGTTTTGCTGGCGGTTTTTCTCCTATCACCAACGATTTGAAACTCAACTACTTCGTGGTCACTGTGACCAAGACAGCCATCAATCACTTCACCCACAAGTCCCTCTCTGTTTACAAACAACAAATCTAACTCTTGTGCAAAGATCCTTTCCCCCCTTTGAGAAAGGTGTACCCCATCTGTTGCCAGCAGGCCTGGTGTTGTGTAGACTGACGTGATCAAAACCCCCAGATTCTGCCAGTGACACAATCCCTGTAATTCAGCATGGAGACAGTCCTTAACAATGACTGTTGTATCTAGAGAGTAAGCATTCTGCAATAGCAAAGCCTTACTTAGACGTGAAATCACCTACAAAGAAAAAAAAAAGTTGTTTCCAAATGTGGAAATCTCTTTTACTCAGCCGTTCATGTTAGAATACTATGATAACGGGCTCACACAATTCCTTGCATTTAATCTCCATAACTAAGCCTATAAACCATAGTTAATGACACATAACACGGCTCAAAGCTTGCCTTATTTTTCCAAGGCCACCATGAGACTGGCACATTACCTGAAGACCTGCATCACTCTGAGATCATGATTTCAGACATCTACATGCTATGGTGAGAGATACCAGTATAAGAAACAAATGACAACTGCATTCCTACAGTATGATAAGAACATCAAACACACGAGTAAGACTCGTGTGAGCAACCACTTTCAGCCCAACTGACCCGCAAGCATGATGAATAATATTAAAACACATTAGGACTATTGCTGAAGTGCAAAAAGCATTTAACCTTACTGTCCTATTATATATTAAATAGACAAATATGAGTGTGAAGTAGAAGAATATTCAAATGCAATAGTCTTGAATATTTGCTTTAATTAACAAAGTACTTGCAAAGCACTGGAGTACAGCACTACAGAAAGTAATCCTGTATCCAAGAAACACAGGAAACAGCTTCCAATAAACCCTTTGGATCCTTTTAATAAGACTAATTTTTTCTAGAGAGTAGTCATATGGCTTCTCTAATTCCATTTAATAGGCTGTATACTGGAATTTAGAAATACCTAAAAATCTTTTAAAAACACCCTAAAGCTGTATGTCATGTCATTTTTCCCTTTTTCCCCCCTCAACAACTGTGCTTTCTAAGCAAAGCTTGTAATGAATACTATGTATTTTTTCAAAACTTCCAGTTCAACTGCGTTTTTGTGTGCGGTTTCCCTTATCTGCAGCAGATCTGTGAACTGAACTGTTACTAGTGGATAGGTGTACATCCTACCAAGATTAAGTGATTCTGCACCTATCAGCTAGCTTTTAAATTCATCTCAATGTGTTTGTTCTCATAAGAGAAAACAAATCAAAGTATATATTCACATGAAAATTTTTATGAATCTCAGAGTATTCAGTATTTCCTATCAGTACTTTCTACTGCAACACAATTCCAAAACATCTACGTATTTAGGAAATCTTTTGTAGTTTTTAATGAACTTTACTGCTTTGTTTACTGAACTGTGACCTCACTAATACAATGCAATTATTCCACTTTCGTCTATTTATGACTGCTGTGTGTACTAATTTAGACAGCTGCTTTAAAAATGCTTTTACAGGTCATGGTGGTAATTACTGTATTCCTAGTAACTACAGCATGAGTTTCTCAAGGTACATTCAAACAAATACAAATTTGAATATATGCATTTTTTCCAGCACAGGTACTTTTTTTTCAGTTAATAAAAGGACATAGCTATACTTGTCATTCATTATGAGTGAATAAATTTATTAATGCACACTATTTTCTTATAATTTTGTTTTCAGGTAAAAAGATCAAAATGAACATACGATGGCAGACCTGAATGTGTGCAACCTTGTCTTGGGTTACTCTAGCTGTTATGTTATCATCACTGTAATAAGATACCTCTGCATGCTAGATACCACTGCTACTTGAAAACTGAACCAGCAAACACTCAGGTATTCTACATCTGAGGTGGTCATGCTGAATAAGGAATAAAAACACTGCTAGCATAAAGTTTTATTTTGCACAGTTTTGACAAGAGGTGCTCAGTCCTTTTACTGGGGCAGGCCACAAAGCCAAACATGAACCCCCTTTGTCATACAACATGCCTGTCACATGCTCAACATGCAACCACATCAAGCAGCAGATCTATGCATATATACATCATCCCCTGATCTCACTGAAGTCCAGTGTGTTCTCCATTTCATGAATCTGGTAAGTACTAAAGGGTTACACATGTGCCCCTTAGACAGGGCATGTCCAAAAAGGAGGAAACCAGGTAGAAGACCATGGGAATTATACTGGTGGCCTTCCTCAAAACATAGATTTCTCATCCTGAACTAGCTAGAATTTTGTTTACACTTAGATATTTAACTTCAGTAACTGTTTTGAAGTCATTATTCTGTAGAAAATAGAATAGAACACACCCCCAAGGACTCCCTCTGTCGTGGTTTGGGCCAAATTGGCCTAATCCGGTGGAACGACAGATGCTCTCTCTCTCTCCTGCTCCGCTCGGGAGGCAAGAGAGAGAGAGAAAAAGAGACTTAAGAGTTTAGAAGGATCTAAACTACTTTAATGAAATA
>VFFE01008422.1:1126782-1147958 GCA_008921705.1 Burhinus oedicnemus | reverse complement strand
AACGAGGAGAGGTGCCATGCTGGACCCTGTTCTCACCAACGAGGAGGGGCTGGTGGGGAATGTCACACTCAAGGGCAGCCTTGGCTGCAGTGATCATGAGATGGTGGAGTTTGAGATCCTTAGGGCGGTGAGGAGGGCGCACAGTAAGCTCGCTACCCTGGACTTCAGGAGAGCAGACTTTGGCCTCTTCAGGGATCTGCTTGATGGAGTACACTGGGATAAAGCCCTGGAGGGAAGAGGGGCCCAAGGAAGCTGGCTAATATTCAAGGACCACATCCTTCAAGCTCAGGAGCGATGCATCCCAACAAAGAGGAAGTCAGGCAAAAACGCCAGGAGGCCTGCATGGATGAACAAGGAGCTCCTGGACAATCTCAAACAGAAAATGGAAGCCTACAGAGGGTGGAAGCAAGGACAAGGTAGCCTGGGAGGAGTATAGAGAAATTGTCCAGGCAGCCAGGGATCAGGTTAGGAAACATAAAGGCAGATAGAATTAAATCTGGCCAGGGATGACAAGTGCAACAAGAAAGGCTTCTATATGTATGTCGGTGACAAAAGGAAGACTAGGGAGTATGTGGGCCCACTCAGGAAGGAAATGTGAGACCTGGTCACCCGGGACATAGACAAGGCTGAGGTACTCAATGACTTTTTTGCCTCAGTCTTCACCGGCAAATGCTCTAGCCACACTGCCCAAGTTGCAGAAGGCAAAGGCAGGGACTGGTGTCCTGGTTTGAGGTAAAACAGAACCAATTTTGTTCAGTAATTTTACTTTTTAGCTAGGCCTCTTCTAACTGCTGAAATTAACAGCATGTTGCACAGAAAACTGTTCGCTCTCAGAGTGATAAGACCCATGTTTATAGCTGATGCCAAGGAATGGTATGCAGAGAGGCTCTTGCTTATCCTTATTGCTATAACAACCAAGGGCAGCCAACTTTGTTACTTGCCCCGTTGGAGGGTCAGAAGCAGAAAAGCGTAGAGGGGTCACACCTGTGGGGAGGAGCGGACAGGACAGGTGATCCAAAACTGACCAACAAGGGTATTCCATCCCATCTGCCTCATGCTCAGTATAAAAGCTGAGGAATCAAAGGGTCAGTTTTCTTTCTTCAATGGCCAGCGTCCTGCGAGGACTCTGTCTCTGTGTCTGCCTTTGATCCCGATCCTGAATCCAGATCCGGAATCCAGTTTCCGTCTGTTGCTGAGTCCAGTCTGGGACTTCCCCAGCGCCTGCTGGTGACGTGATTCTCATCCTGGGAGCTTGATACGGTTTTGTATATATTTCATTATTTTCCTTTTTATTATTTTAATATCAATATTTCATTAAAGTAGTTTAGTTCCTTCTAAACTCTTAAGTCTCTCTTTTTCTCTCTCTTTATTGCCTCCTGAGCGGAGCAGGAGAGCATCTGTCGTTCCACCGGATTGGGCCAATCTGGCCCAAACCACGACAACTAGGAGAATGATGAACCACCCACTGTAGGAGAAGGCCAGGTTCGAGACCATCTGAGGAACCTGAAGGTGCACAAGTCCATGGGACCTGAGGGAACTGGCGGATGAAGTTGCTAAGCCACTATCCATCATATTTGAAACGTCATGACAGTCCGGTGAAGTCCCCAGTGACTGGAAAAGGGGAAACATAACCCCCATTTTTAAAAAGGTTAAAAAAGGAAGACCCAGGGACCTACAGGCCAGTCAGTCTCACCTCTGTGCCCAGCAAGATCCTGGAAACTCTGCTAAGGCACATGGAAAATGAGGTGATCAGTGACAGCCAGCATGGCTTCACTAAAGGAAAATTGTGTCGACACAAGGCACGACATCCTTGTCTCTAAATTGGAGAGACATGGATTTGTCAGATGGACCACTCGGTGGATAAGGAATTGTCTGGATGGCCACACTCAAAGATTTGCAGTCAACAGCTCAATGTCCAAGTGGAGACCAGTGATGAGTGGGGTTCCTCAGGGGTCGGTATTGGGACTGGTGCTGTTTAACATCTTTGTCGATGACATGGATGTTGGGACTGAGTGCACCCTCAGCCAACGACACCTAGCTGTGTGGTGCAGTCGACACACTGCAGGGTAGGGGTGCCATCCAGAGGGACCTGGACAGGCTTGAGAGGTGGGCCTGTGCCAACCTCATG
The DNA here is from genome assembly GCA_008921705.1 of Burhinus oedicnemus. Taxonomy (NCBI): domain Eukaryota; kingdom Metazoa; phylum Chordata; class Aves; order Charadriiformes; family Burhinidae; genus Burhinus; species Burhinus oedicnemus. The sequence continues at coordinate 1,145,830 of VFFE01008422.1, read as the reverse complement.
AAGTTCAACAAGGCCAAGTGCAAGGTCCTGCACACGGGTCAGGGCAATCTCATGCACAAATACAGGCTGGGCAGAGAATGGATCGAGAGCAGCCCTGAGGAGAGGGACTTGGGGGTGTTGGTGGATGAAAAGCTCAACATGAGCCAGCAATTTGCTCTTGCAGCCCAGAAAGCCAACCGCATCCTGGGCTGCATCAAAAGAAGCATGGCCAGCAGGTTGAGGGAGGTGATTCTGCACCTCTACTCCACTCTGGTGAGACCCCACCTGGTGTACTGTGTCCAGCTCTGGATGCCCCAACATAAGAAGGACATGGACCTGTTGGAGCAGGTCCAGAGGAGGGCCACGAAGATGATCAGAGGGATGGAACACCTCTCCTATGAAGACAGGCTGAGAGAGTTTGGGTTGTTCAGCCTGGAGAAGAGGAGGCTCCAGGGAGACCTTATTGAAGCCTTCCAGTACTTAAAGGGGGCCTACAGGAAAGATGGGGAGGGATTCTTTATCAGCGAGTGTAGTGATAGGACGAGGGGTAATGGTTTTAAACTCAAAGAGGGTAGATTTAGATTAGATATTAGGAGGAAATCTTTTACTCTGAGGGTGGTGAGACACTGGAACAGGTTGCCCAGGGAAGTTGTGGAAGGTGTTCAAGGCCAGGTTGGATGAGGCTTTGAGCAACCTGGTCTAGTGGGAGGTGTCCCTACCCATGGCAGGGGGATTGGATCTAGATGATCTTTAAGGTCCCTTCCAACTCTAACCCTTCTATGATTATATGATTCTATGGTATCTCAGGATGTCTCCTTTTTTTAGGTACCCAGCTGTACTTCAAAGATGCCAGCTGCACTTTTCAAGGATGCTTCTGGCTCATGGGCCTAGTTCCCAGTCTCCCTGGCTGGCAGGCATTTTCTCTGTCAGTAATTTTTCCCTTCTAACCTTTATGGCTGCTCACATCACTGTTGCATAACAACACAACAGTTTATAATTTATAGAGCTCATCTCACAGTTCATAATTTTATAAAAGCATTTGTAGATTTTGACAGCTATTTGCAAAGGAAAGTTAAAAATGCGGTTAAGGATTACAAGCTCAAGTCCTAACCAAGCAGAGATGCCAAATAGCATCAACATCTTGGGACTGTAAAAGGAATCTGTTCTAATGAGATTCCTTCAAGATTATTTGGTATTTCCAAGATATGTGTTTTGCTTCTGGCTCTTACACTGAAACAAATCAGGCAATAGGAAAATCTCTGTAATTCTTCCTTTTCGCGATCTTTGAACAGACATAACAGCATTTCCCTGCAATTCTTTCCTAGCAATCAAAATTCTTACTGCAAGTGATCAAGAACAGGAGGAACTGGTAGGACCAGAAATCAGTCCATACAAACATTCAAATGTTCAAACACTGCATCTTTAGATTCAAATAATAGTGTAACAAAACTGTTGTAGAATAAGGAGGGAGGAGAGGATAATGCATAGCTAATGGCTGTAAATACTTGATCGTGGTGAAATACACTCGATAAGGCTGATTTAAAAATGAGAAGTGTAATCCATGTGAAAGGATAGGAAAACTTTGTTTCAGAGGGCCTTTAGGTAAATTCTATTAGCATATCCTGTATTTTTCCTCCTAAGTCTGAATTTCTACTGTCCTTGAATATGCAATCAGTTATTGAGAGTTTTTAAATTAATATATTCTATACTAATTGATTATATTCTAAAAGATACTTATTACACTTAAATCTTTTCTTGGTTTATTCATAAAACTCCATATGTAACCAGAGGAGACTGACTTTTAGTTTGAAGCTCTGCCTCAACAAAATCAGTATTTGCAGGTCTCCATGCTCTGTTCGTGTCTGTTTTAAAAAAGGAAATATTATTTCCATTTCTGCACCGAGATAAGAATGACATAATAAATTCCACACATTTTATCTTTAAATCTTGATTCTTTCAAATTCTTAAAGCACTGGACAGTTTCTTAACATAAGGCTCATGAAGCATTTACACACTTTAGCAAATCATCTGTCATGGTTTAACCCCAGCTGGCAATTAAGCACCACACAGCTGTTTGCTCACTCCCACCCCTGGTGGGATTGGGGGGAGAATCGGATGGTAAAAGTGAGAAACTCACTCATGGGTTGAGATAAAAACAGTTTAATAATTAAAAAGAAATAATAATAATTTAAAAATTTTAAGGAAAAGAGAGAAAAAAAATAACAAAAGAGAGGAAAATAAACCCCAAGACAGACAAGTGATACAAATGAAAACAATTGCTCACCACCAACTGACCGATGCCCAGCCAGTCCACGAGCAGCGGCCCCCCCCCCCAACCTTCCCCCCAGTTTTAGTGCTGAGCATGATGTCATATGGTATGGAATATCCCTTTGATCAGTTGGGGTAAGCTGTCCCAGCTGTGTCCCCTCCCAACTTTTTGTGCACCTCCAACCTACTCACTGGCAGGGCAGCATGAGGAGCAGAAAAGGCCTTGATGCTGTATAAGCACTGCTCAGCAGTAACTAAAACATTGGTGTGTTATCAACACTATTTTCAGCACAAATCCAAAACATAGCCCTATACAAACTACTATGAAGAAATTTAACTGTATCCCAGCCAAAACCAGTACACTTTCATACTCACTCCTCTGTCAACTTTCAACCCTGAACTTTTTTTGGGCTTTTAGAAAATTCAGTGTTGCTTCCCCCCAAAGGAAGCATCTGAATCATTTTTGAGTGCTTGGTATACTAAAATCAAAATATGAAGTCAGGTATGGGAGAGCTAATGTACATCAGCAGATATACTCTTTCAATTTTTTCTGCTTTGCCACAATGTTTTTTTTAGAGAACTTATGTCTATGAGCAAATAACTTATTATTAAATTTCTGCTATAACTTGCAGTGAATACATCATATAATTCATTCATTCATAAACTTCCAGATCCATTTGTTCTTAAACTGTTATAAACTTTTAGCATGTTGTGAAAGTGTTCTTTCCTTACTATCAACCTTAAAGCAAACAATCAGGCAATCTTCCCTTAATGTACAGAAGTAACTAGTAGCTGTAAAACACTTCATCCTATCATTTTAACTATACATAATTCTCAGAAAACAATAGCATTTAATTTGCTATTGTGGTCAAATAACCTATATAAATAAGAACAGATAGAAATATGGCACACTACTGTAGTTCGTCAAAACAGCCACCTTGTCCTTTGCTGTGTTTTCAAATTTCTTAAAAAGAAAATTTCAGGAAAGATGGTCTAAGAAATCACACTAGAACTTGTCTCTTTGCCAAACTGTTTTATATCTGAAATTTCATTATAAGTTTCTGAGGAATTTCTTTTGCATTAAATACAGCAGACCAGATGAAAGCTACTGCTATGATTACTTGCCCAAATAAAATCATCACTTCAGGATAGAATACACTCCAGGAGTGTGTCTTGCCTTCTGATAGCAAGTTATTGCCACTGTCAGTGTCACAATCCCTTCCCATGCATAGGGATGACACCAGAGATACCAGACAATTAAGCAGGGGGGATCTTATCAATCTATATAAATACCTGAAGGGAGGGTGTAAAGAAGACAGAGCCAGGCTCTTTTCAGCAGTGCCCAGTGACAGGACAAGAGGCAATGGGCACAAAGTAAAACACAGAAGGTTCCATCTGAACATCAGGAAACACTTTTTTACTGTGAAGGTGACTGAGCACTGGAACAGGTTGCCCAGAGAGGTTGTGGAGTCTCCATCTGTGGAGATATTCAAAAGCTGTCTGGACACTGTCCTGGGCAACCTGCTCTAGGTGGTTGCAGGGAGGGTTGGACCAGATAACCTCCAGAGGTCCCTTCTAACCTTAACCATTCAGTGATTCTGTGAAGTACCCATAGCGCTGTTCTAGCTGCATTTCCTTTAGCTAGACTTAAACTGGTCTAGACTAGAAACAGAGCAGAATTTTTTTTTAAACTTCTCCTTGGTAAAGAAAGTAATTTCTGTACATTTAAAGTCTATACATTGACATATGACGATCTGGATGTAAAAGTACTGCGTACAAGTAAAATGAAATGATGAGTGTTTTGGGAAACAAAAGCATATTCTGGAAAGAGAGTGACCCAGGTCAAAACCAGTAAACAGCTTCCTGTTGGCTCAGAGAGTTACACTGGCTCTCCAGGGATGGGGTGAGTATGGGAGGGAGAGTTAGGAAGGCAGAAGAACTGTGAAGCCAGAAGGGAGGAAAGGAAACTTGCCTTGACTTCCAGATTGTTCATCTCCAAGTTTTGAAGTCCTTCAAAAGCACAGAAGCTGTTGCAGTAATTCAAGAACTACTAACTACTTGAATATTTGAACCCCTCGTACTGTAATGTTGAGATGTTTTTATTATTATTATTATTGTTACAAGGACAACAACTTTGTTTATTTTAAAAATTACTACATCTCAAATAACGTTATAGAAAATCGAAATTTTCTAGATGTTTGGAATTGCAATACTATGGCAACTAAAAAGTCATGTAACAAAAGGCACGGTACTGTAGAGTTCAAATAAAATGTTAGTAAACATAGTCCAAGCGTCTCTTTCTGAGCAGCTCTTCTCTTTATGATCATTAATGTCCTATAATTAGATTGAAAAGTTAATATAAAAATGATGGCTGTTATCAAATGAGTCATAAATTTTTGTCTGTCTGTAATACAATGAGGAAAAAAGATAGGCCCGTTCCATAATTTTTTCTAAGGACGTTAATAATACCTGGTCAGGAGTTAATTACTAAACGTTGTGGAATGCCCTCATAAACGTCAGTGGTTCAAAGAGCTATGCATTAACTCTAGGGAAAGGGCTAAAACTAAAGTATGTAAACTCCCTTATCGCTGTTGGAATTTTGCACATACAAGTCTTGCCAGAAGCCATTACTTCTAGAATTATTATTTTCTCCTAACTGACTATATTTGTAAGCCTATTCTGACCCTTTAAGGATTAATTTGAATCAGCAGTTAGCATGGGAGCTTTAGGGCACACAAGGAAACAATACACCTAACCTTTCCTAGGAAATAAAACTGATTCTAAAAATTTGTCCTGTAACATTAAATGCTGGAAAGAGGGACAACTGAAACAACAACAAAAAGGTCAGAAGTGAGAGAATTAAAATCTTTTAATGAAGGCAGGAAACATTAATATCTGGGGACTGAAACAGGGAGGCAGGAAATGAGTTTGTCCATCGCAGTTATAAATGAAAGGCTATTTGAGAAAAACAGATTTAAGCATAGTAGAAGCAGGAAACTTTTGAAATGAATACTGGCTTTGCTGGATTTCCAGCAGGTAAAAACAATATAAAGGCTCATTAGGAAAACAACAGAGAAATTGCTGTTTCTTTCTTCACGACCAAGCATAGTGAGGGTGCATGGGGCAGGTTTCTTTTCTCAGTAAGTAAAGCTCAGGTTCAGCTAGAAACCAAAGTCAAAACTGAAATTGCTAGTGCAAAGTAAAATTATCAAGTTCTGTATGCCAGAGGCTTGTCAGACAGTTCATTTGGTTATATTTCTTGACAGAGTGTCAGAGCCCTGAAAAACAGAAGCTCCAACAAATGTTTTGTTGCACTTTAAACTGACAGTTTTCTATAAGCCTGACCAGGGACACACGAGGTCATACTTTTCTGCAAGTGTGATGATAATAATAATTATAATATAGCAGAAACCAGTTGAGCCCTCACTTAGAAAAATTAATGTGCAGACAAGCACACTTGCAGCATATGCTCTTAGGCAAACCAAAGAATGAAGCATGGAAAGGCTTCCTCCAGAGTGCTTGATGTCATTAACACATGCGGCTGTCACAATAGTGGCAGCCAGAAATACCCTCTTTACCAGCTTGTCATTAATGTGCTCTGGCCTAACAACTCAGGTCTGAAATGCCCAGTTTTCTGACAGACTTGGTGTTCCAGTCAGCAGCGTTCTTCTTTTTTTTTCTTTTTTTTTTTAGTTATTTAACTGCATGTGCATTGTCTAAAAGTACCGCGCAAAGAAAGCAGTTTTGATGTCTCCCTTCCACACTGCAGCAGTTAACAAGAACTTGTAAATGGGAATAAAACATGGTAAATTAAAAATTTTCAAGTGGGGTGAAAATGTTACCCTTACTACTCCAAAGCCCTAGACTTTGTTGCCATCAATTGTTAAGGGATGTTAAGAGCATGGCCTGCGGTTTCTTGATAGCCCATCAGTTAGTGTGACCGGCCAGCTTTGTTTCTGGTTATTGTATCTGTTAACGTTAATCGGTCAGGTTTTATGTCTCTGTGTTTGTCTCCCTCCCTTTCCTTATCCTCCCAACTGAAAAAAAAACCCAAACCAAAAAACATTCTCACACTCCACCTATCCTTACCAATTAGTCCCTCTGGCAAGGTTTGTTCTTATGACCTCCCTTATCAGGTGTCAGTCAGGTTTGTCTCTGCATGTTCTTGTTTATGGCTCCTTTGACCAGATATCCTTAAAGGAGCAGGCACTCTCCTTCCACATATCCTAACATCAATAAATGGCAAATGCTTGGTTTGTCAATTGATTGTCAATTTATCACCAGGCCAAATACAGTGACATTGGCTCTACTGTCACTTGTGATGACTTCAGTGTCGGTTCAAATCAGGGGCCTTTACCTGAACTGGCACAAATATACTTGAGGAGAGCCTGGCTCACTAAGCCTTCTGGCTTCAGGCAATAAAACTTCTATACAAATTTATCAACTGGGAAATTATATTTCCCCTGTGAAATATGACGTTCTGTCTAAACAGGTTGCTTTGTTCAAAAAAGAGCTTCTTGCAGTGTCTGCCAAACTGTCTGAAATGTAGCAGCAAGGCCCTTCTCCCTCATCCTTTGGGCCCCTCTTCCCATCAGCTCAGGTGAAAATATTGCATGTTAATACAATTTATCCATCTTGTGTGAGAAGGATACAGTAGTATAACTGTAATAATTCACTGTAATAAATTCACTCAACATAGTCCACTGCTGGTAAGGTGAATTGATTTTCCATTCTCTGTCTCTCAGAGCTTATTTCCTTGAAAGGAGACGAGTCTGGATGCAAACTTGGTAAGTAATAAATCAAAAAAGCTTTTCTTTCTTGTTATATAGTTGGATCAGTTTCAGTGACCATTGCTCTTGCTTGTCTTCAAAATTTGAATGTTTTTTATAAAAGTATGTATCCTAATGTCACCCCAGGGATGTTTGGAATAGCCAGCAAGGTTAAGAGCTCTGATATTCATTGAATAAGTTCATGTACTGTAGCTTAGGCTTCACATTTGACCAAAAAGTACCTTTTTATTAGTTTTAATAGTCCATAAATTCTCCTGATTTCAAAACCTTGAATCTTTAAGTTTGCTTTTTCAGATGTTTGTTCGGTCTTCTTAAGCTTCAGGCCTTTAAATTTCCAAAGCGTTTACACATTGTAGTAAGTGAAATAATAGTTCAATTATCATTTCCTATATACCATCATACCTCCCCAGTCATATAAGATCAGTCTCTGACTTGAGCTGTTTATGGTCTAGTTCAGATACAGCAAAGATTAATTATATGAAATAGTTGAAATGAAAGATTCCAGGATGTGCCAAGGTATTTATCAAAGCAGCTTTAATTAATTTTTGAGTGAGAATAGAGTTGCCTGCATATAAGGGCTTTGCTTCAAGAAAACAGTTATAGTGGTAATAAAGCTGAGGGAGACAATGGATAGGATTTGGGGTTACATGGGAGGGCCAGTAGATCAACATCTGGTTTACAGAAAACCTCAAACAACTATTCATTCAAAGAGCTCATAAAACTGAATGCAGGCAGATGTAAGAAATGCACTGGGACATCAAGACAGGTCTGCTGCCCAGGGCCAGCTGACTGAAGGTGCTCAGTTTCTCAACCACCATGATATCTTGCTCGATTCAGCTGCCGACAAGTCAAAATCCTGTTAAAATAAGAGGTGACTGTCAGCATAAATGAAAAGCTGTGTGGTTGGGAGCACCTTGAACATTCTTAAATCCCCCAGTAAGGGACTGACCACTTGGGAAGATTACAAGAATGCTGCCAGAGTATGCAGGGATGAAACGAGGAAAGCCAAGGCCTCCTTGGAATGAAATCTGGCAAGGGATGTCAAGGTCAACAGGAAGGGTTTCTTCAAGTACATCGGAGGCAAAAGGAAAACTAGAGAAAATGTGGGCCCACTGTTGAATGAGACAGGGGCCATGGTGACAGATGTTGCAGAGAAGGTGGAATTACTGAATGCCTTCTTTGCTTCAGTCTTTACTGCTCAGGCCAGCCCTTAGAAGTCCCAGACTTTAGAGGTAACAGAAAGTCTGGAGGAAGGAGGACTTTCCTTCGATTGAGGAGGATCAAGTTAGAGATCAGTTAAGTAAACTGGATATCCACAAGTCCATGGGTCCTGATGGGATGCACCCGCGAGTGCTGAGGGAGCTGGCAGATGTTATTGCTGGGCCACTCTCCATCATCTTTGAAAAGTCCCGGAGAACAGGCGAGGTGCCTGAAGACTGGAGGAAAGCCAATGTCACCCCATTCTTCAAAAAGGGCAAGAAGGAAGACCCGGGAAACTACAGGCCAGTCAGCCTCACCTCCATCCCTGGAAAGATGATGGATCAGTTCATTCTGGGTGTCATCTCAAAGCATCTGGAGGAAAAGAAGGTTATCAGAAGTAGCCAACATGGATTCACCAAGGGGAAGTCATGTCTGACTAATCTGATAGCCTTCTACGATGGCATGACTGGATGGATGGATGAGGGGAGGGCAGTGGATGTTGTCTACCTTAACTTCAGCAAGGCTTTTGACACTGTCTCCCACAGCATCCTCCTCATAGGCAAGCTTAGGAAGTGCGGGTTGGATGAATGGACAGTGGGATGGATTGAGAACTGGCTGGCAGTGAGAGCTCAGAGGGTTGTGATTAGTGGCACAGAGTCTAGTTGGAGGTCTGTGACAAGTGGTGTTCCCCAGGGGTCAGTACTGGGTCCAGTCCTGTTCAACATATTCATCAATGACCTGGATGAAGGGGTAGAGGGTACCATCAGCAAGTTTGCTGATGACACAAAACTGGGAGGGGTGGCTGACACACCGGAAGGCTGTGCTGCCATTCAGTATGACCTGGACAGGCTGGAGACTTGGGCAGAGAGAAACCTCATGAAGTTCAACAAAGGCAAGTGTAGGGTACTGCACTTGGGGAGGACTAACCCCATGCACCAGTACAGGTTAGGGGCTGATCTGCTGGAAAGCAGCTCTGTGGAAAGGGACCTGGGAGTCCTGGTGGACAACAGGATGACCGTGAGCCAGCAATGTGCCCTGGTGGCCAAGAAGGCAGCCAATGGCATCCTGGGGTGCATCAAGAAAAGTGTGGCAAGCAGGTCACGGGAGGTTATCCTCCCCCTCTACTCTGCCCTGGTGAGGCTGCACCTGGAGTCCTGTGTTGAGTTCTGGGCTCCCCGGTTCAAGAACAACAGGGAACTGCTGGAGAGGGTACAGCAGAGGGCTACACAGATGATTAGGGGTCTGGAACATCTTTCTTATAAGGAAAGGCTGAGGGACTTGGGTCTTTTTAGTCTGGAGAAGACTGAGGGGGAATCTCATCAATGCTTAAAGGGAGGGTGCCGGGAGGATGGCACCAGTCTTTTTGCAGTGGTGCCCAGTGATAGGACAAGAGGTAATGGGCACAAACTTGAACGTAGGAAGTTCCATCTAGACATGAGGAGGAACTTCTTTCCTTTGAGGGTGGCAGAGCACTGGAACAGGCTGCCCAGAGAGGTGGTGGAGTCTCCGACCCCCCTGGATGCCATTCTGTGCAACCTGTTCTAGGTGAATCTGGGGTTGGACTAGATGATCTCCAGAGGTCCCTTCACAACCCTGGTGATTCTGTGGTTCTATGATTCTTTTATTTTTATTCCTCTTAAACTTGGCTCCTACACACTGAAACCCTGTCAGCCACCTGGAAGTGCAGTCATATGCAATACTGAGACAGACGGGGAGATTGCTTACATCTTCTTGCTGTTACATGCTTCGTGCTTTTTCTTCAAATTCAGTCCCTTGTTTTTATACATTTTGCAGTATAAAACTAGAGAGCAGAGTTATTTTTATTAATTTGATTTCTCATTTTCTCTATGTCTACACTTTTCCCTTCAGGAAACTTTCATTTCCCCATGCTTTTATTTATAGCACTTTGTTGAAGTTAGACCTCTTACTAGTCTCCCAACAAAATGTCACATATTCTTCTACTGCAGGTGTTACAATAACAGAAATGACAAAACAAGGGTTATATAAAATTCCCAGTGAACCAAAACAGTTCACCAAAATCTCTTATCCAGGATGCTTGTGAGCTTGTTTCTGTGACAAGCTAGGTAAGTGACTGAATTATAGCAAATAAGTATTTTTACACAACAGTGTTCATATCATCTCACTTATTAAATAAGCTTGGGACATTCCTGCTATATATTAAGATAAATTAGAGATTGTAAAATGAAATGTTGCCAGAATATGACACTATATCTGAACCAGAATATTTATCGGCAACTAATAATTTTTGACAAGCTGAGGAGAGGGGGCTCATAATATCTCAAGTGGCCTGTGCTTGGGGAAATTTCTTCAGGATATGGGAGCCGCATCAGACAGAAAGGAGACCCGAACATGGATCTCTCATACATTATACACAAGTGCTTTGTGATTTAAAAAAAAAGCCAGGTGGTGGTTGCATTTTATGAATGAACAGCATGTGCCTTCCTCCAGTCCAGTGAGGATTTGTTGGAAGGTTGCTTGGTGTGTGCCTGCTGTGGACCTGTGCATGACTTGCTACAAGGTATTAAGTATCCCTCAGGTGCAGTTAGTTTCAGTTTATGCTATAGGTGATATCTGACACCTCAAAGTACAAGACAGAAGGAATAAAGGGAGAACGCTGTGGCTGGGAAACCTGGGAGCTGTTTTTAGCAATGTTACCGAGGATCTCTTGTGGCTCAAATAGTGCTGTGCTGGGGGAATAGTTTGCTCAGCCCAGGATGGGAGACTGCTGAGAACAACTTGCACTGCAGGCTTCTCATCTGTTGCTCTGCATACATTGTTGCCCATTTCACCCACCTTGCCCCCAGGATCTATATATGCATTTTCATCTATGCATGTACATTGAATCTTTCCTTCTAAGCCTAGCCTGAGGAAAAGGATAAGGTATATGGTAGATTGCTTTATGCACTGCTAAAACTTTGGGGTTTCATTCTCCCAGAGACAGTATTTTCATGGTTTCTACCTATTCCCTTCTCAGTCATTCCCTATGTGCTGGTAGCTTCTGGCTAGTTTAAATTCAAACCACAGATGTTAACACTCCTTCTCCATGAAGCCTGCCTCAGTGCTGCTCAGTTGCACAACTTCTGGGAAACCACAAGACTTTGTTGAGGAGGTGTCGTGGTTTGGGCCAGATTGGCCCAATCAGGCAGAACGACAGATGCTCGCTCTCTCTTGCTCCGCTCCCAAAGGGAGGCAAGAGAGAGAGAGAAAAAGAGAGACTTAAGAGTTTAGAAGGAACTAAACTACTTTAATGAAATATTAATAATAAAATAATAAACAGAAAAATAATGAAATATATACGAAAGCATATCAAGCTCCCAGGACGACAATCACATCACCATCAGGCACTGGGGAAGTCCCAGACTGGACTCAGTGATGGACGGGAACTAGGTTCCAGATCTGGATTCAGGATCGGGATCAAAGGCAGACGCAGAGACAGAGTCCTCCTCAGACACCAGACAATGAAGAAAAAAAGAGCTGACCCTTTGATCCCTCAGCTTTTATACTGAGCATGAGGCAGATGGGATGGAATACCCTGTTGGTCAGTTTTGGGTCACCTGTCCTGTCCGCTTCTCCCCACAGGTGTGACCCCTCTACGCTTTTCCGCTTCCGACCCTCCAACGGGGCAAGTAACAAAGTTGGCTGGCCTTGGTTGTTATAGCAATAGTATAAGCAAGAGCCTCTCTGCATACCATTCCTTGGCATCAACTATAAACATGGGTCTTATCACTCGGAGAGCAAACAGTTTCTGCACAACATGCTGTTAATTTCAGCAGTTAGAAGAGGCTTAGCTAAAAAGTAAAATTACTGAACAAAATTGGTCCTGTTTTACCTCAAACTAGGACATTCCACCCCTTATTGCATACCATTTGCATCTTGCTCAGATCACTATTACTTTCTATCTATCAAATCTATACACACATAGATATGTGTGTACATATGGATACATGCAGGTCACTAATCTATGATTTCTCTTTGTACACAAAAGTTTGTTAAGTCCATTTAGTTCATGATTCCAGGATCTCATCTCAGGGCAGGAAAGATGATATGAAATTCATTGTGGTGTGATGTAGTCAATTTGCCAAGCCTCCCCATACTTATATTTCAGCCATCATGCCCCATACCACAAAGGTTTTCACTGTTTAGCTTGCTTGATTTCGGCACATGTTTCACAGTCGTGGATAACCTGCGCAATAGCGTCCATGGTTAAATCTACCCCTCGGTCACGGGCCCATCTATATGTTGTATCCCTTCCTTGATGACCTGAAGTGTCATAGGCCCACCGAGCTAAGAATAGTTCACCCTTATGTTCCCAGTCCAAGTCTGTCTGGAAAATTTTAGCAGCCTGATCCACTTGCTGATTGTTCTGATGTTCCTCAGTGGCCCGACTCATGGGTACGTGGGCATCTACGTGACGTACTTTTACGACTAGTTTCCCTAGCCGGGCAGCTATATCTTGCCATACATAATTCAGCAGCCCAGATGGGTTTACCTCTGCGCTGCCAGTTGCTCTGCTTCTGTTGCTTTAACCATCTCCACAGAGCATTTCCCACCATCCATGAGTCAGTATAGAGATAGAGTACTGGCAATTTTTCTCATTCAGCAACATCTAAAGCCAGCTGGATGGCTTTTACCTCTGCAAATTGACTTGATTCACCTTGTCCTTCAGCAGCTTCTGCGACTCATCGTGTAGGACTCCATACAGCAGCTTTCCATCTTCGATGCTTTCCTACAATACGACAAGATCCATCAGTAAACAGAGCATACTGTTTCTCATTATCTGAGAGTTCATTATATGGTGGGGCTTCCTCAGCATGTGTTACCACCTCCTCTGGTGGCATTCCAAAATCTTTGCCTTTGGGCCAGTTTGTGATCACTTCTACGATTCCTGGGTGATTTGGGTTTCCTATTCGAGTTCACTGTGTAATTAAGGCAACCCACTTGCTCCAGGTAGCATCCGTGGCATGATGAGTAGAAGGGACTTTACCCTTGAACATCCATCCCAGGACTTGTAATCGGGGTGCCAGGAGGAGCTGTGCTCCAGTACCAATTCCCTCTGAAGCAGCTCTCACTCCTTCATATGCTGCCAAGATTTCTTTCTCAGTTGGAGTATAGTTGGCCTCGGAGCCTTTGTATCCTCGACTCCAGAATCCTAGGGGTCGACCTCGAGTCTCCCCTGGTGCTTTTTGCCAGAGGCTCCAGGTAGGGCCATTGTCTCCAGCTGCTGTGTAGAGCACATTTTTAATGTCCTGTCCTGTTCGGACTGGTCCAAGGGCTACTGCATGCACAATCTCTCGTTTAATTTGCTCAAAGGCTTGTCGTTGCTCAGGGCCCCACATAAACTCATTTTTCCTTCGAGTCACTTCATAGAGAGGTTTCACAATCTGACTATAACCTGGAATATGCATTCTCCAGAAACCCACAACGCCTAAGAAGGCTTGTGTTTCCTTTTTGTTAGTAGGTGGGGACATAGATGTTATTTTGTTAATCATGTCCATTGGGATCTGACAGCACACATCTTGCCACTTAATTCCCAAAAACTGGATGTCACGTGCAGGTCCTTTGACCTTATCCCTTTTTACAGCAAAACCTGCTTTCAGAAGAATCTTGATTATTTTCTTACATTTCTTGAAATCTTCTTCTGCTGTATTACCCCACACAATGATGTCATCAATGTATTGCAGGTGTTCCGGAGCTCCACCCTTCTCCAGTGCAGTCTGGATCAGTCCATGGCAAGTAGTAGAGCTGTGTTTCCACCCCTGGGGCAGTCGATTCCAGGTGTACTGGACACCCCTCCAGGGGAAAGAAAACTGTGGCCTGCATTCTGCTGCTAAAGGAATAGAGAAAAAGGCATTAGCAATGTCACTTGTAGCATACCACTGGCTGCCTTTGACTCCAGTTCATACTGAAGTTCTAGCATGTCTGGCACAGCAGCACTCAGTGGTGGTGTGACTTCATTCAGGCCACAATAGTCTACTGTTAATCTCCAGTCTCCATCAGACTGTTGCACTGGCCATATAGGGCTGTGAAAGGGTGAGCGAGTCTTGCTGATCACTCCTTGGCTCTCCAGCCGATGAATCAGGTTATGGGTGGAAATCAGGGAGTCTCGGTTAGTGCGATACTGTCGTCGATGCACCATGGCAGTAGCAATTGGCACCTGCTGATCTTTAACTTTCAGCAGTCCCACAGCAGAAGGGTCATCTGAAAGATCAGGTAAGGTAGACAGCTGTGTAATGTCCTCAGCCTCTACAGCTGCTATACCAAAAGCCCATCGATACCCTTTTGGGGCTTTAAAATACCCTCTCTTGAGCAAATCTATGCCAAGGATGCACGGAGCATCTGGGCCAGTCACAATGGGGTGTTTCTCCCATTTATTCCCAGTTAGGCTCACTTCAGCCTCCAGTATGGTCAGTTCTTGAGAACCTCCTGTCACTCCAGAAATAGTGACAGATTCTGCCCCTTTATGATTCGATGGCAATAGGGTACACTGTGCACCAGTGTCCACTAGGGCTTTATACTTTTGTGGCTCTAATGTGCCAGGCCATCGAATCCACACAGTCCAATATACTCGGTTATCCCTCTCCTCCTCCTGGCTGGAGGCAGGGCCCCTCTAATGTTGAGCATGGTACCTAGGATTAGCAGATGGGTTCCTACCTGGTCTGGAGGATCGCCCACCATAGGTCGGAGCAGCTGTCCTCTTGGAAGAATCCATTCTTCTATCATCTGCTTTAGATTGCAACTCATACACCCGTGTCTGTAGAGCTGAGGTAGGTTGTCCATCCCACTTCCTCATGTCCTCTCCATAGTCACAGAGGCAAAAGCACAGGATATCTCGGAGCAGGTTCTGTTTCTCCTGAGTTGGTTTCGTAGGAGGGCGTTTTTTCTTAGTAGCTGCAACATGGGTCTGTGCAGGGGAACGGTGAGATCTTTCCTCTATCCTAGAAAGTTTATCAAACAGTTTATCATTTTGCTCAACTATTTTCTCAGTCAGTTTCTCAGTTTTCTCAACTATTTTCCCAGTAAGTGTTTCCACGGCTGCCACAGTGAGGGGACGAGAGAGACTGTCCTCATATTGTCATACCTTGTTAGCCACTTCATTTACTGTTGGTGTGTCGGCATCAGATCCTCCCCAGATCATTGTTGACAATGTGTGGGAATACATTGGTGGTGCACTCTGCACAAACTTTCTTAGCATAGATCGTTTGCATGGCATTTCATCAGAGTCTATATTTGCTTGCCAGTCACTGTAAATCGCCTCTCGCACAGCCAGTTCCCTCAGGTACTTAATACCTTTTTCCATGGTGGTCCATTTGCTTGGACAGCATTCGATATCATCCTTAAAGGGATACCCGCGCTTTACAGCTGACACCAGTCGCCTCCAGAGACTGAGAACGTTCGTCTTTCTCCCAATCGCTTTATCGATACCTCCATCTCTGGCCAGGTTTCCCAACTGCCTAGCTTCTTTACCATCCAAGTCTATGGTATCAGCCCCGTTGTCCCAGCATCGGAGCAACCAGGAGATAAGTGTCTCACCTTCATGACGACTAAAATCCTTCCTCATATTCCGCAAATCCTTTATAGAGAAGGATTTAACAACTATCTCTACTTCTGAGTCCTCCTGTGTTGATGCTACCCGAGAAGGACCCTCTCCTGAATCTGCTTTGGAAGGACTCCCTCCTTTATCTGTTTTAAAAGGTCTCTTTCCCTTGTCTGGTTGAGAAGGACCCTCTCTTGGATCTACTTTAGAAGGACCCTCTCCTGGATCTCCATCGGAGTTCTCTCCCAAGCTCTCTGGCTTGAGCTGGTCCTTATCGTAAGGGACAGGTGAACAAACTGATCTCTTTTTCTGCTTCCTGGTCACTGGGGCAACTTGTACCGGTTCTGATGGAGTTTGAGTATCTGGAATAACTTGTGCTGGGACGGGTGGTGGTGTAGCCTTTACCACTGCCTTGGGGGGAGCAGCTGGTGCCAGGGCAGATGGCGGTGGCGTGGCCTTTACCGCAGGCTGCGGAGTGGCTGGTGCCGGCAGAGGTGTGGCTTTGGCTGGGACGGGCGGCAGTGTAACCTGTGCCACTACAGTGGGGAGGGAAGCTGGTGCCAGGGCAGATGGTGGTGGTGTGGCCTTTTCTGCAGGCTGCAGAGTGGGTGGTGCAGGCGGGGACACGGTTTTGGCCGGAACTGGTGGCGGCGGGTTGGCTCCTGCCAGTACAGGCGGTGATGTGGCCTTTACCGCTGGCTGTGGAGTGACTTTTGCCGGTACAGATTGGGGGGCAACTGGTGCTGGTACAGATGGTACAGTCTGAACCGCTACACTGCGAGGGGCAGCTGGTGCCAGTACAGGCTGAGGATTGGCTGCTGGGGTTTGAGTGGCAGCAGCGCATGTGACCCTATAGCTAATCCTGCACCGATGTTTCTTAAAAAAACACCCCTGCAGGACATTCAGGAAAACCGACAACAAAGTCATGATCTTAAAAAGGTAACAATCTTTATCGAAACAGCCCGAAAGGTTTCCATCCCCTAACTCTGTTGGTGTCACTTTGGCATAAGCATCAGAGGGCAAAGTAAGCTTTCCCCAGGTAAAACCGAAAGTGTAATTAGTAATAGAGTCTATCATGTGATGCCCGAGGTATGCAGGTAGAACTGTTATCCAAGTAATCATGTTATACATATGAATTGCAAACCACACCAAAACAGCACATTTAAACCTTCGCATGAAAACATAAAGAGTAAATAAACCATTCATCACATTCGGCAGGTTAAACAGAGTCACATCAATTAACTTTAAGCAAAGCTCTCTAAAGGCACGATATAACATTTCATTTAAGAATGACATGATGTAAGCTGTCTGTTCTAAACTCTGAGCAAGCTGGAATTCAAACTATTCAAGCAATCTATCAGAGGTCTGGTCGAGCCCTTGCTAGTGCCCTTGCTCGTGCTGTTGCTCGAGCCCCACGTTGGGCGCCAATAAATCTGTCGTGGTTTGGGCCAAATTGGCCTAATCCGGTGGAACGACAGATGCCTCTCTCTCCTGCTCCGCTCGGGAGGCAAGAGAGAGAGAGAAAAAGAGACTTAAGAGTTTAGAAGGATCTAAACTACTTTAATGAAATATTGATAATAAAATAATAAAAAGAAAAATAATGAAATATATACAAAACCGTATCAAGCTCCCAGGATGACAATCACGTCACCAGCAGGAGCTGGGGAAGTCCCAGACTGGACTCGGTGACGGACGGGAACTGGATTCCAGATCTGGATTGAGGATCGGGATCAAAGGCAGATGCAGAGACAGAGTCCTCCTCAGACACCGGACAATGAAGAAAAAAAGAGCTGACCCTTTGATCCCTCAGCTTTTATACTGAGCATGAGGCAGATGGGATGGAATACCCTGTTGGTCAGTTTTGGGTCACCTGTCCTGTCCGCTCCGACCCTCCAACGGGGCAAGTAACAAAGTTGGCTGCCCTTGGTTGTTATAGCAATAAGTATAAGCAAGAGCCTCTCTGCATCCCATTCCTTGGCATCAACTATAAACATGGGTCTTATCACTCTGAGAGTGAACAGTTTCCTGCACAACATGCTGTTAATTTCAGCAGTTAGAAGAGGCTTAGCTAAAAAGTAAAGTTACTGAACAAAATTGGTCCTGTTTTACCTCAAACCAGGACAGGAGGTATCATAAAAAACATAATTTCTTGGCCTGGAATTTGCGTTCATGCGGAGTTACCTGGAAGAATTTGGAAAAGGTAGGGGGTCCAGGTGTACAACAGTCAGCGTAGGGAGTGCATAAAACTCGTGCATGATAAAATTAAGAACAGCACCAGCAAATCTGACAAGTCCACCCTGCTTTGATGAGTCTGGGCCTTGAGCATGTCCCATTGACCTGTCCTAATCAATCACTGCCTGGTGAGCAGGATGGGGGGGGGGTGGGAAGGTCCTCCATAAACTAGCATGAGAGAAGCCCTGCAAGCAACTCTCAGTGCCAGATGCCCATGCGATGGCCATATGGCTGAAGGATGAGTGGATTTATCAACTGCATTATCTGGTCAGTCAAGAGAATGTTCTGATGAGAGTCTGAGCTGAAATTACTGTATCTAGTATAAGGAAGCTTCTGGCAAACTACCAAAGTAGTTGTCACAGAGCAGACAGAATAGGATCAGATGAAGAGGAGTTGGGGGTAAAAAAAGAAGCAGCTCTTTTTCCTTACACACTGGCAGAGGAAAAGGATGAAAAACACATAATATTTTGTATTAACTTATTGCTTGCCTTAACTTCTAAGCAGCAACCTATTACAGCATTGGCCTTCCTCATCCATATTGCTGAGAGGCACCTTTTTCCCCCCAGTTAAAATAGAATAGAATAGAATAGAATAGAATAGAATAGAATAGAATAGAATAGAATAGAATAGAATAGAATAGAATAGAATAGAATATTTTCAGTTGGAAGGGACCTACAAAGATAATCTAGTCCAACTGCCTGACCACTTCAGGGCTGACCAAAAGTGAAAGCATCTTATTAAGGGCATTGTCCAAATGCTTCTTAAACACTGACAAGCATGGGGCATTGACCACCTCTCTAGGAAGCCTGTTCCAGTGTCTGACTGTTGCAGTTACTCACTACGACAAGCAACACCGTCACCCGCAATCAGCAACAGGAAGTGGGCATATCCCACCGGAGGCCTACGAGGCGACAGACACGCCTCGGGGACAAAGAGCACAGACACCAATGTGGTGGATACAAGATGTCCGTTTATTAAACTGCGTCACAAGCTTATATACCTGGCCAAGCTCCGCTCAAGGGGA
>VFFE01008422.1:1065743-1080982 GCA_008921705.1 Burhinus oedicnemus | reverse complement strand
CCTCTCTTCTGCGCAGGCTCTGTACCCTTTTTGTAACCATTAGACTCTTAAAAAGTTACAAAAATGTGATTGACAGTACCTTATGCGAGACCCTCTTTCCCGCCTTTTGTTCACTTCTAGAACTTTACTAGTAACATGTCTATTTTACAACAGATTATATAACCAGTCTATTCAGTTCTCCTCACCATTTCACATTAATACAATTAACATGAATTATAACTTCATATATCACAACACGAATTTTAACTTCATTTATCACATAAACTAACACAATATTTTTGAGTTAGGATTCATACTCCTGCAGGGAAATATCCAAATCCTTCCAAAAGATTGTTTACATTGAGATCAGATAGGATGGAAAACAAATGACGGCCATATACTGCCAGAACCACTGAAATCAGTGGCAACACTCCTATTAGACACTAGCATTTATAAATTCATTATTTTTTTTTTAAGCAAACCTAATTTGGGAACTTTGAAATAATTTGCTAGTCCCCTATTGTTTTGACTTCCATCTGTCCAAGTACTTCTTGAATGAGGCGGTTGTTGGGTAATAGCTGTTGGAGATATATATGTGGTAGATTCACTGGAAGGAGTTAAGAGAAAGATTTTATTCACAGATTCCCTCATGTCCTTCAAAAATTTGAAATTTTTTATTTCCTTACTTCTTAGCAATAATGCTTAGTCCTACATCCTGATCCTTCCTGGTTTCAATGGGAAACTTGCTCATGAATGGACTATATGATCAGACCTGCTAAACCTGAATTTAAAATGTATTGTTTCCTTAGACATTACAAGCACCCATGGAAGAGAAAGGGGATTCATAAAAGACTGAAAATGGAAAAAAAGTCTCTGTAAAAAAAATTTCTTACAATCAATTTCAAAGAATCTCTGTGCAGGACGAAAGACAAAAATAATCTAAAATGGACACTTTTTATCATTGTGCATTTCTTTGTGGGATTAATTTCTCATTTCCATTAACATTAATGCTACCTTTAATACTGACAACTTTAACAGGAATATGCTTGCCAGGATTGAATATATTTAAACAGAAGTATCAAATCCAGAACAATTCTCATGAGCAGCCACCAACTGATGATGGAAAATGGAGTATTTGGGAAGTCAGACCAAGTGCTTAGTCCTGCTTCCATTTAAAGCAATGAGAAATCAGGTCCAAACTCTTTAACGATTTGTAATTTAAATAAATAAATAAATAAAATCAGGGGGAAAGCTTGCACATGTAAATGAAATGGCTCCCTGATTCCTTTGCATTCTGGACAATTAGATATCTTTTTCTAGTGAAACTTTTTTCTTCCCACATTCATATATGATTTACAAGAAATTTCAATAAGGCTTACAAGAAATTTCAATTTGAACAATTTCAATGTGCTGAACAGAGAATGACTAAAATCTGAGGCATGTCCCAGAGTCTTGTCAAGAGCAGATAAAATAATCTAAGATTTTAGAAACATCAATAAATGTCTCACTAGTCTGGCATGAGCCTTTTGCACTCAACGTGCTGGAAAAGACTCACTGCAGCTAACTAAAAATGGTGTTAGAAAAAACAGCTACGCGGGGAAAAATTAAAATGGTCTCTTTCAGAAATGATTCCTGATAGAACAGACATGCCAGCCTCACGATTGCTACAAGGGTTTTGTACTGGGCAAAGAGAGTAATAAGAAACTAAGAAACTTTTGGCATTTCAACTTTATTGAAAAAGAGCACAAAGGAACCACCTCTGGATGTTATAAAACTCACAAATAAATTCTTTAAAGCTGCACAAGGAAAGATAGCAATCACAGCCTGACATTTCATTCCTAGCACAGTAAAGAATCCTATAGCCAATGCAGTTATGGGTGCACCAGCTGTACTCTGGAAATCCAATATAATTTCTGTCTGTTTCTGAAACAAAGCCCCTGTAGACAGCTTGTGAAATTAAAAAGTCCTCCTGTTTCACATATATGCCCTTCCACATCTCTGTTCATTTACCAATGTCTGGAATTAAGTAAGTTGTCATAATCAGACATGATGCCCTTCCAGGCCAGGAAGGAACTTTTCAAGAGCTGTCTTCCTACCCTGCACTCTTGTATATTAGCAACAGTCATATAAAAAATGCACCTCCATCTTCCTTCCTAAAATCTATACTTTGGGATACTCCAGACAAACATGTCTCATGCTATCTGAGTTTCAGGGCAATGTAAGCTCTGGAGGGAGCAGCATCCCATTCTCTTTAGTTGGAAGAATGGCTAGTTTTTTGAGTGCAGAGGAAAGTTTTTAAAAAGGAAAAGGAAATGAAAGAAACTAAAACATGTCTTATCTCCAAGCCCACTTTTGAATCACCAGCAGAAAAGGGCTACCAAAGGTCAGGTAAGCATCATGAAGCTAGGCTATAAATTTTGACCTCAGAGATCAAAAACAGTAAAAGAAATCTATTTTAAATAACACAGTTCCCCTGAAATTTTAGGCTTCTTACCAGCTATCCTAGGAAACTGAGAAACTACCATGCCAGTCAGATTATCAGCAGTAAATATGTGAAGATCTCAATGGGAGAGGAACAGATGGGAGGAGTAACTGTTTCTAACACAGCCCTAAGACATTTCTATTCCCTTTTTCAGGACTCCATTTTGTAACCGTCCCTGTTCCAGCTTGACCATGACTTGATTGTCCTCACAGACACGCAATACCATCCTTAATTGGACAGAAAGGCCACTTGCAGAGAAAGCAAGTGGCTTCAATCACGGGAACCATTCTGCCTGAGTAAACAGATCTCATACTGGACAAAACAAGAGGTCAGAATAGCTCAATCATGTCATCTTCCTAAATAATATCAGCAGACTTGAACATGGGAAGCATAATTCAAGAAACCAGCAGTGAACACAGAATGAATAGGTTGTACTTTGGTTCCTCTAGAGTAATTATGTTTGTAATACACAGTTGTAACAGGGACTGAATTTCCATAGAGAACTCTGTTCTTCATATCTCCCAGTTACCCATGAAGAGCCAAGAATATAGACAATGTAAGATCTGCAGTGCATATTAAATGAAACTGAGAAATAAAAAGATTCCACATACTTGCCCCATCCCTGGAGGTGTTCAAGGCCAGGTCAGATGGGGATTTGAGTAACCTGATCTAGTGGGAGGTGTCCTTGCCCCCAGGTGTTCCAACCCCTGCAGAGGGATTGGAACTAAATGACCTTTAAAGGACCCTTCCAATCCAAGCCATTCTATGATTCTATGATACTTTTGGTTCAGTGAAAGCCTGTGTGAGCAATAGGTGATATTATCTTTTCTTCTTATTATTATTCCATACACTATTGGGCATTTCAGATCATTTTTCTTTGTTATTTGCTGGATTTTGGTAGGTTCTGCGGATTATATTCCATAACACTGTTATTTATATATGAATCTGTGATCTGTTGAAAGTTTAAGAGAAACAAAACATATATAAATACAAGTCTCCTCAAGTATTTTATACATCAATAAGTTTCTGAATGAATAATATTGTGGTTTTCTTTTTTACTTTTAACACTGCTATTGGCAAGCTGTTAAACAATCGGTCAGATCTGGTGTACCTTTGATTTAGTATATGCCTGTGTTTTTAATCATCATCACCCTTTCCCTGGGCCCAAGGTCCAACACAGCGTGAAATTTTAGCCAGTTTTCAATAAATATATTCTTAACTGAACATGAAAACTTCAAATAGTTTGTAAAAGTAGAAGAAGCAAATGCTCAAATGTTGGTGTTAAAAGCAAATGAACATTCAGATATCAGAGTTCACTTGCACACTCTGTAGTTCTCAAAAAGAAGAGCAAGCTCAAAGATGACGATTTTATTTTTCTATGATTTTTGAGATCTAGAGAAATTAGCTCCTTTGCATAAAAGCCCATAATGCACGCTGAAATTATGTCCATCTTCCCCAGTTTTTATACATCAAAGAAAGCAGAAAAGCTCCATGAAGCTACTGTATGTTTGAATGTGTTGATATAACATGGGTGATGTGGTACACCACTGGGATTGTATTTGATTTACCAATATGTGCTAAATAAATATGTGGAGAGATAGAATAATTTTATTCAGCTTTTATATTAAGTATGATCATTTAATGTTAGAGCTACCCAGGGAATAGATCATCACATGTATTTGTTTTATAGAACTGTGTAAAAGTTTGCCAATACTGTCACAGTATGTTAGCTTTGGCCATTTATTTCCCAGATCTTCACTTTGAGTACTACTGCTTGCTTTAGAATCTTTTTTATGAACATGTCCTGGTTTGAGGTAAAACAGAACCAATTTTCTGTTCAGTAATTTTGCTTTGCAGCTAAGCCTCTTCTAACTAACAGAACTCTCTGAAATTACCAGCATGTTGTGCAGAAAACTGTTCACTCTCAGAGTGATAAGACCCATGTTTATAGCTGATGCCAAGGAATGGGATGCAGAGAGGCTCCTGCTTATCCTTATTGCTAGAACAACCAAGGCCGGGCAACTTTGTTACTTGCCCCGTTGGAGGGTCAGAAGCAGAAAAGTGTAGAGGGGTCGCACCTGCGGGGAGGAGCGGACAGGACAGGTGACCCAAACCTGACCAACAGGGTATTCCATCCCATCTGCCTCCTGCTCAGTATAAAGGCTGAGGGATCAAAGGGTCAGCCCTCTTTCTTCAGTGGCCGGTGTCCGAGGAGGACTCTGTCTGTTCATCTGCCTTTGATCCCGATCCGTGCGTTCCTGAATCCAGATCCGGAATCCAGTTCCTGTCCATCACTGAGTCCAGTTTGGGACTTTCCCAGTGCCTGCCGGTGACGTGATTGTCATCCTGGGAGTTCCATATGGTTTTGTATATATTGTATATATTTCATTATTTTCTTACTAATATTATTATATTTTTCTTTTTATTATTTTATTATTAATATTTAATTAGTTTAGTTTCTTTTTCAACCCATAAGTTCTCTTTCTCTCTCATTTTCTCTCCTCTCCTCTGAAGGGAGATGGTCTCCCTTCTCTGAAGGGAAGAGAGGTAAAAGAGAGCATTTGTCATTTGTTTTAGTGGCCAGCCCAGCCCAAACCACGACAGTGCGTTGGTATACAAGCATTTCAGATACACTCCTGAGCCCTTCGCGTTCCCAGGAGCAGTGTAAATGTTCCCACTAGCATTGCCACCCTCAGGCGATGCCATGCCAACCCTTGGCTTACCTACTGCAATCCCATTGGTATCCCCTTCCCCATCGATTCTAGTTTAAAGCTCTCTCGATCAGCCCTGCCAGCTTATGCCTAAAAGAAGCCTTTTCCCCATCGGGACAGGTGGATCCCATCAGGCCCCAGCATACCTTGTCTCTTGAAGGCTCTTCCATGGTTATAAACCCCAAAGTTTTGATGATCCTGTACCAAAATAAGTCTCAACTATCCTTCTAGCATTTGCCTAGGAATATCCATGCTCACTCTTTTTCTTCCCTCAGCTACTCTTATATTTTACTCACAATCCAAGTCCATCTTTGTTCTCTGTCCTGATTCTTTCTCTGCCTTTCTTTCTATCATTTTTTGCTACTCATATTCACGTTGAATAAAATCAGTCACATGACTAGCCCTCATGTGAACTCCATGGTACAATATATGTAAATATTATTCTGTATGAACGAGGTCAAAATATATCCCTTTAGTTCACTCTTCACTCTTTATCACCCAAATTCATTGTGCATTATTCCTGGACTTTGCTTCCTTTTTTATATTCTCACCTATGGTCATTTACACTTCCCTTTTTCCCTTTGTTAGCTTATCTTATCCTTCCATTCCATGTTCTTGCTCATTTTCTTCTGTCATTTCTCACTTCTTTCTACCCCAGCCATAACTCTTTGTTGCCACCTTGCCTGTCATTCTTTCTCTGGTTTCAGTGGTGTAACTTGCAAGTAAGCAGGAGCCTAACAATGATAAGCAGGTGCTGGTGGTCAATGTCTTATACAACTTCCCTCCTCAAATTTTGTGTGGCAATTATTGTTAGAGACCTTTACCTGTAAGCACAATGGGGACGTGGGTATTTTGTCACGAAAATTTTGCAACTGGCTCGTGCCAACCAAGGAGAGATGTTAGAATGCAAAGTATAGAATTACAAGAGTAATTCTTTATTCATGCACATGAGGTGTCCCGTTCAAACTGGGGCACACCGAATGTGGTTTTACACAAGGTTCATATACCTTTCAAGTGTTCAGATACAACATGATTTGACAAATCACTACTTAACACACACATACTACTGTTTGGAAAGCAACCATAATTCTGTGGCGTCATCATCCATCTGCTTCTTTCTTAATCAAGATGCCCCTGGAGTCAGTCTTGCTACAGTTACTTATCTATGATGCCAGATAAAGGGAGGTTTTCACAGAGGTGTTAGAGGGGCTAGGATGCTGGTATTATCTCGGTAGTCGAGGGGTATCCTTTTCTCTTCAAGCTGGGTGCTGTCGTCATCCTCCTTGCAATGACCTGGAGTCCTTTGGACGTGCTCATTTAACCATGACTACGCAATATACAATGTAAACTATATATATACGCCTCTAAATTGGAGACATGGATTTGACAGATGGACCACTTGGTGGATAAGTAACTGGTTGGACAGTTGCACTCAAAGAGTTGTGGTCAACAGCTTGATGTCCAAATGGTGACCAGTGATGAGTGGCGTTACTCAGGGATCAGTACTGGGACCGGCGCTGTTTAACATCTTTGTTGGTGACATGGACAGTGGGATTGAGTGCACCCTCAGCAAGTTTGCCAACAACACCAAGCTGTGTGGAGTGGTCGACACGCTGGAGGGAAGGGATGCCATCCAGAGGGACCTGGACAGGCTTGAGAGGTGGGCCTGTGCCAACCTCATGAAGTTCAATAAGGCCAAGTGCAAGGTCCTGCACGTGGGTCGGGGAAATCCCATGCACAAATACAGGCTGGGCGGAGAATGGATGGAGAGCAGCCCTGAGGAGAGGGACTTGGGGGTGTTGGTGGATGAGAAGCTCAACATGAGCTGGCAATTGTGGGAAGTGAGTCGAGCGACTATGAGAAAGTGAGTCTTGAAGGCATGAACAGACCTTGGGCATCAAGCCAGACTGCCTTAGGACTGAACAAACCGTGGGAGCAATAGACAGCGGTATCTGCAGTTGGCGCTGGATTATCAGGTAGCAGAAGAACAGCTGCACACGAGATGCGTGTATTGCTTAATGTTGAACAGTGGAAAAGTACTAGGAGGATCTGTACAGGGTACAAGCTCTGGCATATATAGCATCGCTGTAGCAAATAAACTTGTCTCAGTCTCAGTATCACTGTCGAACTGAGTCCGTGCCTTAATACGCCACAGGCAATGTGCGCTCAGAAGGCCAACTGCATCCTGGGCTGCATCAAAAGAAGCGTGGCCAGCAGGTCAAGGGAGGTGATTCTGCTCCTCTGCTCCGCTCTCGTAGACCCTGCCTGGAGCACTGCATCCAGCTTTGGAGTCCTCAGCAGAAGAAGGACATGGACCTGTTGGAGCAGGTCCAGAGGAGGGCCACAAAGATGATGAGAGGGCTGGAGCCTCTCTGCTGTGAAGACAGGCTGAGAGAGTTGGGGTTGTTCAGCCTGGAGAAGAGAAGGCTCCGGGGAGACCTTATAGCAGCCTTCCAGTATCTGAAGGGGGGCCTAACAGGAAAGCTGGGGAGGGACTCTTTATCAGGGAGTGTAGTGATAGGACGAGGGGTAATGGCTTCAGACTGGAAGAGGGTAGATTTAGATTAGATCTCAGGAAGAAATTTTTCACTATGAGGGTAGTGAGGCACTGGAACAGGTTGCCCAGGGAAGTTGTGGAGGCCCCATCCCTGGAGGTGTTCAAGGCCAGGTTGGATGAAGCTTTGAGCAACCTGGTCTAGTGGGAGGTGTCCCTGCTCATGGCAGGGGCTTGGAACTAGATGATCTTTAAGGTCCCTTCCTACTCTAACCATTCTATGATTCTATGATATATATCTTAAGAAAGTTCATGAAATTTCATACTATAAAGACTAATTGGTACAATAGGGAATGAGATTTTCCTAACAATTTACAGTGTGGCCTAAGAAGCACTCCGAGTGCTTGACATTACACACTATAAGCCCCCATGGGTTACACACATGAGTAGGTTTACAGGATTAGTCATATATTTATAAAGATAAGCATGCATAAAAATCTGAAAAATTAGAGATTATACTTGAGTAGCAATAACAAAAGTCTTGAAACCTTGGGATACTTAAAAAGACCCAAGTAATAAATGGTAGCAGTGGTTTCTCTCTTCCTATCATGTCTCAGGAGCAAGCAATTTTTTGAAATGTACCTTTAAAAAATCTTTAGTTTTTGGTGGTTTTTTTTTTTAGCTTTTCTAAGACATACTGTTTTGATTCAGTATGCCTACTGTGATACCCTTCCTAGCTATGCTAGAAGAAGGGTTTGAGCTTTGGTGCTCAAGGAATGTAGGAGCTGAGCAGATTTCTGTAGGAGGGCAGACATAGGTACTCAAGTAGTTTGGAGCCTGACAGAACTACATGTGCTATAGCTTGGGGGGTACTTGTGGGTACTGAAAGAGGATTTGAAGCTCAGCACGAAGGGGTCTAGGTGGAAAGGCCCATGAAGTGGCCTCTGAGGTGGTCAGAGGGCTCAGAGGCAAGGGTGTTGCAGTGCCAAGGCTTGGTGTGGGCCCCCACGTAGTGCAGGGTGTGTGGAGCATCTCCAGCGGGCCAGAGGAGGTACAGAAGGTATGGCAGACCTTAAGGTAGTTTGGGGCTGGATGTCAGGGCCCTGCAGCTGCTGAGGGGACTTCTGCAGGGAGTGGGGTCACCGTGGACGCCAAGGGCAGTTGGGGTGGAGGGGAGGAGAGGGACGGAGGCAGCCGCGTGGCTGCTCTAGATCCCAGGGGGGTGGCAGAGGCGACTCCGTGCCGGCTGCGCCCCCAGCCTGCGGGGGATGGGGGGCGCAGCGCACTCCACAGCTGGCTGAGTGGGCTAGGGGCGGGGAAGGGGTGCCGGGGAGGGTGGCAGTGAGCGGTGGCCTGTGCAGCTGGCTGAACAATGGGGAGACTGGGAACTGCCTGGTGGTACTAGCTGTGGAGTCCAGTCCGTACTTTCTTTCTCTCCTTCGTGCTCTCCCTCACCGGTAGCAACGGAGGGCGGGTAGCGCGCGCTCGGAACAGCGAGTTGTTTAAAAACCTTCTAGAACCGTTTCTAATTCCCCCTTGCACCGGGGAAGGAAGAGCGCAAGCGGGGGAGGGGAGGAAGGAGGAAGAAGAAGGAGGAGGAGGAGCCGAGAGGGCGGGGGGAGAGAGAGGGAGGAGGAGGAAGCAGTCTGTCCTGTTCTCCGCCTGTCAATCACCGCGCGGGGGGTGTGCCCTCCTGCGCGGCGAGCCAATGGGGTGGGTGTGTGGCAGCGTCTCCATGGTGACGAGGCTGTTCCCGAGGAGGCTGTGATGGGTTGACAGGTGCGTGACAGTCGGAGCTCTCTGCAGGCATGTACGGCAAAGGCAAGAGCAACAGCAGCGTCCCGTCCGACAGCCAGGCCAGGGAAAAGTGAGTACAACCTGCCTGACCGGGCGCCTACACACGTAACGTGCGCCTACTTGCGTAACGTAACTTTCCTGCTCGCGGGTGATATGGTCAGGTGCGCGCTTCAGGAAAGGAGGGGGGAGCCCGTGGGGAGCGGAAGGGACCGGGCGGGAACGGGCCGGGGCAGCGGGAAGTAGGGAGGAGTTTGGCCGCGGGGGCCCTGGCTCTCGTACCGCAGTGGGCAGGGAGGCCCGACCCAGGGGCTGGGGGCGATGTGGAGGGAGGCGATCGAGGCTACCCTTTGCGCCGCAGGCGAGAAGGGTCCAGGAAGCGGTTCCTCAGCGCCCCACGGCGGGAGAGGTGGCGGGACAGGAGGAGCCAGCAGGCTGGGTGAGCGGGAAGGAGGGAAGCATAGGTCGTGCTGGCGGGGACCATCGCCCGCCCCCCCCCTTCCCTCGCTCCTCAACGCGGCGTGATGTGGAGTCAGGGAGGACGACCGTTGAGCAGTCGGCGCGCTAGGGCGAGGACAGAGGAGTGCACTCGGGCGCCCCTTCCTCCTGGCCTCAGCGGGGCCAGGGAGTGTTTGTGCCAGCGCAAGGTTTTGGGACAACTTTGATAACAAAGAGCCTCAGCCTGGCTGCTGGGGACTGTGCTGCTGCCGGGTGGGGGCGGGGGCATCGGGAGCCTCCCACCGCTGCTTTATAATTCTGGCTCTCAACTTTTAATCGGGACCGCGTATCTTCCTGCCCCCTTCCCGTTTGTCTTCCTCTTCTCCGCCTGGCTGGCCCTGCCGGCCGTGTCCAGGCCCGGGCTGCGGGCAGCGGCCGGGCCGGGGAGGGGACACGGAGTGAAGTGCATTGTTCTCTGGGAGTTAAAATGGGGTTACTGCAAGCAGGGGGGCAATACTTGCAAGGGATATTGTGTTTCAAGAGAGGGGGAAAGCAGTGGTGTGTTCATCGTTTCGTTTATTTTTAGTCCGTTAGAAAAACTTAAAACAGCAAAGGTGTTAGAAGAAAGCAAACAGTCGTCGTGTGTATGTGTGTGTGTGTAAAAGGGACACCAAACGTTAGAACTTTGTCAAAATTGGCTAATGCTGAAATAGTCTGCAAGAACTACTTTTCAGATGTTGGCACTGTGATATGAAAAATATAAATAAAATCTGTTAAAACCATGTAAGGATTTCTTTATTTAAACATACAGAGGAGGAAAAAAAATAATAAAAGACTTCAGACAGGGAGAAACTTGACAGTGCACATGAGAAATGCTGAAAACTGACAATGTAGCACATGCAGCCAAATGCCCACAGTAAATATAGTGGCAGTGGTGGGACAATAAACAGTGTTGTTTAGTTGAGTGGGGTTTTAGGATTATTTTCTTCAGATATTATAACGTTATACAGATATAACAGATATAGTAGGTGCAAAATAAGTGGAAGGAAAAATGACTTTTGAGTAGTGTCTCTTTAAGTTCGCTGTAGTTGCAGCTTTGTTTTGCATTACTGAGTTTGGTTTAGCGCAGGCAGGAGATGATGGTTGTGAAGGAGGAAAAGCTGAATAAAGTGAAGGGGGAGGAGGAAGTGTATAAGTGGCTTTAGCCTGGTCAAGGCCACTGAGTCAGTCTGCTGCAGCCTGTAGAAGGCTGAGAGAGGCTATTGAGAGGATCAGGTGACCTCTAACCAAAAATATGTTTGCGTGTGTCCTCTGCGAAAATAGTATTGCTACAAAATTGCATTTAACGTGACAATGAATAGTCCAAACATGAGTGATGAGTTTTTGTTCAGGCAGTTTGTCTTGAACCTTCAACTAGAAGTGTTTCAGGTTTGGATTTTTTGTGGTTTTTTTGTTTTGTTTTGTTTAGGTTTTTTTGTTTGTTTGTTGTTGTTTTTTGTTTTGGGGGAGGTGGGTTTTGCTACAGTATTTTAGGGATTAGATAAGAGAACATGAGACTGGATAAACAGTAGCCCTATAAGTTTATTTTAATTCCACTTTGCAAAGTCTACCTGATACAAGCTATACATAAAACTCTTTTGATTCTAGGGCTGAAAAGTTAAAATATTTTCAGCCCTTTATCTTTTTAGCTGACTTTTCATCCTGAGTCCTGCTGACGTTTTTCTTAGGGCACAAGAGCTCTCAAACCTGACATGCAAGAAGTTGGGCATGGGAGGCAGGAGGCCAACTTGGCTAAGTCAAGACCTCTTAGCCAAACTAAACCACAAAACCAAAATGCATTGGCAGTGGAGGCAGGGATACATATCCTGGGGAGATTATAGGGACATGGCCCAGGACTGCAGGGAGGGGATCAGGAAAGCCAAGGCACAGTTGGAGCTGAACTTGGCTAGGGACATAAAAATCATAGAATCATAAAATTGTTTAGGTTGGAAAAGACCTTTAAGATCATCGAGTCCAACTGTAAACCTAACACTGCCAAGTCTACCACTAAACCATGTCCCTCAGCACCACGTCTGCCCATCTTTTAAATACCTCCAGGGATGGCGACTCAACCACTTCCCTGGGCAGCCTGTTCCAATGCTTGACAACCCTATCCATGAAGAAATATTTCCTAATATCCAATCTAAACTTCCCCTGGTGCAACTTGAGGCCATTTCCTCTTGTCCTATCACTTGTTAATTGGGAGAAGAGACTGACCCCCACCCTGTTGCGAAGGATAGCCATGCCATTCGCCAAGCAGAGGGAAGACACAGTCACTCAATATGAGTGATCAGCATACTTCGTTTATTGAGACACAATCATCAAGCTTTATATGCTCGTTAATTAGCTCATACATATTACAAAAGCTAGGCTCATTATTGGCTGTTTCCAAAAAGGGTCAGTCCCGCCTCATGTTGCTGTTCAAAGTTGTTTTCCACTAAATTCCCAGGCCAGCATGACCTTCGTAAATTCCTTGTCAGCACCTGGCTCACTGTAATCAGGCCCTTATGCTAACAAGGAGATTGCTTGTACAAATGTTCTGTGGACCCGTGCCCGTTCTCATAGAGCCACTCTGCAACACACCCCTCTACATCCTCCTTGCAGGTAGTTATAGAGATCGATGGCTGATTAAATATTGTTAAAAATCATACAACCTAATCCTGTGATTTACCGTAACAGTGTTAATAAATCTTAAATTGCTGCTGTCTCAAAGTTCTGTAGGATCCTAAATCTAGATTTGTGAGAAATTGGCGTAGTTGGCAGGATCCTAAATTAACATTCACGACACCTGGCACAACTTGAGGCTCTTTCCTCTCATCCTATCGCTTATACCTGGGAAAAGTGATCAACACCCACCTCATTACAACCTCTTTTCAGGTAGTTGTAGAGAGCAGTAAGGTCTCCCCTCAGCCTCCTTTTCTCCAGGCTAAACAGCCCCAGTTCCCTCAGCCGCTCCTCATAAGACTTGTTCTCCAGACCCTTCACCAGCTTCGTTGCCTTTCTCTGGACTCACTCCAGAATCTCAATGTCTTTCTTGTAGTGAGGGGCCCAAAAGTGAACACAGTATTCAAGGTGGGGCCTCACCAGTGCTGAGTACAGGGGGGGCGATCGCTTCCCTAGTCCTGCTGGCCACACTATTCCTGATACAGGCCAAGATGCCGTTGGCCTTCTTGGCCACCTGGGCACACTGCTGGCTCATATTCAGCTGGCTGTCGACCAACACCCCCAGGTCCTTTTCTGCCAGGCAGCTTTCCAGCCGCTTTTCCCCAAGCCTGTAGCGCTGCATGGGGTTGTTGTGACCCACGTGCAGGACCCGGCACTTGGCCTTGTTGAACCTCATACCATTGGCCTTGGCCCATCAATCCAGCCTGTCCAGATCCCTCTGTAGGGCCATCCTACCCTCACGCAGGTCGACACTCCTGCCTAACTTGGTGTCATCTGCAAACTTACTGAGGGTGCACTTGATCCCCTCATCCAGATCATTACCTCATCCACTAACCGAGTCACCTTGTCATAGAAGGAGATCAGGTTAGTCAAGCAGGACCTGCCTTTTAGAAAACCATGCGGACTGGGCCTGATCACCTGCTTGTCTTGTACGTGCCATGTGATGGCACTCAGGATGATCTGCTCCATAACCTTCCCCAGGCACTGAGGTCAGACTGACAGGCCTGTAGTTCCCTGGATCCTCCTTCTGGCCCTTCTTGAAGATGGGTGTCACATTTGCTACCCTCCAGTCCACTGGGACCTCCCCGGTTAGCCAGGACTGCTGATAAATGATGGAAAGTGGCTTGGTGATCACTTCCACCAGCTTCCTCAGCACCCTTGGGTGGATCCCATCCAGCCCCATAGACTTGTGTGTGTCTAAGTGCAGTAGCAGGTCACTCACCATTTCCCCTTGGATTATGGGGGCTTCATTCTGCTCCCTGCCCCTATCTACTAGTACCCAGAGAACAACTGGTCTTGCTGGTACTTGCTTGGTACTTGCTTGGACTGAGGCAAAGGTGGCATTAAGTACCTCAGCCTTTTCCTCATCCTTTCTCACTATGTTTCCCCCCACATCCAATAAAGGATGGAGATTTTCCTTAGACCTCCTTTTGTTGCTAATGTATTTACAGAAACATTTTTTATTGTCTTTTATGGCACTAGCCAGATTAAGTTCTAGTTGGGCTTTGACCCTTCTAATTTTCTCCCTGCATAACCTCACGATATCCTTGTAGTCCTCCTGAGTTGCCTGCCCCTTTATCCAAAGGTCATAAACTCTCCTTTTTTTTTTCCTGAGTTTCAGCCAAAGCTCTCTCTTCAGCCAGACCAGTCTTTTTCCCTGCCACCTTGTCTTTTGGCACATAGGGACGGCCTGCTCCTGCGCCTTTAGGTTTTCCTTCTTGAAGAATGTTCAGCCTTCCTGGACTCCTTTGCCCTTCAGGATTGCCTTCCAAGGGACTCTGTCAACCAAGCCCCTAAACAGGCCAAAGTCTGCCCTCCAGAAGTCCAAGGTAGCAGTTCTGCTAACCACATTCCTTACTTGTCTGAGAATCCAAAACTCTAATTTCATGATCTCTATGCCCAAGGCAGCCTCCAACTGTCACATCACCCACAAGTCCTTCTCTATTTGCAAACAACAGGTCCAGCGGGGCGCCTTCCCTAGTTGGCTCACTCACCAGCTGTGTCCGGAAGTTATCCTCAACACACTCCAGGAACCTCCTAGACTGTTTTCTCTCTGCTGTATTATATTCCCAGCAGACATCTGGTAGGTTGAAGTCCCTCATGAGAACAAGAGCTAGCGATCATGAGGCTTCTCTCAGCTGCTTATAGAATATTTCATCTGCCTCTTCATCCTGGTTGGGTGGTCTGTAACAGACTCCTACCATAATACATGCCTTGTTGGGCTTTCCCCTGATTCTCACCCAATAAAAAGAAGGGTTTCTTCAGTTACATAGGATAACAAAGGAAGATGAAGGGAACGCTACACCTCCCAATAAGCGAAACGGGGGACCTGGCTACAACCAACATGGAGAAGGCTGAGGTACTCAAACACTTTTTTGCCTCACTCTTCACCGGCAAGTGCTCTAGCCATACCGCCCAACTCACAGAAGGCAAAGGCAGGGACAGGGAGAATGAAGTACTGCCCACCGTAGGAGAAGATGAGGTTCGAGACTATCTAAGGAACCTGAATGTGCACAAGTCCATGGGACCTGATGAGATTCATCCGAGGGTCTTGAGGGAACTGGCATCATATTTGAAAAGTCATGGCAGATTGGTGAAGTTCCCACTGACTGGAAAAGGGGAAACATAACCCCCATTT
>VFFE01008422.1:1024165-1064352 GCA_008921705.1 Burhinus oedicnemus | reverse complement strand
ATATCAGTAGTGGGTAGTAATCTGAGGGCAGAACCAGGGTAGGGAGTTTTCTCCTTATGTCCTTAATCCTGGTCCCAGGGAGGCAGCTGACCTCCTGGTGGGATGGGTCAGGTCTACAAATGGGGCCCTCTGTTCCCCTCAGAAGGGAGTCACCTACTACAATTACCCTTCTTTTTTTCTTAGTTGAAGAAGTCCTAAGGCACGGGGGTGAGTGACTAGCCCTGGGCGACTCACTGGATGGATCGTCCTCTCCATCCTCCTTCGCCTGGCCCTC
This sequence comes from Burhinus oedicnemus, assembly GCA_008921705.1. Classification (NCBI taxonomy): domain Eukaryota; kingdom Metazoa; phylum Chordata; class Aves; order Charadriiformes; family Burhinidae; genus Burhinus; species Burhinus oedicnemus. The sequence continues at coordinate 1,064,078 of VFFE01008422.1, read as the reverse complement.
AATTTTCAAAGCCCCATACCTATTATGCAAGGGCGATTGGGAAGGTGAGGGGGGCCGGGAGAGGTGTCGCTTGACTCTCCAAGGAAGGACCGGTCTCCACTCCCCCTTGTCCCTTGAGTCCCCTCCTTCTGCCTGGTGACAGGAGGGAAGGGGATCATCCAATTCTGGCTGGGCCTCTTCCTGCTGCCTATGCCTCAGGGTACGGCTCCACCACTCTATTTCTCTTTCGCATTCCCTAATGCTTCTTAACCTTTCTACCTCCTCCCTCAGCTCAACCACCTGCCTGAGCAGATCGTTTATTTGATCACACCGCACACAGGCGGTGTCTCTGGCTCCCTCTGATACCAGTGCCAGGCTCAGGCATTCGTTGCAGCTGGAGACCTGCCCGGCCACATGCTTGCGCGGGAGCATGGTTTGAGTTCCCACATTCTTTCTTGCAGTGGCTTTGGGCCGTCTAGCGGCCATGTTCTTCTCTGGAGCCGGGAGGTGACCAGTCACTGCTGCCTGCCTCCTGCATGTCCTCAGCACCTCCCCCTGCACGCTGATGTTCCTCCGCTTGCGCTCACCCAGCTCGTGGCCGGCTTCGTTGCAAGGCTTGCAGCGACCCACCGTGCGAGAGGCTGCGCCCTGCTCGCTCGCCCGCCCTCGCCGCGGTGATGCCCACTGGCTGCCTGCGTGCTGGGTGCTCTGGGACCGCTCGTTTAGAGCTGCCGCGGGTGGTGTTGGCTCCGCCCCTGCCACATCACAGCCTGCCCTCGAGCTGCCGGTTCCGGCACGAGCTGGCCACTTTTCCCGCCTTCGAAAAGCCCCCAAAAGAGCCCATTGCCAGCCCTTTCCGCCTCGATCCCCTTCCCCAGCGCAGGCTTACCTGCACTGGAGCTGGACTCTTCGGTGAAAGTCTTGTGATTGATTCCTGGTGTCTCATAAAAAGTCAAATGACCAAGGTTTCTCTTGCAGTGGAGACATTCACAACGTCTCTACTGTGTGATTTCTCTGCAGTTTAATAAAGGCAAAAAACATTCTGTAGTTTTCCATCTCCTGGGCAGGGTTTCTCTTATCTCTTGGGCTACCTCTTTTAATGAAACTTTTAGGGACTTACAAAGCTGGGACTTTACCTTTTTATAACAAACACAGAGACATACACAGCATGCACAACTTGAACTAAGGTAAGAAAAACCTTACTTACACAGACACAAAAAAAGAGAAACTCTAGCACAAAACTGAAAAATAGAGCAAAGAGCATAACAGGAAAATAGTTTTAGAGAAATCTCAGATTTTCACATTTATATATTGGGAGAACTGCCTTTGAAAATGGTGCTATCCAATTACCCAGTTGACATGATGAAAATCACAGCTGCCATAGGCAGCCAGAATACACTTTTTCCAGGCTTATGTCTTTAGCAATATATGGTGGCAATAAGTTCTGCCAGCTAATCACACTGTAAATCCAAATATTGTCTGAAACTCTATTTCCTCTCTGTCTTGAGTGACTGCCTTTTCTCCCCCATGGCATGAAATGGAGAAAGCAGCATTTAATCAAATATTTTCTTTCCCTTTACTAGTCTATATTTAATCTTAATTTATTTTTTTTCCTCCTGAAACCATGCATGAAACCATGCAAAACATGGAAAGTTTTCCCTATGTAACTGTTGAGCTCCCTCTAGCAACATTGCTGTCTAACATATCAGAGCAGCGGAATATCTAACCTGAATTAAATATAATTCTGCTATATCTGAAGACAAAAGTAAATATACAAACATTTCTACAATAATGGAATTTAATGCCTTGGAAGTCATGTTACCAAAAAAAAAAAAGTTCACCTGTATGAATTAATTGGTAAGTTGCAAACTAAAACATTATTGACTATGGTTTGTCAGAAGAAGCGGGTTTCAGAGGTATGAGCCTTCAGTGGAAGTAGCTTGCTGCTGTGCCTTTAGAGTTTTACCTGGCAGCCACTAGCAGCAGAAGTGCAGTAGGTTGTTACTGGCGTAATGAGGGTGAGATGGCCAAAGCTTCCTTCCCACTGGAATGGCATTTATATCAGGCCCCCATCCAGTGAGACAAGACCTTAGAGGGTCTTTGGTACAATAACCAATACTTTGAATGTCACTGAAAGTAGTTTTAAGTAACATTCATTGCTCTGTGTTGTATTTCACATATTCCTGGAACCTCCTTTCTTGTGGGACTGCCACAGTAGCATTGCAGGAGGTGATTGCAGTGCAGAGAAACATCTTCCCTTGCAATTGTTCAGAGAAATCTTGGGCCATTCAGAATTTACCACTTGTACCCAAGTCTTCCCTCCCTCATGTTACAGAACTGTCTAAAGAAAATATTTGAGGTGAAAGTAATAAAGTGACCACACTAATTCATACAAGTAAGTTTCTGTGAAAAATTGCAGGAATGCACACCTGATCTCCCCCTGTAAATAGCAGCATTCAGCTGCTGCTAATTGGCATACCCACATCCTGCAATTTTAGTAGAGTTTGGTGGATTCCGAGTAATGATCAAACAGGGTGGACAAACTTAGAAACAATCTAGGCTTTAAATGGATACTAAATGTAATTCAGGTTCCAAATAAGGAGCCAGATCTTGGAGGTGCTCCAGATATTGAACTCCCATTGAAATTTACAGCAACTTCAGCAACATCTCTTATTAAAAAGCAATAGCACTTTTATTGTAGCTGGGTACATTTCAGCTATTCATTCCAGAACAGTTCATTCTGTAAACAAAGCACTGTAGTGTAGGTACTATTCATAAGCGAAGCAAGTATGCTACGAGACCACATTTAGGAGTTTGACAGGCTACCCCTTGCTAAATAATAACTGTTACTTCTCTAACATCCCTAAAATAGTCAAAGCAACATGTTGATGAATTGTTTTCCACTTCGAAAATACCTGACAAAGAGACTGATTACAGTGTGCATAAATAATAATAATAATAATAATAAAAAAGTTATAGTGAAAACGTGGAGGATAGTAAGCAGGGAACAACTTTATAAAATGTCCTGCTCATTTACATATTTAGGTAAACATTCGAAGGATTTCTATGCTGAATACCTCATTGAAACTGTAAAGGGTCTTTTCCTCAAACAACCCCCAGCTGACCTGTACATGGCAATGATACCTAAATAGGACTGTGCCCTGGAGGATATAAGGATGTATAATGTTGAAAGTCTGTATGCACTTTGATGCTTTGTGTCCACCATGTCATTGCTGCCATTCTGGTTTCTGTATTTTTAGTGCTGTTGGTCCAAATACACATTTGGAAGCAGGTTAACCACCACTTGTTTCACTGAGACCATACGCAGCCTAGCTGCGTGACAAAGCCAGAACCAGCTGAGATGTCCTGGTTGTTAACACACTGCATTGCCCTATGCGGGGAGCAAGGAATTCAAAACAAGAAGTAACACCAGTGTATCACACAGGCTATTGTTATGGGTTTTATTTCAGTTGCTTTATTGGGTAGAAGAGGGTCTGTAGGACACCAAAAGCAAGTTAATTGCTTTGGTGCATGAAGGAGTGGGAACAACATTCTGCTTCATTAGTTCCCCATATGTTTACAGTTTTGTCACCATCTGGTATATATAGTAGTTTGATTTTGAGGCCCTGTCCCTCAGACACTTCGAGGGCTGATAGCCAGAGCTGGGCTTAAACCAAAACCTTGCTGGAAAACAGCTAGCACAATTTACCCATGCAATGTAGGATCACATTTAGAAACCACGTAATTCCACTCAGGCACTAAGCTTTTGTTTAAAGGTATTGTTTAACCTACACATTGCCAGTGCTAGGGCAACTTCCGTAATGTTGAGAACAAGTGGGAACAGTAGCAAATACATCCTGCTGGCAACCAGTGCTGCTCAAACCTCTTCCACATAGCTGTCAGAGCTTTCCCTGTAATGCTGCTCTAGCAGATTCCCACCACTCAGGAATCACAGAATCACAGAATTTTCAGAGTTGGAACTTTTGGTGGCCTCTAGCAAAAGTTTAGAGATTGGTATTGTAAGATACCTTAAGATATTTGTAGTGGAAAACTGGGTTTCATATGTAGGCATATGTAAATGGGGGTTTAAACAAAAAAAAGTACTAACTCACTTAGGTCATAGGACAGATTTGGAGTGGTCTTTCGGGTTTTTCCCCAGTCCATTCTAAATTTGGAAAAAAATGAGAGATTTCCTGGGAAGGGAAACTCTTCACCTATCTCCCATGAGACTTCCTCAAGAATGCAGAGGTACTTATGAAGACATAATCTGACAAAAAAAAGAAATAAATAATAATGCAAGGATGTATCCTAGAGGCCTATTTCTATTCCCAGTAAAATCAATTTAAAAATACCCACTGACTTCAGTGGAAGCCAGATTAAGCTTAGTTAGTTTTAGAGGAACTTTAATAGGAGAACAGATGTCACCTTGGGCAAAAAGAGAATGAGGGACTTTCAAAGTATCCAATCAGAGACATAGGGCTCATGTTCCATTTATTATGCCCAGAAAATCTAGCATGGGAACAAAACAATTAAATATGCTGTGGTCTGCGTTTACAAATTTTCTCCTGCTACTCTCAAATGAGACTTAAAAAGAACACACACAGACACACAAAAAGCCCAAACCCTCCTCTTAAAGCTACAAAATTCCTCCCTCCCTCACCAAAACTCCTTCTGTATCAAAGAGTTCTTACACACACACAAATTTATAATCCAGGAACAGGCCAGATTCTGTTTCAGAAAGTGCCTCATCTTTGCTGATGATTTCATGTTTACCTGCCACTATCAATTACATGCATTTCACCATATATTATTAACTGGGTCATGATTGTCTTTCCAATGTCTCAATCTAGGATAGAGCTGGGATACAGCCAGGGATATGGGAACACACTGTACTTGCCTCTTGTTCCTGGCTATACCTTGCTTGTTATAAAGAGATAACCAGGATTAGCAGCCCACTCGGGACTTGCAATGTGCTCCATCAGGTCCTACCTTCATCATGTTGGTGGACCAGAACATGGGATGTGCCACAAAGCACTTACCCCACAGTGAAGACACAGCCTATTTGTCCCATACTAATGTTAGAAAATCTCACAACTGTCAAATTTCAGTTCAAATTTTGTAACTACTGATATGTATGTGCCTGCATAAGATACCAGTTTCTCTGGCTTTTCTGTCTATTTGAAGTTCACTCATATATGACCACTGCATATACAATTTTTACAAGCTCAATAAACTGAATATACACAAGCAGGAAATGGCTATGTATTCATTCATTTCCTAAGGTGGTCAACTGCTTTGAAAACAGGGAGCAGGAGCAGGCTGAAAACATAACAGAAGCTCAGGATATTGAACATGATTACTGTTAGTTTTATTTTTGTTTACTGTTTGCCTTGGGCCAGCACCCAAAAAGCCCACTATGTCACATTTAAAACCAAACCAAGAAAATTCTCACATACGTAGAAATAGATCCTGCCTTGAGGAGCTCACAGTCAAGATGATGAACAAGATGAAGCAAGTAAAAGTAAGAAACAATCACGAAGGAGGAGACAAAGATGGTTAAATGACAAGTTGGGTGGCCTTGGTACCACTCTGACAGTTCCAGGCTACCCATTGGAAGACAAATTTTTTTCCCCAGGTTTTTATCAAAATGGTCTATTTCAACACAATTTGACACTGAAAAAATGCTTTTGCTGGTGTGAGCACCAAAGAAAAAAAAAAAAAGAAAGAAAATTTGGCCACAGGCATATTTTCCAGCAGTCTCCTTTTTCCAACTCTTTTGTGTATAATCATTTTTCCTTTAAAGTACGGAGGATTCAGGAATTTCCAGTTAGTTCACACCTGCATTTGTCTTCCAAAACTTCCAAAATGTGTGTAGCAAAGATGTTGGGTCCTCTGAACTGACTGCTTTGCTCTACTGCACTGCTGCTGCTGCACAATCCTATTTGCACATGTAGAAACTGTCTTTCTGAACTATTTCAGATTTAGAGTAAGCAGCACGCAGCAGACAGTAGCAACCCATGGACAATACTTGGCCAGAATGTGTTAGGCTTTCTGTCTCTTCTAAGCAGCTCTGACATACTGTGTACCCTATTATAATGCCGAAGTGTGGATTTACATATGTAACTTTGTCATCAAAGTTTGAAAGTGACTTCTAATCTAGCTCAGAACTCAGGACCATTGGCTTCACAACCTATATTCATTCATATTACAGTCCTACCCTTCACATAGGATATTTATTTATTTTCTACTTTACTTGTTTGAAAAACATAACTGCTGGATTCTCATTTGGCAATACAGAAAAGAAAACTGCATTCATATATAGTTGTTTAAGTTTCAGATAAACTTGTTGTGACACAGAGACCTCAAAATGTAGAAGTGCCCTAAAAATTAACTTAGGCAATCTGAATTCACTGATGTACAACAAAAGATGTAAATGGAACAGCTGGGCATAGAACGTTTCACTTCCATGATGTTCAAAAATTAGACTGTCAGATCCTGGCTATTCAAAGACTGTTTGATTGTTGTACTTATATTCTCTACAGAGAATTAATAAATAATTATATCAAATACATACGCATGCATACATGGTTGACGGAGAGAACCAGTTCCATGAGGCTGCAACAACCGTAAACTCCTGTGAGGGCATAAAAAACAGAGAAGTGCCTTACAAACTGAGTACTAGCAAGAGCAGGTTTGCAAATAACAGTGTATAAATATAAACTAATCATAAAAATAACTTTTGAAAACTGCCTATAACAAGGCAAGTGGTTCATTAAAAACATCCCCATTGTTTTTCTTTATTCCCTTTTGTATCAGTGGTTCTGCTGTAATTTGTTTTGTATCCTTGAGCCATTGCCAATGATGCTTTTGGAGAGAAACAACTGAAACAACTTTCAAGATTTCTGTCTTTCTATGGCCACAAGATGCTAATACTGCAAGGCTGCTAATTCTGCAAGCTGACTCTCTCTCATTTCATGCTTCTGTAACCTCAGATGAAATAACTATCGCAGAAAATGTGCGTAGCTCTGTAATTTCTTCTCAGGCTGGCAGCAAGGTGCTGCAGAAAGCTGTGTTCTTAGTTGCTGCTTCTCCTACACCTTTCCTAGTTGTCTCTTCGCTCTGCTGTCAACGGTGAAGTGGGTTTGCAATCATCAACAGCTATAGACCTCCTGCAGCAATGCAGAAGTAAAAGGAAGAGAGCTACTGACAGGGATGAGTGAATGCACCTGTTAAAGAAGGGGACCCTTTTTCAGTGTCCTCTTCCACCAAGGAAATTAGCTCCTTGGCTTACGCTTTTGACTGGGCTAGACTGAATGAACATCCATTCTTTGACAATGCAAAGGGTCCCTTTTTAACCACAAAAAGGGAATAAAAACCACATTCCCTAACTTGTTTGAAATACATGTTGTGGTGGGCAGATGAAATGCACTTCAAGCATTCCCCTGTGGTGCAGGCCTGCAAATAAACTCAGGAAGATGGTATAGGACATTGCTTATGTTTGGATCTCAGGAGACTTCTGTAGGATTTAGCTTTCCTTTTTAATTTTTCCCTGAATATGTCATTGCAATAACTCTAATACATTATTAAGGCCTTAGCACTTCACACACACGTCATACTTCACACAGACAAGTTGTCTTGTTCATTTAGCATGTTTGAAAATGCAAAGCTACTCATATCTGACACTGCCTGTCACAGTGCTCTACCTTGTGCTGCTTGCCCTCACCGAGTGCTTGTTCTGAAGGGAGTGCAGGTAGCCCAGCAGTTAAACCCTGCCTACATGACTTGGCAGTCAGCCTCCAGAGCTGCAATTTCACCAAACATGTGACCTGTGGATATCTCTAGAATGGCAATCTGGGTCACAAATAGAAAGGACAGATTCTTCTTGTTTATCCCCTGTTTAAGAACAGTTCAATTACCTTCAGTGAGACTGTTCACAAAGTTGCATGTAGACTGAAGTCCTGCTGTGCACGGAGAAGAAAACATGAAATGCTGATACTGCTCTATGTTTTTTCACTTCTGTCTGATAGAAGAATTCAGATGTAGGGTGTAGGGTTTTATTCTTGTTAAAAGCTTCAGTGTGAGAGGAAAGCGTGGAGAGAAGTAGCATTCATTCCATTTACAGTTAAGCATGAGAGGAGGCTCAGGACTTTACATATGTTTTAAGTCTTAAAATGTCTTGTAACTAGCCAGAAACTTTTATTATGCAAAGAAATACTTTTCCTGCCTCATGTAATCTGATGTAGTTTATTGAAAGTCTAAGTTTAACTAAGCTGTTTGTATTTTCAGGAAGTTTATATGGTTTATATGGTTTAAAACATGAATGCATGGAAGAAGGCCCTGGGGAAACTAAGCCCATATCTGGAAACACAGCAGAGGATCCCTTGTGCCAACGGCCATTTTAACAAAGTCTGTTTGCAGAAGTCAGAACTAATAGTGTTCACCCTCTCAACTTAACATCATACTCCTCTCAGCAGTAAACATCCTCATCTATTTTATTAGTGATTTTAGCCTTATTCTCATAATTGACCATTTCTTATAGTTCTCCTTTACTGTAATTGGAATTAAGTATTTCTATTATATAAAAAAGCATATGTGAATAATGAGATGCCCTCCAAAGAAAGTGTCAGTTGGGTCAAGGTCATGAGACTTAGTCTTCTTGAACTACACTCTCAGCTCTGCCACCCACTTCCTTTAAGACCTTTGATAAATGACTTAATCTCTCAGCATCTATTTCTCCACCTGTAAAATGAGAATGGCAATACTTTCCAACCTCACTGATTAACACTTTACAAAGTACCTTTACAATCTGTGAGGACAGAACGTCTCACAAGAGCCAGGTGTTACTGCCCAGGCCTTGATGAACTTGGCACAGTACGAAGGATGGACATAGCCCTGGTCTGACCTGGGGGATTATGCAGCTGGCTGGCCATGACTGCTCTGCATGTTGATACTAGTGGAGGCCTACAGTCACTTTATTGCAGAACTTGCTTTTTACATTTGTAGATCTGGAGGTTATTAAAAAGATAATTTTGTTAGCAGATGTCATATACTAACCTGGCAGAGAACAGTTTAAAACCCCAAACTGAAAATATAAGCAATTTTATTCTTTTTTTCCCCAGGGATTTAATCTAATAAAATTGTCTTAGGCTCATGTTTTGGTGCATTTTGAAAATGAAAATAATTTTTAGGATATATGCAATTTGACTCTTGATTTGAAGATTTTCTGTTGTTGAGAAACATATGGATGGTTTGGGGAAAGTTTAGGATTAAAAGTGGAGACTGATGCTGAGAAGAGGTACTTGTAACTCTGCCAATCTCCCCTGTCCCTATGGCTTCCTTGACTCAGTTCTCTTTTCCTTTCTTGACCTTTCCCTTCCCAGCCTCTTTCCCAAGAGCTATCCGACTGATGTTTCAGTTCCCATACCTCTGCTAAAGCACTGCCACTCTTTCTGACACTAGCAGAAGATGGGTTTCAGTTGTTTATGTGCTGTATTATACCACTGTGCTGTAACACTAGGGAGTAACAGCTGATTGAATAAAGGATACTTTTAAATTTCACCAATTTTTTTAAATAAAAAAACCAACATCGATTTACATCAGGACTGTTTTACAAAAGGGGGTCAGGAAAGGCAGGTATTTCCTTAGAGGTCCAGTGAAAGACAGAGAGCCACCTACCTGAAAGGAACAGACTATCCTTGGTACTCGTTTTTTCCTGTTTGTCACTTACATAATCCCGTATTGAGAATTTACTAATGATGGCATTTACAAGCCTCACTCCTTAGCACATAGCTCATCTCAAGTGCTGAAGAGAAAGCCGAGGGTAGAAATTCCATTCAACTACTAAATTAGACATCAAAAAACATAGGGGATGCAACGTTCAGCAGTGCTATAGCTTTGTCCTTCTGTGGAGATGCCTCAAGTCCTTTCTCAAGTGACAACAGCTGGAACGTTTCCATCATACAATCTAGGTCTTATTTAGGTACCTTATGGTAGAGAAGGAAAGTAAGTAAGGAAAAGAAAAAGAATTACATATCAGTCACCACAATCATATATTTTATTTTTATCATATATTTAAATTTTATTTTATTGGTATTTATTACCATCAACTTCTATATATGTAGGCTGCTGTTAGTTCCTTTAATAGTCTTATTTCGCTCCTCTGCCCACATGCTTCCTTTGCATCAAGGATGCCTTCCTGGCAATATTGATTATGAATCAGTTTACTTCTGACAACTATTCCAAGTACAACTTTTAGAAGGCCATGAAAACCCTTGTTTCCCAAGGTGTTTCAGGCACAAAGAAAAGCTAATAATATAAAACAATGTTTTCTACAAGCTTGGTTATAGTGAACAAAGAGAAACCAAGGCACAGAGAGAGTAATTTTTGTCTGATGGTATTCACATCGCCACAGGGTAAGCAAAGAAATCTTTATGTGGTAGATGTCCATAATAACTCTCTGGGACCACGCAGGCAGAGGTCACAGAGCAAGACACCAGCCCCACAAAAGTAGGTGCTTAGATAATTTTAAATGGCTGTGAGGACTGCTAGGAGGGGGTAGAGCGAATGTTCATTTATTTTCCCTTATTTATTTTTCCTCAATAGTGAGGATTTAACTCTGTCCATAGCTGTACCAGTTTAGCTCAAATTTCCGTAAAGACTACCTTCAGATGACTTGAAGCCAGCATGCAAATGTCCCCAGCTGTAGCTGAAAGAAAAAAAGAAGAGTCACATCCAATTCACTTAGGAAACACAGAGGCATAAATTGTACCTGTGGCTTCTTAAGACTTTTGCATCCCAAAAGAAAGATTCCTTCTGTGAGAGGTCAGGAGTTGTTTTTGCCAGGAGCTCTGTTATGCCCCTGAGAGACAGGAGCAGCACTGAGCTGAACCAAGGGGGAATCCTAAATAAGGGCATGGTTTCAGTGTCACCCTGGGATGATCTTAGGCCATGTTGCTGTTAAAAGAATCAGTCCTGCTCCTCCCATGACATGCAGCTGCTCAAGCTTGCCATGTGTTTGTGATCCCTCAGCCATGAGACATGTCAGCCTTCTGATCTTACTGAAGGCAAATATATCGTTCTTGAAGGCATAGTTTTCAATCACATCAACAAGCTGATCTGACTTGCCAAACAATCCCTAGTTTTGACAGGAAAGAGGTAGCAAGAACATGTACCTGGGAGCAAGGCATAATCACCCTTTTCAGTGGCAACTCCATCTCGGAGCAGCTTAACCCAACAATGATATTATGCTGAAGAAGTGTCTTGAACACATGCTTTGCTCTGCCAGAGCCACCTGATTTTATGTCTTCAGTGTTCCCTTGTGTAAATTCCATTAGCATTATGTTTGTCCAAATGTATTTTTGTCAAATGCAGCCTGATAGTGTCAGTATCTGGGTAAGCTGACTTCGAACACAATCATTACACTTATATGAGAAACCTGCATGTAGCAGCAGGAAGCCTTTGGGTCTGTCGTTATGCCCCAGTGAGAGCACTAGCTCTGCACAAGCTGAGGTAAGGGCTAGCTTGTGCTGTGAAGCAAAAAGCCCATGGAGACATAGTTCAGACCCTGCGTTTTGCTCCACACTCACAAGTGCAGCTATACAGTGTCAGAGCTTCACGAGCTATTATTTTGTGATCAGCTTCTCTAAGGCTCACCTGATGGCTCAAGACATTCAAGAATTACCTGTATATGAGTAAACAAGCACACACACAGTATGTACCATAATCTATGCATTTTATTAACAACATAGCCGTAACTTTCAGAGCTTCTTCTGGGAAAAACTAAATGCAAACATGCTGTGTTTTTTAAGTCTATGTTGTAGAAGCATACATCATCAAACAGCACATCTGACAACTATTAAAATGGTTTATAAACTTCCAGCATGAAATTTTTCATATAATCATTGCTATCCTGTTGTTGGCACCAGCAAATTCTCCCCAACTTTATTCTGCGTAGGGCATGCCTGCCAAATGGTTATTGCTCAGAAAGTATTTTCCATGTGAAATACGTGTTTTGTAGCACTGTGAGGACGTATGCAATTCACCAGAGAATTGTAGTACTGCAGCACATCTCACTGAATCAACTTTAATGAGTGATCTCTAATAAAAATTCCTGCTGTGAGAAGCAGAAAAATGAGAACAGTATTGGGTCCCTGCAGACATATTCTTCAGCTCCCAGATTTGCTATTCCAGATATAAAGCCCTAAAAATATTACTGCTTCACTGTAAAAAGCCCTTGAAAGTAACCTTATCAAGCCTAATATATGACAACATAATGATACGGCTGTTATCCAGACTTTATGTATAAGATGTATTTGTGAGTGCATATACATACGTGGAAATCACATAGGTAGATACCAGTCTTCTCATATAAGGGAGGAGGGTACCAAAACTGTGGATTACAAGAGGAATAAGATGAGGTACAGTTCTCTGTACAAAAATGGACAAAAATAACAGGGACATGACCTCAAGCACTGAAGCCTAATGAGAAGTATGAGCAGAACATTTCTCCCTTAACAGTATTGTTACATCCATCTGAGATACACACTGAAAAAGGACTTGATCTCCACAATATTACTGCAAGTCCCAGACCTTTGCCCTTCCTCCAGACCTTTCATCCAGGTCTTAGATCTGCTGACGTGTCAGGGGAAGGCCAAGTAAAAGGCAAAGGCAGGCGTTTTCTTTTCACCAAACCAGTGGAAAATACCACATCTTTTCATGCAGCCTCCTCTTTGTGGGCAAATTAATTTCAAGATGAGAGATCGAACTGCCTCTGCTGATACATCTCCACATCAGCTATGCAGAGCAGGCCATCCAGGTGCACAAGCAGGTCCTGGAGTGCATACTGAAAAACAGGGGTTTTAAACAGGTAGCCTTACCTCTGTCCCCCTGAGGGCCAAGCTCTTGATTCCTCTAATAAGGAGGAGATACTTCCTCCTAAGGAAACCCTGTAATGCCACCATAATCATTTTCTTTCTCCTAGTCCGCTTTCACAGATTTGCTTGTGGCCAGCTGTGAGCAGGTGCTATTCCATTTCTTTGGCTACTTGTGTTCTGTTCCAGTTTAAGAAGTAAGACATCATAAGACAAACCGGCGGGGAAGACGACTGGCCTGGCTGAACGGGGAGCTTTTGCTGGGACTCAGGGAAAAAAGGAGAGTTTACTACCTTTGGAAGAAGGGGCAGGCAATGCAAGAAGAGTATAGGGATCCAGTTAGGTCATGCAGAAAAAACATCAGAAAGGCAAAAGAACAGCTAGAACTTAACCTGGCCGCTGTTGTAACAGACAGCAAAAATGTTTTTTACAAATACATTAAGAACAAAAAGAGAGGGGAAGGTTGTCAACAAGGATGGGGAGAAGGCTGAGGTACTTAATGCCTTCTTTGCCTCAGTCTTTAATAGTAAGACCAGTCATCCTCGGGGTATTCAGCCCCTTGAGCTGGAAGACAGGGAAGAAGAGAAGAATAAACCCCCGTAATCAAAGAGGAAGCAGTTAGTGACCTGCTACACCAACTGGACAGCCACAAGTCCATGGGCCCAGATGGGATCTACCCGAAAGTGCTGAGAGAGCTAGCGGAGGAGATTGCCAAGCCACTCTCCATCATTTATCAGCAGTCTTGGTCAACAGAGGAGGTTCCAGATGACTGGAGGCTTGCCAATGTGACACCCATCTACAAGAAGGACCGGAAGGAGGATCCAAGCAACTATAGGCCTGTCAGCCTGACCTCAGTGCCAGGAAAGATCATGGAATGGATCATCCTGAGTGCACTCACACGGCATGTGAAGGACAACCAGGGGATCAGGCCCAGCCAGCATGGGTTCCTGAAAGGCAGGTCCTGCTTGACCAACCTGATCTCCTTTTACGAACAGGTGACCCACCTGATGGATGAAGGAAAGGCTGTGGATGTTGTCTACTTGGACTTTAGTAAGGCCTTTGACACAGTCTCCCACAGCATTCTGCTAGAGAAGCTGGCAGCCTGTGGCTTAGACAGGAGTACTCTTTGCTGGATTAAAAACTGGCTGGATGGCTGAACCCAGAGAGTTGTGGTGAATGGCGTTAAATCCAGTTGGCAGCAGTCTGAAAGTGTTCCTCAGGGCTCAGTTTTGGGGCCAGCCTTTTTTAATATCTTTATTGATGATCTGGACGAGGGGATTGAGTGCACCCTCAGTAAGTTTGCAGATGACACCAAATTAAGCGGGAGTGTTCATCTGCTGGAGGGTAGGAAGGCTCTGCAGAGAGATCTGGACAGGCTGGATCAATGGGCTGAAGCCACCTGCGTGAGGTTTAACAAGGCCAAGTGCCGGGTCCTGCACTTGGGTAACAACAACCCCAGGCAATGCTACATGCTTGGGGAGGAGTGGCTGGAAAGCTGTCTGGCAGAAAAGGATCTGGGGATCCTGGTGGACAGCCGGCTGAACATGAGCCAGCAGTGCACCAGGTAGCCAAGAAGGCCAATGGCATCTTGGCCTGTATCAAGAATAGTGTGGCCAGCAGGAGTAGGGAAGTGATCATGCCCCTCTACTCAGCGCTGGTGAGGCTGCAGCTTGAGTACTGTGTTCAGTTTTGGGTGCCACAGTCTAGGAGGGAAATTGAGGTGCTGCAGCATACGTCCAGAGAGGGGCAACAAAGCTGGTGAGGGGTCTGGAGAACATGTCTTATCAGGAGCAGCTGAAGGAATTAGGATTGTCTAGTCTGGAGAAGAGAAGGCTGAGGGGAGACCTTATTGCTCTCTACAACTACCCGAAAGGAGGTTGTAGCGAGATGGGAGCTGATCTCTTCTTCCAAGTAACTAGCCATAGGACAAGAGGAAACAGGCCCAAGTTGCGCCAGGGGAGGTTTAAGCTGGACATTAGGAAAAATTTTTTCACTGAAAGAGTTATCAAACATTGGAACAGGCTGCCCAGGGAGGTGGTTGAGTCACCATCCCTAGATGTGTTTAAAAGTTGTGTAGATGTGGTGCTTAGAGACATGGTTTAGCGGCAGACCTGGTAGAGTAGGTCAATGGTTGGACTAGATGATCTTAAAGGTCTTTTCTAACCTAAATGATTCTATGATTATAAGAAGTGTCCTCTGGTGTGTTTGCTTTATGTGCACAGCTGCTGATCACTCATATTCACTTCTTCTGTGGACCTATTCCCATCCCACCCCTTTGTGCTGACACTGTGCAGGGTACCCTGGTGAGTAACAGAGCAATCTCTTGTTATTCTGTACAGCCACTGTATTAAGTGCACTCCCATCACTGCTAAGTTTTATAGTGGTCTTGTACCTGCAGTTAAATGCAGAAGACAGAAGAGAGACAGAGTCACTCTGAAATGCATGTAACTTGTGTCACCCAGACAGCACAACCTGACTGTGGCTCTCAGGTTAGCAATCCTGCTTCTTCTGCCTTTGGGAACTATAACCTGCCCTAGTTCTTTCTGCTGATAGAGTCTACTTTTTACTTTTAGCTGCCATTAATCCATGGGCCATCAATGTGTTGTGGATACACAGCCAACCTTCATCCCCTCACTTGGCCAGACATCTGGCAGCTCAGTGGCATCTGACCTCTCCTTCATTCTGGACCAGGCAGTGTGGGCTGGTTTCATTTCACTTCCTGGTGCCCCCATGCTGCCACACAGGCAGACCCTCCAGACCTTGACATGGATTCCTCACTCCTGCCACAGCTCTAGATGTTTTCTTCAGACAGTATATGAAAAAGAACCAAGCTAATTTCAAGAAGGGAGGAAGGCAGGGGAGTTATTACTATGAAAACAATTTTGTGCTTGCAGGGAAAATACGTTGGATATGAGAACTCCAAAGTAGGACAAAAGTGATAAGAAACAGATCTCAATCAGAGATTAATCTCCTGTTTTCTATTCAAAACAGTCCTATGTCACAACCAGTATTTCTACCATAGCATGGCCAGAGAGTTTTTATCCTAAACACTTACCCATTGCTATAAGCAGAATACGAAGAATTAACAACACACAAAATATTTTTTCTATAAAAGATGTTAAGACCTGCTGTCTTTCTGCTGTTCTGGTAACCAAACTGCAAGTGTAAATTCCCACAATCCACTACCATGATCACTGAAACTTCTTTCCCTTCGGCTCCCCACTGCCATTTTAAGCTGCAATGCAGATCTTAAAACTGTTGTCCTTGGCTATAAACCTGATCTTGTCAACTCTCTTTGTTACATTTAGCCCAAGGGTAG
This sequence comes from Burhinus oedicnemus, assembly GCA_008921705.1. Classification (NCBI taxonomy): domain Eukaryota; kingdom Metazoa; phylum Chordata; class Aves; order Charadriiformes; family Burhinidae; genus Burhinus; species Burhinus oedicnemus. The sequence goes on along the minus strand of VFFE01008422.1, from coordinate 1,047,911 downwards.
TGTTCTGACCTCCTAGTCAAGTGCAAGCTCATTCCCCTCCAGGAATTCAGCCTCTGCTGCATCTCACCATTCATGCTGCTGGGCTGCTACGCTCACATCATGGTTTTCTCTTCCTGCAGCTGCCCTCAGTCTCTTTTTGACTGTCATTGGGTTTTTTCTTTGTGAAAATCTCTCTTTAGTTCCCATTTCTATTTCATACCTCAATCTCAGTTTAGGTGTCTCTGTTAACAAAATATACATATGTGTCCTAAAATAAAGCTTTCTGATGTTAGGCTGAGCAGCAAGGTCAAGTTTTTGTTGTACCCAGCTCCATTTCTCCCTTTGTTGCATTATGTTTGAAACTAATTTATAATCTTTTCTTTGTGTTTTAAGGCCTTATACCCCAGCAATTTTCTTTTACTACCGTTAAAAATGGTAGATAATTGTAATGGTTAATTCACGCAGCAGCTCTTGGCTTTGCAAAGTTTGGTCTGAACCACTAAATTAATCCTTTTGGAGACAATGAAGAAGCAGTCAAATATCACTAAGTAATGAAATCCAACAGACTACCATTTTTGTGACCTTACACACAATTTCGTATTACTTTCTTTGTCCATTTAATAACTATAGCTCTACTCCCAACACCTGGCCTACCAAACTGAGACTAGGATAAAAATCCTCCTTTGAAGTACCCAATTTAACTAGTTTTGCAACTGTGACATGCATAAAGACTAACAGACATACACTTTCTTTTGCTTAATATATTGGTATTGACATTCAAAGTACAATACAGTCAACCCTTTTGGCAGTTTGCCTCCAGCAAAAAAAATCCTGAAAATGAAAAAAAAAGAGCCATGTCGCCGTCCTTAAAATAGTTTCTAGCCTGGAGTACTGTTCCTATCAGGAAGGAATAATGAATAAATATTCAGGGAAATTACTGCACCTAGTCCTCAGCCTGTAAGCTGGCTTCAACATGCAAACATAATAACCTGCGTAGTTATACAGTATTTGTAACTTAGAACCAATACTTGCCAATACCAAATGGAACAGCAGGGGCAAATCTGGGCTTCCTGAATTGCATGTGGCTTCCAAACAGCTACGGGCAGTACCTGCTGATAGATTGTGCAATGAGAGGGGGCTGCTGGATCATACCAAGTTCCTTGGCTAAAGAAGAAAAGAACAAAGAAAGAGTTTCTGTGGTCAGTACCGTCATGTAATCCTCTTTTCCCAACTGATCCTTAGGTTGCTGCACTCACCTGGCTTAACTGACAAAGAATACCCAAGCAGAAAGCCACTGAAGGGAATTACAAAACCAGTGTGGATTTCCAGGGGTCTGGAGGGAGCTCTTGAGAAGCATTTTGATGTTTTCAGAAATCCTCTGCAATTTTGCCTTACCCAGCTCTTCATCTTGGGGCAATGTCTGTCTCCCGCAAACCTCCTGTCATCTCCTATGTCTTCCCCAGTACCTCTCTCCTTCTGCTTATGCTCAAACATTGAGAACAGCCATGCAGAAGGCTGGTCATTGCTAACTAACCCTGCTTAATCGGGCTGGGGACCAGCCTGCAGCCCCTTGCCCCTACCATGCTGTAACGGCCAAGGTGCTAGATGGTGTTAAGAGGATCCAGTCCTGCCTGTTAGATTATGGGAGAGGCTATCAAGGCAGCAGCAATATCTGGGATATTGAAACTGTGACTAGTGTAGGGGCTGAGGATGACCATGCAAGGAGGTTAGGACATTGGAAAGTGAAGCACTGCCAATTCCTGCACAACACACTCTTAAATGCCAGTAATAGCAGCTGTGGGCTGAGCGCACACACAACTAGCCCTCCCCACTCCCATGCCATGCACTTCTTCAAGGAGTGTCTCAGGGACTGCCCTGCTCACAGTACCATCCTCACCTGGTTTCATCCATTGGACAGATCGGGCTCCTTAAGGTCAGCTGGAAATTGGCCAGAATACTGTCTGCCATGTGGAGCTCTAAGAAAGCAACTCTAAAATGTGGAATCAGGTTTTTAATTAGAATGCCAAGGATCCATTCTCTATTCACTTCTCTAGTTTTCCTGTCTTTCCTGCAAGGACACATTATTACGTATAATAAATGAGCCCAGAGCACAGACCAAAGCCATAAAACACCTGTGCATTGGTGTTTGTGTCTGATGTGTTTGTGTTCATCTAAGGCTATCTGAGCATGTTCAGATACACAGATGGATGGAAAACTAGAATACTTTATTATATCAAATGTATTGTTCAGAAAAATCAAACACATTTTTCAAATGGCTGCACTCAAAGAGTTGCAGTCAATGGCTCGATGTCCAACTGGTGACCAGTGATGTGTGGTGTTCCTCAGGGGTTGTTACTGGGACCAGTGCTGTTTAACATCTTTGTTGGCAACATGGATGTTGGGACTGAGTGCAGCCTCAGCAAGTTTGTCCACAATACCAAGCTGTGTGTTGCAGTCAACATGCTGGAGGGAAGGGATGCCATCCAGAGGGACCTGGACAGGCTTCAGAGGTGGGCCCATGCCAACCTCATGAAGTTCAACAGGGCCAAATGCAAGGTCCTGCATGTGGTTCGTGGCAATCCCAAGCACAAATACAGGCTGGGCAGAGAATGGCTTGAGAGCAGCCCTGAGGAGAAGGACTTGGGGGTACTGGTGGATCAAAAGCTCAACATGAGCTGGCAATGTGCGCTCACAACCCAGAAAGCGAACCAGATCCTGGGCTGCATCAAAAAAAGCATGGCCAGCAGGTCAAGGGAGGTGATTCTGCCCCTCTACTCCGCTCTGGTGAGACCCCACCTGGCGTACTGTGTTCAGGTCTGGAGCCCCCAACATAAGAAGAACATGGACTTGTTGGAGCAGGTCCAGAGGAGGGACACAAAGATGATCAGAGGGCTGGAGCACCTCTCCTATGAAGACAGGCTGAGAGACTTGGGGTTGTTCAGCCGGGAGGAGAGAAGGCTCTAGTGAGATCTTATAGAATCATAGAATTGTTTAGGTTGGAAAAGACCTTTAAGGTCATCTACTCCAACCATTGACCCTACTCTACCAGGTCTGCCGCTAAACCATGTCTCTAAGCACCACATCTACACAACTTTTAAACACATCTAGGGATGGTGACTCAACCACCTCCCTGGGCAGCCTGTTCCAATGTTTGATAACTCTTTCAGTGAAAAAATTTTTCCTAATGTCTAGCCTAAACCTCCCTGGTGCAACTTGAACCCGTTTCCTCTTGTCCCATGGCTAGTTACTTGGAAGAAGAGATCAGCTCCCATCTGACTACAACCTCCTTTCAGGTAGTTGTAGAGAGCAATAAGGTCTCCCCTCAACCTTCTCTTCTCCAGACTAGACAATCCTAATTCCTTCAGCTGCTCCTCATAAGACATGTTCTCCAGACCCCTCACCAGCTTTGTTGCCCCTCTCTGGACATATGCTGCAGCACCTCAATTTCCCTCCTATATTGTAGCACCCAAAACTGAACACAGTACTCAAGCTGTGGCCTCACCAGTGCTGAGTAGAGGGGCACGATCACTTCCCTACTCCTGCTGGCCACACTATTCTTGATACAGGCCAAGATGCCATTGACTTTCTTCGCTACCTCCAGTGGCCCTCCAGTACCTAAACGGGACCTACAGAAAAGATGGGGAGGCAGTATTTATCAGGGAGTGTGGTGATAGGACAAGGGTTGATAGGTTTTAAACTGAAAAAACAGGTAGATTTAGATTAGATTTAAACTTGACAGGTTTTAAACTGAAAGAGAGTAGATTTAGATTAGGTATTACCAAGAAATCCTTTATGGTGAAGGTGGTGAGGCACTGGAACAGGTAGCCAAGGGAAGCTGTGGATACCCCATCCCTGGCAGTGTTCAAGGCCAGGCTGGATGGGGCTTTGAGCCACCTGGTCTACAGGAAGGTGTCCCTGCCCAGGGCAGGGACGTTGGAGCTAGATGATCTTCAAGTTCCCTTCCAACTCTAACCATTCTATGATTCTATGAAATTTTTCCTTAAGTCAGGTAATATCTGTTAAAGCATTAATGTACCATATGTGAAGGCATAAAGATGAGCATTACAAACCAAGGAAGTTAAAACACTTGATGCAACATGTAACTTTGCTTTTTGAAGGAGCGTGTTCACAACTGCACAGCTGTGCAAGCAGTCAGTAGTGTGAAACTTTGTTGAGTTTCTTTAACAATTTTGTTGCTCCATACCAAAATGCCACGTGCATGTGTAGGTTAGAAGGTCTGAAGAAAGCTTTGCTGGTGCTCTCTGCAGCTGGTTCTGTGACTATATCTTTTTGGACTGTTACCATCCTATATATATATAAAAATATATATATATTTAACTGTACTAGATACAATTCTTAGATAACAGCCATGCAGTCAGTAGAGATAGAACATGCAAGATATGACCCACAAAGCTACTTTCTATGAAAGCAAATCCATCACCATGGTGAAGATCTATACAGATGTACTCCACGGTAAAAATTTAAAATGGCTCCAGAAATTAAATGAGTGGTTACATACCCCTTCTATTGATTTTTGTATTGCTTTTAGGCTACTACTTACCCAAAGGCACCCAGTGCAAACAAGAGCCTGGCACACTTTGAAGATTATGCCACATCCTGCTTGCTTTACGCACCAAGATGAATTCAATGAGAATGCTTCTGTGCACAAGGCAGGAAAGATTTACACCCCAGTTCCTTGTTTCATTGGCAACCTGTCATTATTATACATGCTGCTAGTTCTGCAAGCATTTAAGCACTGCATTAAATTGGGCTGTTTATATAAGCAGGAAGGTGTATTTGCTCAAATACTGATCTGATCAAATTCTATGCCATAGCTGGAATTTTCATATGAAGTCATGCTTCAAGAAGGTAAGACACTCCTTACTGAAAGTACTCTCCCATTGCTGTAGCAGTAATGGTGTGGGTGAGGGCTGCACACCCAGGGGTTTTAAACCTGTAGTTCCATACAGCGTCTTTCTACTTCCTTGTTGTGAGATTGATGGCTGAAGATAAGGCAACAAGAAGCGCTAGCCTTTCTGGTTTTAATGGACTCAGGATATCCACAATGATTTACATGTTGCATGCCTGGCACAGAACAGGCTGCTGTTAACTCTTCTCGCAGTTCAGCAGGGGCCGAAAAAACCATCAACCTCTCAAGAAGAATCACCTGAGATATCTGGCACACGGTTAGCATCAGTCCCCATATATTGATGAAAAAGGAGCATTTTGGTTCTCACACAGCAAGAGAATGACAAAAGTCTTGAGAGAAGAAGACCAAGACAGATAGCAGCCAACAGAAAGAAAAGATACAGAAAAAAGACATTTTTCTGTACCTAGGCTAAGACTGCTGTGATTATTGAAGCCAAGTCAGAGTTTGTTGTGGGCCAACACTACGTAGGTAAGGAGAACCAGAACTTCAGACTTATAAGAAACCCTCTCACAACCCTGGAACAGCTGTTAAGCAAACTCGAAACACGCGGAATGCTTCCACTGATTCAAGTGGGATTGAGTTTCCTCACATTTATCTTGGTGGAAGTCCCTGAAAATGATTTCTAGCTGATTTCTTTAAGGGGTAGAATATTCAGAATCCATCTGGTGAGTAAGAATTAAATAACACATGCTAATACAGTGTTAACAGTTAGTACTTGACAACATCTGTGAAATCGGCTGTGCACAGAGTTCCTGAAGGGCACGGGCAGAAATCAAATATGCAATGTTCATACATAAAATATTAAGACAATAAAAGACTAGCAGCTTACATAATTTTCATCTTAAGTCACCTGGCAGGAAGACTTCCTGCTGTAGAGACCATGAACTACAGAGGGGTGTACTCGCACTGAACCAAGTGCAGCACAACATCTTGTTTCACACTATCTCTCCCTTTGTCTCCTAATTTTCTGGTAAGCAACGCTGGAGGCATAAGAATCTCCTTCCCTTTCAGCTGCTGCTGCCTTCTGTGTGGTTAAGCACATTGCTTCTAAATTACTTTAACATAGATATAATACAGCTGGTACAACTCATTTTCCCAGCACCCAACTGAGTCCTCATTCCTACTCATTCTAATGTGTCTACTGCATATGCTGTAGTATTGTGGGAGGTGAGACTTTGAACATCTCAACAAAAAAGGTGTCCGCTTTCCTGGAGACAATACTTTACTAAGAGAAGTAACTGAGGAGAGTCTAATTGGCATCAGTGAGAGCTGTGCTTTGTGCTTTTCTTGATATTCAGCTTATATTTTCCCCACTTTCTCTTAGCCCCAGTTATATATTGCCAAACCATCCCAGCCTTACCTTACCTTCTGAGGCCATACATTTGAAGCAGTCATATTGCGAAAGTATGCTATTTTACACCAGCCAGAACTACAGCTCATTTCTCTTCATTTCCTTATGTATATGGATACTTCCTTGGAGATTAATGTTTAGCTCATCTTAGTTTATTTCGACCTTCACATTGGAAAGGATATAAAACATTCTTTCTTATCTGTTTGAAAAAATATTATGGTAGCTTTTTGCACCTCTGTTTAGTAATCCTTAGTGATTTCCAAATATGAAACATTCCTCTAAATAATTAATAAAATAACAAAATTCTTAATATTTCTTTTCTTCTTGCTAAAATTTACAGAATCCCATTACTTCCACAGAGGTTGTTTCTCTAGGATTCAATGGGATTTTAGCTTCAAAAACATGCTAGAGGCTACAGGGAGTTCAGTTCAGATGCTTTTGTGCTTTTTTGTTTCTTTACAGCTTTCCCTATTTATTTTCTTTGACATCGAGTAGAGCAAATGGCACTTAGGAGAAATCCCTGAGAGATCACCTGACTTAACTTCTGTGGTTTGAGTTACTGTATATTTGAATAAATTACTTAGGTAACTATTTAATCTGCTAGAAAATTAAATTTTAAATAAACAGAACTGTACAAGATCAAGGTGATGAAGTCTGCAGCAAGCTTTACTGGATGTCTTGATCACAGAAATGACGTTATGTACTTTGTTCCCTGGTTTTGGGGTGGGCTTTGCACTCCTTTTCTCCTGCATATTTGGGTCTTCTCCCATGAAATGATGATGGAATGCACGTGCCAGTATTTGCATGCCTTTTCTCCATTTTAAGTGTTTGCAGTTTCAAACATTCATTGAAACGTGGTTAAAAAAATAGTGAAACAAATCCCAATACACATCTTAAAGCAGAATTTCAAACTATAAATTTGTTGTAGGGGAATGGGAAATACATCAAACAGCATGCTGTGAAATGTGATCCATCATTTGATGTAACTGGTGCATCATAACATACATTTCCCATCTGACAAAGGCAGGTAGTGCAGCCTTTACAACTCTGTCCCAGGTCTTTTGTCCTTGGAGTCGTAAATCCCCTAAATTTTCTCTTTCACACAGTAGCTAAAGCAAAACAGTACTGAGGAGCATACCTGCCAAAGTTCTGCCTGCCTGAGGCCTTTCTCCATGGCTTCTTCTCTAAACAGACATTAGAGGCATTGCAAAATGAACCTCACAATTTCTAGAGTCGTTTTTTCTTTTCTTTTTAAAAAAGTATTTGTATTGTTAATCTGACATTAAGTCGTCATGTTTCATTTTCTCATACCTACCATGCTTATAATCTATTTAATTCCATATTTTGATGAAACTGCAAGAAACTGTGAGCTTACTACCTAATGTGTGCATATCTACAATGTTACCAGAAAGTAGTATGGGTACATTTGAAGTCCTTGCATGATCCTCCTCATTATAACATTTAAGAGTTCCCTTGCAGGGGAAATTGTTCTTCCTTCGTTCTCCAAAGGAATAAAAATACAGACAGAAGTCTCTGCAAGTCACTGCAGCTGAGTATTTATTTATCTAAGTACCACTGAATGCAACAGAAATAATGCAAAAACTTAGACAAAATTATACAGAAAACTGTCTGCAAAACAGATAATTGACTCTCAATCTTTCTTTTCAAAGACTATACTTTCTGCACATGCTGCAGTCCTAATTATGACTGAAATGAAGCATAACCAAGTGCAAATTAACTAAACTACTTGCCTTTATTATTTCTCTGTTCAGTTCTCTGTTCCTCTTCAGTTCATGTATGATGAGTCTTCCTTTGACCTCCAGTCTACACTGCATACTATAATTAAACAATGAAAATCTGACATTTACTTATAGTGGAAAATTGTTTAAAGAACCATTTAGTACATTGACCTTTTTTTTTCACTAATGCAAAAGTTGTCCTTAATATTCCTTTATTCCATTTGCTCTTTCTTCTATGAACTTTGATGCTGTCGTACTCATTCACAAGCTCATTCATTTTGCATTTCATTTATTGGTTTGACAGGATCCAGCCTCACCTCAGCTACTATTAGACAACACCGCAGGGTCCAGTAAGACCGCTCGTCTGCTTGTATTTCCACAAAGCATGTTCAGAGGAAATTTACTGGGGAAACCACAGGCATAATTAAATATTAGTGACCAGAAAAATCTGGCATGTTCTTAACATTAAAGGGAAATTCCTTCAGGGACTCTTTCCAGCTAGGTAAGAATTCCTTCTCAGTACTCCCTTTTTCAGTACTATGTTGTTATATAGGAGATCTTTTCCCTGCTGATCCAGTATACCATGTTGGCCAAACTGCTACAGAAAGTTTATTATATATGTAGCCTTTACATCACATCCAAAGGAATTGCAGCCTGAAAGCCATACTCTGTGTTGTGACATAGCTAGACACAGCTAACTGTGAAAATTGCAGGTTTTTCCCTTCTCCTTAGAAGCACTTGTTTTTCATTGGCAGAGTTTGTGCCAAGTCTCCAAAAATGCTTCAAGAAACTGACTTCAGGCTGTACCTCTGCAAGTGTCAGGAGGAAATGTGAAGCAGAGGACAGTAGCCCTCCCAAATAGAAAATGTACAAATGGGCTGATAAAGATCTACACAGAAACATCAGTGCTGGCTCATCTGCAGGTAGACACAAACAGACCAAAGATTTTTATCTTAAATACACACTTACAAAGGGAAGGAAGCATTGCAATGACCTTTTCTTTTTTTTCCTTTACAAACTGATTGGAAAAAGTGCAGAGTGGGTGACTTCCAGCTAGTTTTCAGTACCACAGGTCTACTGTACAGAGAGCAGAATCACAAAATTCCCACGCATAGCTACAGATTTGTCTATCAGCTGGAGAGAGCAGTTCGGGGGCAGCTGAATCAACCTCTGCACAAAGCCACTGACCTCAGAGAACATGGCTGCTACTACTACAGCAGCAGGTGAAACAATAGAACTGTTCTTTTTTATGGCCTAATGCAAAGAACACCATCCACCCTCCCAGCTTCTACTACTTCTACAGTAGTTTCACTGGCTGTTTATTTAATCTTGACTAATCCTGGACTGAAGCCATAGCTTTTCAGGTAGATGAGATGGACAGTTGAAGCACATACTTCAAGAAAAAGGAAAGCATAATTTGAAAAGTAGATGTTTTTACTCCTCTCTCTGATGCAAACCAGATTATGGAAGTGCTAACTGAATGGAAATATTTGCATATAAAAAGAATGAATTCTTTAAACTCACTGCTATTTATCAAAGTACAAAGATGTGCCCTTCCTCTTGTTTCCTCTCCTCAGATTTATTCTTGCTGACAGAATAAAAAAAAGTAACAGGAAAGCTGAAGTTTAAAAAAAATGAATAAAGCTATCATAAAAGCTTCACTAGTGAAGTCTTGAACAGAATTAGAGATCTGGATATCCAGACCACAGATTTAGCCCATACAAGCAACATATACTTTACCCTCAAAGATGATTGGATTTCTATTACAGTTACCAAAACATCAAACCTTTGTAGCTGTAAAATACCAGACTTACTACTGAATTCATGTTGCATTTTGTGCTTTGTGTTAAGTAATTAATTTCCCATAAAGCTAAAGATCAAAGATTTGACAGCCCACTGAACTCCAGAGTTTAGGATTAAATTGTTGTAAGGAGTTTGGAAAGAGTTGTCTAAGGCAGAGAAGTACTAGGACTCCGCTCTTCCTGTAAGTTGGTCAGCCTTTATTTTTAGTTTTCAATTGTCGATATTTTTTTCCCTTTTGTAAAGGAAGTGTAAAGAACTGCCAGTACGTGAAGCTGAATTTCGTTATTTACAGGTCCAGTATGATACAAACAGGACTGATGATGCTTTGCAGCTTTCAGACAAGTCAGCTCCGTCAGCCGGCATGACCTCTAAGAAAAAGAATAAATGCTAACGCTACATTTAGTCACTGAAGTTGCCACAGGTTTGTTGATCTCATATTACCTGAAAAACTGCTCAGCACCATGGGGAACGTACAAGCCACTTTTTGACTTAAACTTTTAATGCTACTTTCAGATCAAGTCTTTGTGGAGTCACTTTGTGGTGTACAACAACGCTCCCTGTAAAAATAGCAACTAAATGCTTCCTTTAACAAAGTGGTCAGGAACAGAGAAGTGGATTAATTTGGCCACTTTGTTTCACCTGAAGACCATAGAGACTTCAAAACAAATCCTACCCTTGCAAACAAAATCAATTCATAGATTATATCTATCACCTGTGCTTTATGAGCATCAGGCTATAGCAAATGTATCAATACCATGCTTGATCCCTATCCTGAGCTACTGCTTGCAGAAAAAAAACTGAAGAAACCTTCTATTTTGAAACTGTTAAATAAATGAGAGGGAAAGGTGGTTATAACAAAAATTAGCACTTAAACAGGAAAAATTCCTTGGCTGTATTTAATGCTTTCGTTAAAGCAACAGTACACAAAGTCAACACTTCATGAAGGAGAACAGGGCAGAAGGCTCTAACAGACACACCTCTTGTAGATGATGTCAAAAGCTGGAGTGCTTAGAATTTTCTTACCTGTAATCACTGAGGTGATATCTGTTCTGCCAAAAACTCTTTAAGATGTGAGTACCTCAAGTAGACCTGAAACTTGCCTTTAAAATACCAGGTCCTGCTAAGCAGCACTGTTAGTGTATCTGTACAGGTCATGAAGCACCTCTCAACAGCAACACCCACTGGTTAGACCATACTGACCTCTTGGCTGAACTGTAGCAGATCTGAACAAGCAGGGAGCCCTTTTCAACAGAATTTCCTATTTTTTTTGATATAAGACATAGTTAAACTACAGTTTAAAGAACTACTACCTTCAAGGCTTATCTTTTAAAACTGATGATGCATACTCTGGAAGAAGGGCACATGTCTTCTCTAAGATTCTGCAGTTCCAGTAAACCTGAAAGAGTTTAATATGATTGAATGGTGTTATTGTGAGCCTATTAAATTACAGTTTCTGTTGTAAGGAATCAACCTTTTCCCCTCCCAAGTAATTAAGTGAAAGCCCCTGTAATGTTTTAAACAGTTTTGGATAACACTTCAAATTTTGCAGAGGAAATGCAACAATATTTCCTGTCTTTTAAACATTATGTTTTACTGATATTAATTAAGGAAAATAAAGAAGAGCACAAAGCCAGCAGTATCAAGAACAGATCACACCTGGAGTGAAATGAAAATGGAAACGGATGCTGGGGAGATGACTGGGTACTGGAACATGAACCAAGAGGTAAGCATGGAATAAGGGGAGGAGGAACAGCCACTACCACCAACTAACACAGAGAAGCCTTTAGTTACCAGCTGCTTATTAAGCAGGTTTGCGAGAGTCTTTCCAGGTTGGAAAGTTAAATTTGCAGAAAGTAAACACCTGCTGGGCCCAGACAGTGACCAACTCTGAGATACTGTTAGGCTCAATTCCTTATTTGGATTCCTATTTATCCTAGTCTGGATACCCCCTGGATTCCTAGCTAAGATCACATTGAAACAAGAGCAACAAATAGGCCTCTTAGTCCGTTACATTAATAGTCTTTTGACTATCAACTTGATTTTCCTCATCTCAGCACTGCAAAATTCAGTTTGTCTTTGCTGCCCAGGAATGCACAAGGACAGCAGGAACACAGTATGTTAATGCACAAACCATAAACATACTACACAGGAGTGTACAGATAATTGTTCTGAAGGTGGTTAAATTCTACCAACTTTTTTTTACCATGTCTTTTATTTTCAGCAGTTGTGTTTGCTACTCAGATGACTCATTCTGTATTTTTATTACTATTATTCAAGATGTAGGAAAGATGAAGCACACAAATGTCTGCCGAATCCGAAGCCTGATTCTGTAAGTTGACATTTCCACACTATCTTTCTATGAATGTGTTAATTCTTGTTAAAAATAAACACCTCAAACACATGACAGCAGAACAATACTGAAGCAAGTCACACGAAAATAGTTTCTGCACTTGTGATTTCCTCAAACATCATACAAAAGACTGCCATCTACTGTTGACATCACTAAGTCTTTTAGTACATATTTTGCATGGTAACAGGCAATACTATTTTACATCACTACAAAAACAGTGAAGATCTATAGCAGGCCTCAGTTCTATGAAATCGTTCTGAAGGATAAAATCACAATACACTACTCCCATTGCCTAAAGCAATGGGTCTACGAGAGATTAATTCCCCCATATTACAGCATGCCATGGGATATATACCCTAAAGGTTGTATAGTCATTCTTGCCAGACCCATTTAATTCTTTGTGCTTAAAAATTAGCCGCTTCGCTTGAGGTAATGCTTTGTTTTGTTTTCTCTTTACAGATGCAACTACCTTCTATTTTCTCTCCCTTGCATACCCTTCTTTTATGCTCCTTATGGAAAAAAAGTCGATGTAGGCAGGCTTCAGAGGGATGGGAAAACAGACAAGAATATGCCTTGTCCTTAGGGAAGTAAACAACACAAGAGGCCTATAACAGCACATCTCCTACAGATCGAGACATTAGTTTTGTAGTGGAGCCACTAGACTGCAACAAATAGCAAGAACTGTACTCATTTCATTCTGTCTCCCATTATTTGCCTGCTGCCTTCTAGCTACAACACAGGCAGTATCAGTGCAATTGAAAGAGGGTTACTGACAACGTATTCACTGCTGGCTGCCCTGCCCATGGCAGCCAGAGGCAATAGTTTTGAATAAAGGAGTACATACTGCACTGACATGCTATGTGAGGAAAACAGACTGGATGCAGTCACTAGTTTCCCGTTTTACTCAACCAGTGAAGCCATGTTAGAACCTACACGGATATGCAATATTCACATCTTGGAGGCTTATTAAAAATAAACAGAATCACTGGGACCTGAAACAGAGCTGAGAGGTGTTACTGGGCTACCTCACTCCTGTGGTGAGGTATTTAGATCCTAGTATGATACCTGTTACCGATTTCACACAGAGAAGATTCTATATATCACTGCACTTGTATCTGGTTCCAGTTAAAATGGAAGTGAACATATCATTGTCATCATTTCCACAAGAAGCAAATAAGTCTCTTTTAAAAAAATGGAAGTGATAGGGCTTTGTAAATAAAGCCACCATAAATTCACTCTAGGCAAGTCAGATCACTTGCAATGAATCAACAAGCCTCTTTTCTTTGGAAAGTGCCTCAGTAAGTCACTCTATAAACACAAGATAAAACGAAAATCTTATATTCATAAACCACATGATCTAAAACAACATCCTTAGGTTACGTTGTGGCTGCGTTCTCTTACTCCACTGTCATCTAAGAACTCAAACCCTGCCATTCCTGCTCGCTCTAATGTGTGGGGGAGAAGAAAAACACTACACTCACTCTCCCATCTGTAAAACCTGAATAATTTATTCAGATAAACCTTAAGAACTGTCTCAAACATCACAATATATTAGTGTACAATTAATGACAACCTCAGAAATCACATTTTTGGTGCAAAGCATAAATTTAATGCTAAGTGCCATAAGATGATTTTTCATTACTTCAAAGCAGCATATGATTGACAACAAAATTATAAATAAATATTACCAGGATTAAAAACTGCATTTAATTTGTACCTAGTTTTGAAGAACTCTGGATTGCTAGGAAACAACCTCTGTCTGAAGACTGTCATAATGAAAAACATTTCTGGCTGAAGTAACACAGTTCAGCAGTGTATTTTTAAGAGAACTGTGTGTCTTAAGTTTCCGTGGAACTATTAGTATCTTCCACAAAAGAAGCGCATGATGGTATCACAGCACACAATAAAATTGGAGACTTGTTTTCAGTATCTGTTTTCCTGGTAACAGTATTTAACTGTTTTTAAAATTTAGCTTTAAAACTGGTATCCACCATTGGTTTTCAGAGACCTCATTACAGGATATTAGTCTTCTGGGGAGAGGAGCGTATTTTCCTCAGGATTCATGCTTTTTTGTTGGTTTATCAAAGTAAGGAGTGTTGTCTTGCAGCAGATCTTTCCTCGGTATGAGCACTGTAATAGAAAAAAAAAAACCCCTCTAAGAATATAATTGTATGGAAAATATTACTTACAATTCTAACACTGTTTTTACATTTACAACAAAAAAATTATGTTATTACATAAAAATATGTTACTAAAATGAGAATCTGAACTTCTGGTAAGTGTACAAGGAGAATCATGGTATCTACCCAAGACTGAATCATATTAAGATTTTTACCTTTTGTTGGTCAGAATATTGCCTTCTCCTTTTTCCTTTTAAAAGCACTGAAAATATTTTAATAGCATTAAGAATCCATAAAAAATGGTAAAGTGTTGCAGTAACTTTCAGCAAGTGAGAGAATGGCAATTTTATGCCTGAGTCAGACTACGTTTACTTCAACGGTTCCAAAAACAAATACTAAACTTGTCTTAGCCCTCTTCCCCAACATCTGGGAATCTGATCTGTAATATTCATCTTGTCACATCTGTTTTAAAGGCCAACAGAAAAAGAAAGCATCAAATGAAAATTAAGGCCACTATATCATCACAGAAGTGCAGTGTCCCTGTCTAATTATACACCATTTTAACCTTTTCCTGACTCTTAAGTACTTGCCACAATCAGCTTGTCCTTTCTTCAGGAAGGGAAGGAACTGTGTCATGTCAGATTTGCTCCAGCAGCAAAAACTAAAGCACAAACACCTGAAATCATAATGCTGTACTTTGACTTGGTCAGACCACTGCAAAAGGTACAGTAAACCTGTAAAACTGTGTGTGTTTGTGTGCATGTGTGTGTAATAAGTAACATTCTGTCCAAAGTGCACTGATATCCCTTATCTTATAAGAAAGAAAACTGATTTCCTTGAAGCATCTGTGTACTGATACTGATGATTCAGTAAGTTTCTAAGAGCTGTAAGTAAAATTTCAATTGCATTTCTCTTAGATAAAATACTCGTAAGTAAATTTATGACAAAACATGTTGATCTACAGACCTGGAATAGGTAGATGAAACACAAACACCAAAGAAAAACATAATTTGACATAAAGTATTGAAAAACATAAGTCCAAACAAATAAAGATTAAAAAAATAATTTTTAACCTCCTTTTTCAAAGCTAAGTTTTAAACATACACTACCAACGCACCAAACCAAAATCATCAGAACATACTGCATGTGTGGTATATCACTAAAGTGTAAGCACTACTTGTATCAGCTTAATCTGAAATTAAAGTGAAATGAACAGAACTGAGACATTTTTATATTACTAACGTAACTCAGACTGAAACACTAAAAAAAATCAGAAAAATTAATATGACTAACAAGCTCCTAAATGAAGTTGTCTTCTTTTTAGTAAGAAAACCTCAGCCTAACTTTTTTTTTTTTTGAAGATTTACCAGTGAATCCCAACACAACTGTACACCACTGCATCTCAAATTCTTTCTTTTTAAAGAATGAGATTGCCCTGTGCACTGCTTCTACGACAGCACAGAATAATTTCATTTGATTAGGGAAAATTTTTTCCTTACCAATATTTGTTCTCACTTTCAAAGGTAAGTCTTTGGCTTTTTCTTTTCAGTTATTAAATAGTTATTTTAGAGATGCAGAATTGCAAAAAAAAAACAAAAACAACAAAACCAACAACCAAAACAAAGAAAAACACCAGGTGTAGCTACATTGTGTATTGTCAGCTATAATACAAGTTAGTCAAAAGATTGCGACAGTAACAGACTTAAGGAAACCTGCTGCAGCAGTATGTTTCTGAAAAATTTTACCTAGTTTCTTTTCTCCCTGCTCTTCTTTTGTACAGCATAGCAACTGATCACTTCAATCTTGGATGAAACAAGGACATCATACTAACTAAAATACAGCCGAAATCTAAGTTCCACTAAGTTCCACTGCAGGGGTGTGGGTGTGGGTGTGGGGGGGTGTGTGTGAATAACTCTGTCCCAAGCCTCTCATTTAATACAAGATGATACCATAAAACCAACAAGGGACGTAACTGTAATTCTATCGATGCTATAAAAGTTACCACAGAGCATCAAGCTTAAGGATCAAAAAGGCTGATTTTGTTCTGCTAAAACTTCCTTAATCAAAGCTGTACTGGAACTGAATACCTATTCAATGTGCGACCTAAGCAGACTCATATACCTATGCAGGCATTTCCTACAACCAACTTCCTGCCAGAAACTGGCTCCTAGGTGCCAGAAAGCAAAGGAAAAGTGAAAAGATCCACCAGATACTTTCATCATATACATGCACAAGATGATTGGAGGGGAGACAGCTGGAACAGCTGACCAAAAGGCTATTCCATACCATTTGACATCAAGCTCAGAAATAAAAGCTGGGAGAAGTAGTAAGGGGGGACGCTTGCAGTGATGGCATTTGCCTTCCCAAGTAACCATTACACATGATGAAGCCCTGCCTTCCTGGACATGGCTCTAAACACCTGCCTGCCGATAAGAAGTAGTGAATTAATTCCTTGTTTCACTTTGCTTGCATGCATGGCTTTTTCTTTACCTCTTAAACTGTTTTTATCTCAACCCATGAGTTTCCTCACTTTTATCCTTCCAATTCACTCCCCCACCCCACTGGGGAGGGAGCGAGCAAGCAGCTGTGTGGGGCTTAGCTGCCGGCTGGAGTTAAACCATGACAACACCTAGGCATAGGCTCAACTGGAAGTTGAAGTCCCACTTTCAGCATTCTTCCTCTTTTTAATCTCAGAAAACTTTTCTTTATAAACAAGAAAGGATGGAAACAGTAGAGCGAGATATGCAATAAAATGGAGCAGCAGTGGAAACCACACCCATTCATAGGTAAAATTTCACACAGTGAAATAGCACCAATCATGCTATTCAGCATAAACTATCAAAAAAACCCACACACCAAACAGACCACTCTCAAACTGTGATGGCTGTTTCAAGATTACTGTTTTGCTTTTACTGCAGTAAAATCAATTACAGAGTGAGAAGCAAAGCTCAGACCTATCCAAAAAAGATACAGAAAAAAAAAGAAAGGACAAAAAAAAAAAAAAGAATGGGCAAGAGACTGCATGATGACATCCTTTGCATTCATAAGCAGGTCAAATGCACCCCGTGTACACATGCACCCCAGATTTTTTGCTGCAGGACAGTCTTCCTGGCCAGTACTAGACTCTGGAATACCTCCCTCTTCCACACAAACTTCATTACCACCATTTCTGTAAGAAGTCTGTAGAGTTAGGTGGGGGCAATTCTATCACATTTTGTTTATGGAGATTTTAAAGGAGACATTAAAGCTCTGCTACAGCCAAAACAGACTATCACAACTACTCTCTCCCCATCTGCTGAGTCAAGTCATTTCACTGTAAAAGGGTATCAGATTGGTCAGAGACAATCTCCCCTTCATAAATCCTTGCTGACTACTCCCAGTCCCCATTCTGTTCTTAGAACATTTGGAAACAGATTCCAGGACTGGCTCAATCACC
The DNA here is from genome assembly GCA_008921705.1 of Burhinus oedicnemus. Classification (NCBI taxonomy): domain Eukaryota; kingdom Metazoa; phylum Chordata; class Aves; order Charadriiformes; family Burhinidae; genus Burhinus; species Burhinus oedicnemus. The sequence continues at coordinate 1,030,203 of VFFE01008422.1, read as the reverse complement.
TTCACAAGGATCAAAGTGAGGCTGACTAGTTTCCCAGATCCTCCCCCTTGCGCTTCTTGAAAAGAAGCAACTTCCTTAATCACCATGACCTTTCAAAGATGATTGAGAGGACCCTCACAATGACATCAGCCAGCGCCCTCACCACCCATGGGTGCATCATATCAGGACCCATGGATTTGTGTATGCCCCATCTCTTCAAATGTTCCCTAGCCTTTTCCTCCTCAACCAAAAGTAAGTCTTCCCTGCTTCAGATATTCCCCAATGGTCTGAGGCCTCCAATTCCTTATGGTAAACGTTAGCAGTAAAGACTGAGCTGAAGAAGGTACCGAGCACCTCAGCCTCTTCTGTGTCCTTTGTTACAAGATTCCCCTGCCCTATTCAGCTGTGGGGCCACATTTTCCCTCCTCTTCCTTCTGCTGCTGATATAGCTGTAGAAGCTTGCTGTCCTTCACATTCCTTGCCAAGATCAACTCCAGGTGGGCTCTGGCTGTCCTAACCCCATCCCTACACACTCACACAGTATTAGAATATAAATTAGTATTTGAACACAAATTCACGTGGCTTTTGCAAAGGAAGTTCTGCCTTACAGTCCCTGCTGGAGTTCTCTGAACAGCTCCTGGGGTGCTGCCACAACATGCCTTGACTCCTAGAAAGAAGTCCCTTAGCTAACACCTTTAAGAAAACAACAGACTTATTATGACAGAAGGTCTTGCATGGATAAGTCAGTGATTAAACTGTAGGAAATGAACAATAAATGAACAGGGATGTCAAAAGTGGAGTTCTACAGGTATTTTTGTTGGCATCTGTTCTGTTCAACAAGTCTGTAAGTAACCTGGAAAAGAATGGTTTTTAATGATACCATCCTGAATAAGTTGTTTAAGAAAATGGTGTACTGTGAAGAATTGCAGGACAAGCTTAATACAGTAAAATGACAGAAAAAATTACATGTAGAGATATGCAAGGCACACAGGTCAAAAACCCACTAACTTCACAGAGAAAGTAATAGGTTCAAAACTGGCTACAACCATTCAGATGAGTTTAATGAATACAAGATAATTTTGTAAAAATAAATAAATATATGTACACACAGCAGCCAAAAATGAAATTTAGAATTGGGAATGACTAGGAAACCAATTGAGAATGAAAGAGAAAACATTGTGCAATCATTGTGTGTATAAATGCCTGGTTTGCCCATAGCTTGGTGACTGTGCTGAGCTCTGATAGTGAGCTTTTAATAATCTTAGGAGAGATACAGTAGAATTGAAAAGGGTGCAGAGAACAGCAACAAAATGATCAACAGGCATTCTCCTATTGTTTCACAGAGGAGCTGTTCCATTGTGGGGAAAAAAAACAAAAAGAGGGCAATAAGGGACTTAAAAACTCATGAACAGCTTGGTGAAAACAGACAGTAATTGAAGAGTAGGACCAGATTCAAAACTACAGCAAGTGATTCTTATAAAAAACAGCATAAATTCTTTGTCAAAGGTTCTTGGATGCAAGAAATTTGCATAGGTTGACAGGAACAATATCTCTCATGAGAGAGATACATACTCAGGATAACTAAAACAGAAATCATCCCTGGCTCAGGAAGTGCTGCCAGGTGTGAACAACTGGAAGACGTGAAAGTTCACTTGCTCTGTTCCTACTCTTCTACTGTCATCTGCCTAGGATCACTGTGGAAGACTCAACACTGGTCTGGAAGTATCTTTAGCTTTGATCATAATGGCTGTTCTAAAGTTAAATGCTTAACCAAATCTAAAATTAAAACAGTTACAAAGCTTTACAGACACCACTATGCAGAAGTGAAAAGAAACAAGTACACAGCTGAAGATTTCTCCTATTCTCTACCACACAGCCGTATGCTGAATCTACTACTTCTCTTGTGTTTGACTGTAACATAAAAGAACTTCTAAACCAGCAACCAAAATTTCAGAATTTGATAGGCTTTGCATCAAGGCCATCATTGTGTCACAAATCTTCCAAGGCATAATCTGAAACTTAAATTGTCAGAACGAGGTTTTAGAAAAAGAACACTCAATCCTCAAAGAAAAAGCTATTCTATGGACAGCATACTTGTCCTGGTTCGAGGTAAAACAGAACGAATTTTCTGTTCAGTAATTTTACTTCGCAGCTAAGCCTCTTCTAACTAACTGAACTCTCTGAAATTGCCAGCCTATAGTCCAGACATTGTTGGCTCCCAGAGTGATAAGACCCATGTTTACAGTTTACACCAAGGAATGGTATGCAGAGAGGCTCTTGCTTATACTCATTGCTATAACAACCAAGATATGCTAACTTTGTTATTTGCACCATGGAGAAGCGGAAGAGCGTAGAGGGGTCACATCTGCAGGGAGGAGCGGACAGGACAGATGACCCAAAACTGACCAACAGGGTATTCCATCCCATCTGCCTCATGCTCAGTATAAAAGCTGAGGGATCAAAGGGTCAGCCCTCTTTTCTTCAATGGCTGGTATCTGAGGAGGACTCTGTCTGTTCGTTTGCTTTTGATCCAACACATGCATTCCTGAATCCAGATCTGGAATCCAGTTGCTGTCCATCACTGAGTCCAGGCTGGGACTTTCCCAGTGCCTGCTGGCGATGTGACTGTCATCCTGGGAGCTTGATACAGTTTTGTATATATTGTATATATTTCATTATTTCCTTTTTATTATTATATTAATATTTCATTAACGTAGTTTAGTTTCTTCTAAACTCTTAAGTCTCTTTCTCTCTCTTCCTCCTCTCCCTGAAGGGAGAGAGGTCAGAGAGCATCTTTGTTCGTTTCAGTGGCCAGTCCAGCCTAAACCGCGACAGTACTACTGCATCTGCTAATTCTCCTCAGACAGCTTCTACCTATTTGGTAGAGCAAGCACCTACAGATCTTGTGGTTACTACATTTAGACATACACTGACTGACTAGCCAGTACATGCGTGCCGACTTGCTACCTAATTGCTGTCATTCCTAATATTTAAGGTACCAAGTTACAATTTCTTTCACTCAATAAGGGCATTAAATGCAGTCACTGTCTCTTTTCTACCAGCCTCTATATTGTCAAAATATTTCTGTAGGAACTTTGTACCTTTGAAACCTCCACTTGTCCTAGGTGGTGGCAGTAGGCTTAAATCAAGAGTTTGAGCAGAGAAATGACAGATAGACAGACTTTTGTCCTCTCTATTCCTTTACTTAGTCTTCAAGTTTTATATTTATTTACCGAACATTTTTAAGCACCTTTTTAGCATGCAGCTTTACTCACATATTTTGTCAGAATCGGTGTGAACTGCCTGAATAACAGAAGTTCTGAGAATCACTTCAACATCTGAAGCTATTTTCAGAAGCTAGTAAAAAGAATAAAAAAAGACCACAACAGAGTAAGTTAAATTATGTGTAATTATTCCTGAAGTATCTTCCATACTAGACAGCTATTTAAATAATAAAGCCAGTCAGTTCTATTATTCAGTTAGTTATGCACTATCTATACATAGCTTTCATGTTGGGGATCCTGGGTAACTTACAGGTTGATATATATGCTGCCTTGACATACAGCATGGGAGGAAGGAAACGTGCTCAGTAACATACAGCACTATAAAAATCTGTATGTATGATTAAAACTGCAAATGATTAAGTTAGAATGCAACTACAAAAACAAGTAACTAGTTCCAATGATCAAAGACATTAACAACATTTGACTACCCTTAGTGAAAAGGCCATCTGGTTCTTTTAACGTTCCCGCTCTTGAAATAAGGAGACAGAAATAAGGGCAAAACATGACAAAAATTAAGAATACTGAGGTTTCACAGAAAAGCAGTACAGGAACAAGGCACTACCTAAAGATTAGCAGAGGCATTAATATTTGGCAAAAGGCCTAGAATTCCTTCCTTCAGTAAGAGGATAAGCAGAAGCACTTTCGCTGAGTTATTAAGAGAAGCTTAATACTTGTTTGGATGATACCTGTGTCAGAAATAAATGGAATTGCACAAGTGAGGCACTTTGGGAGACATGCTTACACTAGGAAGTAGTGTGTACCAACAGAAGTGGATCTACACTGAATTCCTCTGCCCCCCTTTCCCTTTCACGGGTTTGGACTAGGTATTCTCCAGTTCCCTCTGCTGAATGCCCATTAGCAGCTAGACTGCATGCTCCTGAAGCTCCTTCCACTTCAAATTCATCTTAAAGGAATTCTGCCATTTGCTCTGAGATTGCTTCACAAAAGAAGCCAAATCACAGCAAGTGGAGATAACCAAGGTAACTTCAGAAGTGCAATCCTGGTCTGAACTAAAATGCTGCACTAGATTCAGCTGCCACATCTCACATTCTAATACTGCAGACAGTATTAGACCTCCTTAGGTTACTCCATAACTCAGTATTTGATGTCATATTAGAAGACATTACAGCTTTCTATTCTAGCAAAGTAATGCACATTTGGTTGGTTAATATTCGTTTTTTTAGCAGAATACTAACACCCCCATGTTTATGCAATCAAGTGCCCAGATTCTCACAAGTCCTGTGTATTATTTGATTCAGTTCCTCCACATCTGAGTCTATTCAGTATATATACATATATGTATATATAATAAATATAACAGCTTCTATGGTGTTCCAGGATTCTGTAGTTGTGATGAAAGTCTAGAATTTCTTCCACTGACACATTTAATTAACCCATATTAAAAAGTTACATATGTGTATTTTGAAGGTTGCCATGCCTAAAAAAAATAGATTTAAAAATGACAATAAATATTTTTCCTGTACATCTATAACAAAAAGAACATACAATTTAACAGATCCAACACCAGGAATACAAACACAGACGTATTACTATAGGGGCTTGATAACAAGCAGAAATGCTATAAAGTCCTAAACGCTAAGAACTAATTATGTTACTGTCCAGTGGCTGGTATGATGCAAAGGTTTAGGTTTACTTCTGCAAAGGAGAGATGGAGGTACTTTCTTCCAACTAGTGCCCAATGACAATGTAAATACAGTCTGTTAAATGGCTGAATGGCAAGGACTAAATTATTGATTCTGTGTCAAAGTTAAGAACTAAAAATATCTAAATTACAAAACTTTAATTTCAGGCCTCAGTAAGTTTTAGAAAAATGACTCAGTAAAAAGTGTTAACAACTGAGCACAGGTAACTTACATAGTGAGTTAACAGAATGTTCTACTCCTTTAACTGCCAGTAACTAAGCAGATTATCTAATTTCTCTGTATCTTTCTATGCTTGCCTATGCAACAAAGACCAGATAAACCTAAGTGACCACAGCTTACATAGATAGTACAAGCAAAGTATACAAAATATCTACATGAAAATAGCAACATAAAACATTTTTCCATAATTTTATTATAAGCTTCAAAATAAGCATATTGAACTACCAGAAGACACTTTCTCCTTATGTATTTCTGTATGTGCAACATTGTTAAACATACTATTAATATCAGTGGAGGCATCGATATATTTATAAACAAAGATCCATGTAAAAGCCTTTTGAAATCAGCTGGGTCTCACAATGTGTCAGTAAGTACTTACATTGGTTTAGAGATCCTTTAAGTAAAAGCTTTTGTAAGTATTCTTATGCAAAGTGGAAAAAAACAACGAAAACAAGAAGTACCTCATTTATCTTCTCTTCAGATGTCTCATCTTGGTTATTTTTGAATTCTTCATTTATCTTTTGTCTTGCAGCTAAATAAAGTAAACAAAAAAACCTAAAGTGTGAAAGAAAATGTATATTGTCTTTGTTACTGCCTCAAAACTCAGAATCTTGAGTCTTTTACAGCACCTTCCTGGTGCACTCTGCCTGAAGTATTTTAATATAAGATTTCCATGGAATTCAGGTGATGTCATATTTTAAGTTGACTGGTATAGGAATAAAATACGATTTCCTATCTAGCATTCTGAGCTTTAAAAATAACTAACATACAGAAGCCGCTACTAAAAGTTGGTTTACTAAAAAAGCAGCATTTACCTCCTGAGGAGTAACCATACATAAAAAGAATCAACTCAAATGCTTAGGACAGTTAAACACGCTGGACTGAAGAGAGG